>VMKM01000442.1:0-343239 GCA_008360985.2 Macquaria ambigua | reverse complement strand
TGATATTGGTTGGAGTTGAATGGGAGTTGAATTGTCCAGACTGTAGATACAATCAGGTACAGCAACACAAGGAAAGATGGCGAGAGGGCACCAAATGTGTAGGAAAGTGGAGACAGTTATACTTGTTATTTCATCTTTCCCAATAGGGACAAAAGTGTTGCCGTTAACATTAATTTATATTTGTATAGCCTAATGCATATTTTTCTGTAAAATACTCAATTACCAGGCCTTTGACGTCTTTGAAGCGTGGAAATTCTGTTAAGACATCTGAGGATTTCTCTTCGTCGAGGACCATATTGCAACGATATTCGAATGTCATCTTCATCTTCTGCTTGATAGCAGCCTCATCAGAAGAATGCTTCATGAAGGACATGGCCTCCCTGCATTGCTCTTCACTCAGGGCCATCGCAGGACTAAATGCAGCATCTCTTCTAGCTGTCGGCCCTCCACCAGTCAGCTGACCTGATGACCTTCTGCTCTCTGATGAAGCACTTTTCCTCTGGATGGTTTTGAGCCTCCATGCTAAGTAACCACTGCCACTTTCACCATCATAGAAATGTTCCTTCAAAGTTTTAACAGGATCATTAGTTATGAAAACAGCAGCAGTTGGTTAAAATTATGAAGTTGGATAAATGCAATACAGGATAACTTGTGTGATCTAAATGTTTTGGACACTGGAATATTTGGAAATAGCAATTCACTATTTTCATAGTATGCATCAGGTCTCTAAAGCGCAACCATTTTAGTCTGCAATCTAATTTTAAGTTGTGCAACCCGTAAATTAAATTCGGGCGCACTGGTGTTATAATATTTACTTGCGTTGGTGGCCTTTTCTTCTTTATTTCTTCAGTATGGCCTAAAGTAGGAATAATTTGCTCTCAACTGTCTAATAACAAGAACACTTAAAAAGGCTTACATATCCATTTTTGGAATATGGATCCATCAGGTAAGGGAACAGGGCAACTATGCCTCGGGCATACATCTCTCTCACATGCCGTGGCGGTGCCGTCCTGACGAGAGCAAAGTAAATAGGTCTATTCATTTCAATGCTTACAATAAGTTTCAGAGCAATGAGAATTAAAGAATGGCACTTAATAAATATTGATGTTTTCCCCACGAGCATGGAAGAAATGTATTGTCACATGTCAAATGTCACAAGCATGGAAGAAAAGTTCTGCTTGAAAAAAAAGACATCCGAATTACCCATGAGTTTCAGTCATATCTGCAGCGAGGATGTTAACCATCTGTCGCCGTGAGGAGTCAGTCAGACCTTTCGTCCGGTTGTATTCCTTGACAATACGGTCTCCACCTGGTTTCTTGGTCAGTGCTGATTCAACCAACTGTGAAACACAAAAAATAAACAATATTGAACAATTGACAGTTAATACACCCAAAAAAATATAACAATCAAAAATGTGTGCAATCCCCAAAGGAAGCTGTCACAACAAACACATTTTACACATCAATTTACATGTCTGGCATCTTTATCCCCCTTCTGCCGTTTTCTGGAAGGGCTGTAATCCTCATCCAGGATGACTGTATCATCAGAGCTGCAGGCTGAAAGTTCCAGCGCTGAATTGGTTAGGACATCAGGCAGTGGACTGGCGGATGAAGTTGTTCCCCGGGAACCTAAGTGCAGTTCAGGAGAAAGAGGGAGGAAAGAAAAAATAAGCAAATAAACACCTACCATTTGTCGTTTTTTTTCACAATCTAAAAGTGTAAAAAGTGTCTTAGTCAACATTCCATGGACTATGCTGAAAGAAATGGGAATCAAGAGAGAATAAGTTTACCGTCCTCAAATCTGATAGTAAATACACCAGCGTTGGGTAGCTGTGCTACTTCTTGAAATACGTCTGCATCCACCTCAGTTCCTGTCTCATCATAAACTCTGATGCCTTCACTGACAGGTGGGATGGAGAACTTCATGAAAGCTTAGGGAAAAAACACAGAGAGTCATTCTATATGAAATGCTCAAGATTAACAAAGGGTATACCCCCGAAACGCCCTCAGTTATACCTTTTGACCATGCCACTGATCTGGTCACACTGTCTGGCCTACCAACTTTCATTACTCAACTTTCAAAAAAACAGTGATCCCTAGATACCACACCAGTTAGGTGAGAAACAAAACTCAACTAAGCCGACCAACAAAAGTCAGCCCTTGATTGCTGTGACCTCTGGAGATGCCCAAAAGGTAGCTTGCCAGAAAGTGAGAGATTATTTTCAAACGGTAGAACAATCGTCAATCACAAAAGTCATGAACTGACACATCCACTTTCCTTTTGTATTTACAATGGCGTGTTACTGATGGCTTACCAGAATTCAGGAATTCATCCAGGCTTGGTTCACTGATCTTGACATATTTCTGTTCGGTATCGATCTTTGTTTTAATCAACATGATGGTATCTGTAAAAACATTAAAACTGAATCTGTAGTATGACCTACAACACAAAGCTACTCTGACAGTAGCATCAGCTCCTTCTGGCATGTTACAGTAGACGGGGAAATCGTATTGGTCGATTTGGGCTTTAAAAATCACTATCAGAATTAGTCTATTTTCAAATTTAAAGCCACTAGGCTTTGTAGAGTCTCTGAGATGTGCAAGCAGAAACCATTTTGACATGCATGTAAGCAAAGACTAATGTTAATATTAACTTATCTAATATGTTACTTACCATCACCGGACCATAGCACATAACGGACAAATCTGAAAAACAAAGTAGAAAAATCAAAGGAATAAAGGGGAAATAAAGTCAGCTAGCTTATATCAGGGTATAAACCTGATTAAATACATTGACTTTTTGATTTTAAAGAACTACCACTATGTGTTGCCATTAGCTTCACAGCAATTTGCCATTCTACCTGTTTCACAGTTTGTCGTTTTGACTTTTATCCAAGGGACACATTGATAAAATTCACTATGCAACAATATTGCCTATTTGCCTATTAAATACAGGTGTGTTCACTTCTTTACTTTTACATGAGGAAGACCATCTGTGGTTGAAATATTATATCCAGGGTTGGAAACTAACTTTTTAAAATGTGAACATCTACCAACCACTAACAGATAAATGTTCAAATTCACCAGCCACTCAATAGTAAATCATTATTTTGTGTCTGAAATCAACCAGCCACTATCATATTTGACCAACATTTGGCTGGTGGCTGATGCTAATTTTCCTGTCATGTCCACGTGAAATAAAAGTAGTCTGTCTTTATTTCGTGGTAACGAAAACACTGTCAAGTTAAATTTAACTAGCTACTGCCAAACACACATTAGAAAGGGCTGCGAAAGTAATTTAACAGTAAAGTAACTCTAGTTTGAAAACTCCTCATTTAGTTTAACTAGCCAAAAATTACCTGATTATATGCAGTGACTAATTCATACGAAACTAATTTGTTAAGGCTACGTTACCGTTACATCTTCTAGTTAGTGTTAATCCTTGTAGGACTGCCCGCGCGCGAAACGTAACATTAGCTAACGTTAGCTAGTTTAGCCAACTCCCCACACATTATTCTTTGCTATTTTACTGGAATCTATGGACGTTACAAAGAATACAACACAATCACCTCTACACATTGACAACGTTAATGTTACCTCTTGCCAACATTAGTCTAGTTTGCCATTAGCTAGTTAGCGTTAATTAGCTTAATGTTGCTCGTACATTTAAGCTAGCCATCAACTCAGTCCCGTTAGCCCTTTGGAATTCGGTATTTTAAGACACAAAACCAGCTGGAGTGTATGGTGAACAACAATATAAAGTTATTCTAATATGCTGCTTATGTTGAAATGCCAAATAATTGGTTTAATAGGTGATTAGGAGAAACTTACCGCTGTCTTTCCACGAGGAGAAAATGGAGCTGAGAAAATTCTGGTCCGTTTGAAACGAGAAGGAGGTGGGCGGGGCTTTTCAGAGTACTTTTTACACCACAACAACTATGAACATTTTCACCAACACTGGGGGGCATCTTACTCGAGCTGTTGTTGTAATAACTCTGAAAGAGTCCATGTACTTTGACACTGCATATTTTACACTGGGGAATTTACTGTGTACAAAATTTGAGATAAAGTGTTATTTTGGTGAGCATTAGAGGAGATGGTAGGCAAATGTTTTTTTATCCTTAGACAGAGCCAGGCTAGGTGTTTCTCCCTGTTTGCCGTCTTTGTGCTAAATTTAGCTAACCGTCTCCTGGCTGTAGCTTCATACTTTACTTAAGTGATATAAATCTCCGGCAAGAAAGCGAATAAGAGCATTTCCCAAAATGTTGAACTATTACTTTAAGCAGTCATATACAGATTTAAATTTCTTAACCTCCATTCAAAAACATCTCAACATCTGGAGGCTGGTTACTAGATCGATTTGTTTTGATTGATCAGCCAATGATTAGATGTAGCATACATGTAACTTTATTGGTTGTAATGTTCTTGTACTGCGTTGCCTATGATAATTTAGCAATTAAACAATGCCATCTCTGTTTTCCCTTGGACTTTCAGTTGGAGACACTGAATTTTCCTTTCTTAGAGCTGCTGTAATCAATATTTTTATGTTAAAAATGGATGAAATGGCCATGTACAATGTGAAATGGGCACAAGCCCACAGAGAATTATCACCCAACTGCAGTTCCCCTCAGCTCTACAGAGTGTTTAGCATCTTTCAAGTCAAGTCAAGTCAGTTTTATTTCTATAGCCCAATTTCACAAATTGCCTCAACAGAGGCTTGGGGGCTTTACAATCTGTACAGCTTACGACACCCTGTATCAAGCTCATTGTTTCAGTTTTACAGCCCGCAACTTCACTGTTTTGGTTCACTTTCACTGTTCTTATTGGGGTCAGACACAGAAGCAAAAAACTCTAAAAACCCACTGTAAGCTAACTGTCCAGCACCTAGCAGAAGGCAGATAAAGTTAGCGACCAGCTGGTGAACATTGTGCAGCGTTTAGCAGCAAAAGAGCCAAATATTTCTCTCAGGTGTTGGTGGAGACCAAAACAGAGCTAAAAGAAGAGTAAATATTAGACTTACATTCATCATGTGGCCAGAAACACGACCCCAAATGAATGCTAATGTCTGCTGTATGTGTAAATAGGCAACTGTTTGCAACAATGTTGCCCTATCAACTTTATGACATGATAATATGTCAACATTGTGTTTACTACTTTTTTTGCTGACCACAGGTGGCCAAAAAATCAATTATTGGAGCTTCAACTTGTTGCTGGGAAAGACAAATGTGTGTTTAGAGAAGCAAAAACTTCTCTGTTTGGTTATAGCTTAAGTCAGCATTGTGTGACATCAGCAACTGGGTTATTATGTAAATTACTGAATAATTAATACAGAGCGATTTATAAACATCATTTTAATTACAGGGACTCCCAACAGTGAACACTCTTGGGTCTAAACTAAAAGTGATTTTCTGGCCAAGCACCTCAGGGTGCTGTTATTGCTCAGAGATTTAAAAGGTCAGTCACGTAAACCATGTTTATGTGTGTTTTTAAAGTAATCAATAAAATCTCAACACTGATTCTAAAAGGCACTTTTAGCCTCTGTGAAATCAGTGCAGAGACACTAAAATGGCCAGATATGGTGACAGTAGTTGGAGACTGAGCCTCTTTGGCAGCATTTTGAATAAGCTGTAATGGTGAAGGGGAGTTTTGAGTGACACCGGAGTTAACAGAGTTTCAGAGAAAATAAATGCATGAATGAGCTGAAGGCTGTTATTTTAGTGCTTGAATGTCCAAAGTATTTGAGCTGCAGAAAGTACCACCATGCAACCCTTGTTTTCAGGTTTAATTGGAATCAAAGTACATGTTAGGTTTGTTGTTACAGAAACCTGTAGTTGTACTGCTATACTGATCCTGTTTTTCTTTATAATTTACTTTTTGCAGACAGACTGTCAAGACAGCTGACCAATGGCCTGATGTTTTATCCACATAAGATAAAAGCATGAATATACTACACAACACTGAAATCAAAATGTGAAAGTCAGTGTGAGCTACCAAGCCTTTGTTGGCTTAAAGTAGACTGTCAGAATTCACCTCTGCATCTATTAATCTTCAGTGACCATGGCGTGGCAGGGCATCAAGGTTAGAGGGCTTTGCCTGGGTCCATGGACTTATGGAACACCATGCGTAACACAACAGCAAAAAGAAATTGATGTTGTTAGGAATGAAGGATGAGTTCTCTTTTAGGTGCCACGGTGGTTGCAACAAATAAACAGGTAGCGTTGATGGCCTTGAGAGGCACACATTTTTATCCTCATAGCTAACGTCAAAGCAACTGAATGCACCGCTTCAAATAACAGCATACTAACAGAGATCTGGTTTAGAGTTTAAAAGGTTCTGTCAACCGAGCATTGGGAACCATCAGAAACACCCTCTGGAGCACTGAAGGGAGGGGGCGCCTTGGAGAGGAAGGCACCACAGAAAGAGCAAGTCAGATACAATGTACAGTCTTCACCACTGTCTAACTGCCTAACACAGACTTAACCCATGGTGAGTTGTGTCCGAAAGAACCCGTAAAGGCAAGGAGTCAGAGGTTCTGTGTGGCCTTTAGTTGCTAGAGGAGGGAGGGTGATGTAATTCACTCTCCCACTCCTTGTATCAACCAATCTATTCCAGCTGGAGAGGGAGGAAGCAGTCAGCCAAGGACACTACCTGTCCTAGCCACATCACAGAGAGAAGGCTAACATGAGATTCAAGAAGGAGCCAGTCTACCTTCATGGTGAAGTAATGGTAAGTATTTTTGGGGCCATTTATGCCTTTACTCTAAAATAGACAGTGGGGAGGTAACAGGAAATGAAGGAAGAGAAACGGGGGGATGACATGCAACAAAGGTCCCCGTCTGCAATCAAACCAGACACATTGTGATAACTACTAGGCCACCAGAACCATTTTTAGCCCAGCACATGATGGTTATCTGAAGATTAAATCTGTTGCTTCCCCCCCTGATGTAGTAGGACATCATTCAGTGACAATAGGAACCTTGATCCATGGGATTTAGACTGTTAGTGAGCTGGAGATCGTTTAGGAACATCTCCCTGAGTGAGAGCATGTCGGTTGACTTGCTGGTAGCCTATCTGATGGAGTTTAGCCTACTTGATATCTGTAAGATCACTCCCACCAAATGACTTAAACCCAAGGCGCTCTATGATGCTTTCGGGCACCCGGCAAATCTGATCCTGATCACACTGATGCATATTTGGTGGTAACAGCAGCTTTATTTATTCAATCAAAAAACAGAATTAACAGCACATAACATACCAACAAAAAACGTACTTAGCGCCAAGTGCTCCACTAATGTTTCTCCAGGCTTGATTATTTTTGTTTATGTTGGGGTCAAGCCCTGTGATTGACTGGCGACCTGTCCAGGGTATACCCTCCCTCTCGCCCAATGTCAGCTGGGATTGGCTCCAGCCCCCCACAGCCCTCTAAGGATAAGTGGATATAGATAATGGATGGATGGATGTTGTGGTCATTTCCGACTTTGAGATCAAATTGTTCTGTGTGCTCAACAACAAGGAGTACCAGCCTTATCTCCATATTTGATGACAGGTCAGTTGGCCTTCCAACAATGCAGCTGGCCCTCCCACCCTTTCCGATTTTCCTTAAATCAGCAAAAGAAAATGTGAATTAAAATGTGTTTCCAGTTGGGTACTTCGAGATAAACAGCTGGTGCCGCTAATTCTCCAGCCCGATGCTATTATTGCAGAGGAAGAGGTCACAATGAAGTGATGTAATTAAAGAGCACGAGACAAACCTCAAACGGTGGAAAACCATGTAGAAAACGTGATGGAAATATGGCATTTATGTTTATTTCATGTATTTATTTCATGAACGTTACAGTCTCTTCACCGCTCCACACAGATCTGATGTTTCGTATGCCGCAAATTTTCGTCTCTTCAGTTGAGCAAAAAGGAAAAGGATTCAGTGGATGTTTAAGTCACACGCTTAAGAAAAAGAAGAAGTCATTATTAAGAGGGAGCAGCTAAGACAGTGGTTACAGGTAGGTAGTGCATCATTAAGCAATCATGCAGAGAATAAATGCCAGCTGGGAAGAGCCCCAAGAGTCTAGCCTAGCCTGGCAAAATCCGTGAAGGCACACATGGGGCCTTTCACGCGTAAAAGATTATGCCAGTCTGTTTCAACACATTAATCTGAGCTGCGGAAATGAAGTGTGTCCCAGCCAAAGCTATTATGTAGGGCCCCATATACAGTAGTGAGGTCAGGCCAGGGCAGGGAAGCAAGCGACAGTATGGATTATGTCTCCCATGGAAGGTGCATTGGTCTTGATGTCCATTTAGTCCTTGCCTGGTGAAGCATCAAGGATAAAGTTTGGCCTTGTCCAGGAGAGTGACGAAAGCTCAACTCAAGACCTTTCATTGTTTCTTCTTGTCATCTTGGTCAAGGTGGAAATATTACCACAGAACAACAGCTGGATCAGTGGAAGTTGTGTTTTTAGGTGCTAATGAATTGTGAATGCAGAGGTAAGCTTCACGCAAGTACATACAGTATGTTGATAACAGTGCCCTGCTCCACTTAGAAGAGTGATTGAGCCATAGGACCCATTAAAGGGTGTAAAGTGTAAAATTTGGCTGTGAATGAGTATGACTCACCAAATGATAGGTTTGGGCCTAGAGTTCAGAAAGTCTTCAGCCTCTCAAACCCTTTCATTTCTGTCTTCAAGGAGAGAACTTGAATATGGGAATTGAATCAGCAAGAGTGAGAGTAAAACAGCTATTTTCTATTATTTCTTTGACAGGTGCTGGACATTGAGAGAACAAAATGATTTTCATTCAGACAGGTTAAAAGAGTGTGTCCACCGATGAATGCTGACACCAGCTGGGATCATTTTGCAGTTATAATAATGGCCATTTTATTTCTGGTTCATGCAGCATATCTTTAGTGCCTCATTTCAGTTGGATGTAAAAACCTCAAATCAAAAAGGTCCATTTCATTTATTCATGACTTTAACTTTTTTTAAAACTCTTTGTAGACTCTTCAGCAACACAGAGATATAACACTGTATGTGAAGTCAGCTCTCTACACAGGTGGCTGTCAGCTTTAATGAATACAATCATCTTTCATCTCAAACTCCCCACACTTCTCTAAGCTATTTTAACGAGCAGTGAGTCTTAACACCATTGTTGTCTTCCTTTGTTACTTGTGCATCACTTCTCAGTTGAGATTAGTTTATGTCTGTCGGAATTCTGTTATTGCCCTCAATTATTCTGAAATCTGTGATCTCTGACTTTGACATGTATAGATGTGAACACTTCACAGTCGAGATGTCTCGGTTGATCAGTGCTTATTCTACTAAAGAGAACCTATTATTTGCTCTGTACTGTATTCGATTTGTGTGTTAGACTCATCACAACAGCTGTTTATAAAAGGTTTTAAAAGACTACCTTTTGGATTAAATGGAATCTATTGGCAGTAAAGTACAGTTGACTCAATAGACATATTCTTAAAAAACTGAATTCATTCTCAGTCTAGTGTTGCTGTAGACAAGTAATATAGACAGATGCATGCTGCTATGTATGCACCTGAACATGTGCAAGCACTCATAAGTAACTGCTTATTAAACTGTGCTGGATTGTCATGAGGAAATGATGGGTACAGTTTACATTAGACCCTTAACGATACACAACATCACAACGTTCATGTATAGGCTTTAACACCCACCTCCCATGCAGAATACCGTGTGATGCACTGGCTCATATTTCCACATGCTCATTGGTTTGGGCACAACTGATTCATGTGCCATGTTTCATTCTTGTTTTTCATATCAGACAGTGATGGGTGTCTGTGGGAGAAATATTCTTTGAGACGCAAGAGATGACAAAGTAGGACAAGGTGAGTACAGAAAGGAAGGACAAACAGGAACTTTAATGGTTACAAAGTGGCTACAAAGTTGAAAACAAACTTTATGAGTTTTTAAATGGCAGGAAAAGAATGTTCTGGAGGAAAGGCAGGGTGACTTTTCCTCCGCCTCTTTGTGGCTTCAAAACAAAACCATCCATTGGTTGAGCATTTTAATTTCACTTCCTAATTAGCAGTGGCTGCTTTATAGCTTCACCAGCGTAGAGGATTTCCTCCTCACATCTCCCTATAACTTTAATTCTGGAAATGCCAATAGCAACCATACTATCCAATAATAATGACACTAATATCCTCCATCCACCATCTCCCACTCAGCCATTCAGACTCATTTATTCCCTCCTAGATGATCATTTACCACCTATTAACACAAGATCCTCATCTGTAATGACCACTCAATTATCATTTTCACTCTCATTCTACTTAGGCTTAGCAAGGTTAAGTAACGCCCTGAACCTGTGACAAACGTTGAATGGGCCATTGGCAGATATTGGTGGTAATTACGGGAGCAATATATTCAACCAGGCCTAAAGGGTCTCTGTAGCCTCTCTTTCATCCATCAACTGTTATTTTCCCTCACTCATCACTCTGATAATGTAGCATCACCTGTCTCAATCTGCAGGCCACGTCACCCTGATCCTTAACAGCAGCCAGTGACCCCCATCCCCAATACTATCACACATACATAAACACAAGTTCTAAATCTTGCACTCAAACTGTCATCACTGCGGTTGGGATGACAGAGCATTCCTCATAGCCATCCACAACTATCTGATAAAATGTACATTGTGAAACAATTTGGCAGTTAGATAAATGGTAACAAAGTTAGTGTTTCTGAAAGTATGTATTTGAGAACAGAAAATTTTGCGAAAGGTAAATTATAATGAATTTCCCTGGCAGATTGCTGGCACATGCTAGTTACATCTAGGCAACTCTAAAATACCTTTCTCATGAAGGCATTTACGCTTCTTAGCCATGCTAGCAGTGTGGCTCTAGGAATGGCAATGTCTGTCAGTCGGCTGGACTTTAGTCCAGACTGAAATATCTTAACAACTATTTCATGGATTGCCACTCAATTTTGTACAGACTTCCATGGTCACCAAAGGAAGAAGCCTAATGACTTCTGTAATCCTCCGCCATCATAACGTTGACATTTTTGTTTTTTAGTAAAATGTCTCGACAGCTATTGGATGGATTGGCACTACATTTTTTAGAGACTTTCATGGTTCCTAGACGATTAATCCTGCTGACTTTGGTGATTCCCTGACTTTTACTCTAGCACCACAATAAAGTGTTTTGACTGAAATGTCTCAACAACTATGGGATGGATTGCCATAAAATTTGGTACAGATATTCTTTTCCCCCTCAGGATGAACTGTAATAACTTTGGTAATCCCCCGATCAAGCGCCATCATCAGGTCTAATTTTTTATCTGTCTTTACTGATTTAATACTTTGGTTTATGACCTAATCCTTCAAAACTAAAGACATTACCATCAGCATCAGCTGTACTTTGTGTTTTATGCTAATTAGCAATGTTAGCATGTTAATATGCTTAACTTAAATGGTACACCTTACCTGCTAGGTAAGGTCAGCATGTTGGCATTGTAGGCATGTTAGCATGCTGATGTTAGCATTTAGCTCAAAGCACCACTGTGCCCAAGTACAGCCTCACAGATCTGCTAGCATGACTGTGGACTCTTAGTCTTGTTTTAACATTCGTCCAATGTCAGTCGTTCTTGTGTGTCAGAAGCAAGTCTCTACTACCAATTTTAACTCTAATTAATCTTGAAAGTATGCACCAAATATGTTCTTTAAATATAATCCCAACTGTATCATCAACCTTGACACAGCAGGGGTGCCCTTCTCAAGGGCACGGATATTCATGTCAAGATGTACTACATGCTTTAGATGAAAGAGGCGAAAAGAGAGAAAGAGCCAACATCGACCTTGATCTGCGCTGAGATCAGGGTACCTTTCTCCAGCTTGTATCTGTAATGTGTTTTGATTAACAGTCTGCAATAAGAAGCTGATTTTTTTTTCGTTCTCAAGGTCTTTCCATCCACAGAGCGTAATATAGACACATTGTCCCTCTTTGCTGTTTCATTTCATCACGTCTCGAGTAGACACCAGGGTTATTTATCAACTGAAAGTGAACTTTGCCCAGCAACTGGTTAACAATCAATGATCATGGATCCTCTTGAGCTATACTTTGGGGTGACTTCATTGATATACTGTCTCCTATTATGAAACCTGTGCAAAACATACCAACATACCACAGTCTCTTTTGTGAAATGAAGCAAGATATTTTAAAAGGATTAGCAGTATTGTGGATATGAAGTGCACATCCCAGGGATAAGAATATCAGACAAGTATGTAATTGCTACAGGTTAGCCTTGTGCAGCTTTTGATATTCTTGTTTAGAACACTATTTCTATTGTTTTGAGAGAAGAAGAGGTTAATGAGAGAGCTCTGATGGAGAAAAGATGCTTAAAATGTTAAATACTCTCACATTAACAATGTTAGGGCATACAGAACATCTCTGAACTATTCTCTTATTGTCTTAAAGGAATAGATCTACATTTTGGGAGAGTTAGATGAAAAGATCGATACCAGTTGTATTTGTCTGTTAAATACAGAGCTAGAGCCAGGAGACAATTAGCTTAGCTTAGTATAAAGACTGGAAGCACGGAGAAACAGCTAGCCAGGCCCTGTCCAAAGTCCAAAGTTTAAAATAATTAGCATGTTATATCTCATTTGTTTAAACCGATGGAATGATAAAATGGAATGAACAAATGGAAAGGGAAAAATGACAAGTTGGGGTTTTACAAGGAATTATGTGCTGCGACAGTGTGCTAGCTGTTTCCCCCTTTACTAAGCTAAGCTAACCATCTCCCGGTCCTAGCTCCACAGTTAGCGCACAAACATGAAACTCTGGGCAAGATAGCGATAAGCACATTTCCCAGAATGTTTAACTATTCCTTCGACTTGCTCACTTAGAGTAAATCAATCTTCGATTTGTTTGTCGAACTCTGGAGGTTTTTATTCTCTGCATAGCTGTAATGGCGTTAGACACCAGCACATAGAAAAGCTAGATCTTTACCTCATTAAGCATTCCATCCTCATTAGCAGGACATCTTAAAAGAGTCAAGAGAGTGAAGCTACAAAGACCACTAAGAAAGAACAGCCGCCTTCATTACATGCAAAGGTGCACAGCTAATGTGCTGTACATTTTGCACTTAATAGGCTCTCCAAGTCAAATATACATTTTGCCAAGTCAACACAAGAACACAAAACACCACATGAAGTCTCTTTTTAACAATTTTTTCCCAACTCCTTTCAGTTTGCCAGTCATATATTTCAAGGTTGCTAACACACTGTTCTCTCATTTTCTGTTGTCTTACGCACAGAAAGGTGTTAAACAGGAGGCTTTGATATGCAAATGAGGCAATAAAAGATAGATGGAGGTTGTGGATGTCAGTGTATGATGCCGACAACACAGCAGCTGCCTTCAGGTGATAGCCCGTTATATATTACTAGCTAAATTAAAAAAACAGAATCCCTATGGATAAAAAAGACATTTATCAACAAGCCGCGTACCTTTGTATAGGAAGGTATATTGCTAAACTGATTTCCAGTATGTACAAAATGTGATAAAAAAATAAATAAATAAGGTCACAAAGAGTGTTCAGATTGTGTGTTCTTCTCAGGTGCCATGTTTATCTTAAACTGCTGAAGTTCATTTTGCTTTTGTTGTTTTTTTATGGCTTTTAGGCATTCAGATAGTTTGCCTTGTAGGCTAATAATGTGGTGCCTCAGAGGATTTAACATTAAGCTGCTTTACATTGTTGGGATTTAGGAAGCATTGACAATATGACATACTAGCTTTAATGCCATTTCCTCTGGGACCCATTTCGGGCACTGTGGTCTTTTAAAATCACATGTTGATTTAAGTATAAGTCATATTAGTATTGTATTATAGCCCTAAGATGTAACGTGTCTCTTCTGCAGGTTGGTTAACTTCACAAAAAACAGTCGAAGGCTTTGTCATACAAGCAAAAGAATGAAAAATCTCTGGTTGTTGGGGATCGGAGCGTCTTATGAACGCATGTATCTGTGTGCTTTAACGCACCATATAGTGTATAATGCTATTCAATGTCACCAGGGAATAATGAAGACAAGTAGACAACAACCCATGAAATCAACAGGGAATATAACCAAGATGTTTTACTCATGTTGTAAACAGTGTCAACATGAGGATTTACATGGGCATGACACATATCAGCCTGACCCTTGCATGTTTTTAACCACACATCAGACATAAGCGTCTGTGGAGACACCATGCTGAGCTGCTCAACATGCATAGAGATGGTTGTCTTATTGTTTACACACACACACAGTCTTCTGCAGGACTAACCTCCATCGCAGCAGCTGAAGTATTTCATTATGTCATCCCCACCAAACCGGGTAGCCAAAAGGAGGCATCAGAGCTCCCCAGAGTACCAATTTGTTTTCACTGTTGTGCTCATTGGGTCTCTATGCGGTCGGA
This sequence comes from Macquaria ambigua, assembly GCA_008360985.2. Lineage (NCBI taxonomy): Eukaryota > Metazoa > Chordata > Actinopteri > Centrarchiformes > Percichthyidae > Macquaria > Macquaria ambigua. Next base: position 328,821 of record VMKM01000442.1, on the reverse strand, counting down.
TGCCTGTGATTTTCCTCCTGATAACTATGAGGAGCAGCGGGCGGACTGAGCACATTTACTCCCAGAATACATTTACACTGATGCAACTGAATCGGTGCTCGGGTGGTCACAGGAACACATTAGGAGCAAATTTATGTGTGCATGTATGGACTATGGACTTTGATGTAATAGCAATAATTTAACAGAAACAACAAGGAAGATGGATTTCTGTGCAATCATATATTTTTATCCACAATCTTGGTCCAGCAGCTCCCTCATATTAAATGGAGAAAATAAAAGCCTGTGAGAGTGAAGTTGCATTTTAAATACAGCGCAGTCCTGCCACTACGCTGCACAATAAAGCGCACTTTCAGTTTCTATAAGCAAAATGACAAGAAACATGTTTCGAAAGCTGAAAAGCTGTCAGTGAAGTGTCGACTGTGTGTGCATATTTCTAATGTGACTGTAGGACTTTTTAATTCTAGATGTAAGTAACATGTCACCTCAATGCTCTGTGCTACTATGTAGATCATCTAACAGAATTAGTGCCATTTACAGAGGATTTACAGTAATGTTGTACAAATAAAGTCAATTTGCATTTCAATTAAAGGAATTTGCTTGGAGATTACCAGCACCCAGGGATGAATTTCCTCTCTTATTATCTGTAAAATCACTATGGTGGGAAATTACAAAATAAAGTCCTTACATTACACTTGTAGATTATTAGCTGTGACAGAGAGAGAAGTGAGAGAGAACATCTCACCTTCCCTGCTTCTGAAAAGCCATTTTTGCTGCACAAGATTTCGTTCACCCATTATAACCTCCTGTGAAACAGAGATAACTCAGATACCTGACTTCTTTATTGAGCCAAGAGGAACTCTGTATGTAAGTTTAATTGTGGCCAGCAGTGTCACTAATAGCAGTTGCTGTCTATCCTTTATGCTCTTACCTTATTAACTGTGGAGACAAAGTCAATTAAAAGAACTCTGGCCTTTCCAGGTCCATCATCACTTTGGTTTCTCAGAATTGGATAATAAGCAGGCTCTCTAAGCCCAGAGTGACCTGAGGCCATGTTTGTTCACTAAGGCGGATATATCTGAAAATACTATTTACATTACCAACCCGGTTCCAAGCTGTAATAGCTTTGAACAAGTTAAGCTTAGAAGGATGCCTTAGGACAGACTTTCCAACTAGCTGTCATGTTAGCTATTTCCACTTACATGGTTGACTGAAGGTCTGCAGCTTGATATTTAAGATGCATGTTTTTAAAAAATGTAGGCTGGGTTAAAGTAGTTCCAGTATATCACACAACAAAGTTATTGTCATTGGCTTACATTTCTGATGATACAACTATTTTCTGTAGCCAAAATGTGTTTTGTAGGAAACATAATAATGCCCACATTACAGGTTCATATATACTGTATATATATATATAAGGTTAGACAATTAATACTACTGAAGGTCAGACTGTGGTCATTGTTAAATCATGTCACTGTCAAATAACAAAAATCTCAATTTTCCTTTTCATTTCTCTATATGAATGTCTCGTAATGTCCTGCATTGGCACTAAACATTTACCGTAAAGCATATGTCCCTGTCGATGAATAACTGCAAATGGACATAATTCGCAGGAAACACGGTCTCTTTCTGTCACTGTTGTGATCAGCACTCGAGAATAAAATAGTGATTTACTATTAAATCAGTAAGGCTGTAAAGCTGTAATTCCTGCTGCTGCGTCTTCACTGCAACTCTCAAACAATTCACAGTTTTATGTGAGTGCAGTTGTGTGACAGCAGAAGAATAAAGATTTGTCAATGACTATGCCTGCACTGTGTGATCGTATATTGACTGTATATTGACACACTAAATAAGTGATGACAGAGAGAACCAGAGGAGACAGAGTGTCGGCTTCTGAACATGAATCCTACACAGCAGCATTCACCAAAGAACTCAATCCCTGACAATCCCACAATGAAATAATAATCCATTCAATGTCCTGCATTCAAATTTTGGTCAGGTAAACGTATAAAGGTATTTGCAGTTAAATGTTAGGAACGCAGTGTTACTTAACTGTAAGATTGTGCATAAAATGTCTTCATTTTGCTCACACCTTATCTTGTAATATGTATTTTAACGCTGTAGTATTCTAACTACTATGCTGCTGGCTAGTTAAAACTAACAATGCATCGAATTGAATGAGTTCATTTTATGTTTTGTATGTTAAGCCATAATTTGCAAAAAAAAACTAGTGATAAAAACTGTAGATGAATGTGGAAAAAATGTTGTCACAATTTTAATATAGTAAAAGCTTAAAGTCTCACACAAATGGGAATTTTGTAACTCTGAAGGTTTACAGCAGTACGTCAGCATTTGCATCAACGCTCCATGTTCACCATTCACATTACAATTGCCCTTAAATGAATTATCCACATAGTGTGAACATGGTCTGATTCAGGCAATTTAGTTTTTCAGAAGCCAATGAACTCCTTGGTGACCTGGCTAGTGCCTCACACACACATTTTGTCCTCTGCCTCGCACTTTGCTCCAGTCCAATCAGTTCCTATTGACTTCATGGACCACTGGATTGGGTTCCCGCAGAGGAAATGAATGCTAAAATTGTGGCAGTAATTTAGAAATGAGCCGTGGTGCCTCAATCAAATTGGCAAATTCAAAAACAGCGGGGTTGGGAATCACAGCATTTTGTATACCATTATCATAATGATACCTATGGTTTGTGAATGCTGGGTGATATTTCTTGAGGTGATCAGATTTTCAGAATTAGGTGGAACAATTTCCTCTCTGTTAGTGGTCAAGTTCAGTTTTATCTTTTTCATTTTTTATTCAAATGTACTGCACATTGTAGGAATAATATATGTAATTTGTATTCCAGTGTATCTGAATATTTGTCTCACTCTCTCTATTGTAAAAACCCTTCAGCATCAAAATTTCTATCCAGACAAAAGCCTTAATTATTTATATACTTGTTTTTGGACACTTGGACGCAGCGGAACAAGCTGTTAACACAAGACTCACATATTATTTAGCTTATAAATTTATTGTAGCAACTGTTAGCAAATAATCACCTAATTACACATCCAACAGACAGAGCAAGTTTTGTTTCTGGCCACCTGATGAATGTAAGTCCAAAATTCACTCTCATTTTAGCTCTGTTTTGCTTCTCACAAACTCCTGAGGGAAATACCTGGAAACAACACTGATGAGAGCGGTGAGACTGAATCAAGCCTAAAGTTGCAGGTTATAAGAACAAAACAATAGCATTGCATCAAAAAGAACAGGATCCTCATTCATTTCAATGAGGCTTTTACGTTGTGCAGCAAGCTTTGCCAAAAATACACAGAATAGTCCGCCAAAACAGTTATGTCCTTGCTTGACTTTTACCAAGAAACAACGCACCACATTATGTGCGAACACTCATTCCAGGTAGAATACCTCGTAGCATGTAGCATTGTGCTATATAGTGATTGTGCAAACCCAGTTTCAAAACCACTGTGTAGCATCTTCACATTTAATAAACCTAACTAGACTTCATGGTTCATATTTCATGTTCTAACTTTACCCTGTAGCAACACACCCACATTAATACATACCCTTGTGTTGATTAGCCGTGGTGCTGTTGTCAGTCTGATGCACTGAAGTGTAGGTAAAGTCAAAGATCACTTAGGCCAATACTGAAGGCAGCCTCAGTGTATTAAATTACAGTTAACACTGACTACCAATTGGAAAATATTCTTTGCACACACTAATTGCACAGTTTTTCAAACCCAATCCTGCATCACCTCGGGGCTTTAATATCAAACCTCTGCCTGTTAATGCCTGAATTTCATTTGACACAAGAAGCCCTGAAGTTGAAGCTGAGGATTTGGGAGACCAGTTTAGAGGTTGTGTGTCAGCAAAGTGGTTAGCTAAGCTACTTATCGTATTATAAAGAGTTATTGTCATGTTTTGCTTGGTTCTGTCAGAGAAGCCTTCATTGCAAGCACTTTACTGTCTTCCCTGAAGGAATATGGGTAAATAAGAAAAGAAACACACACAAAAATGAGAACAAAAAGAGATAATTCCTTGATTCCTTGGCAATGTGGTAAAAGCAAATTGCCAAAAAGCCCAGAAAAAAAGATTAGGATTTAATTATTTTTAACGGACTGTGGAATAAAACACAATAAAACACATATCAGCAATCAACACAGTCTTCATCAAGGTCACATTGAGAGAGTTTTACATGTTGCTTTCCCATTTTAATTGCTGTCTACAAGCAAGTAATTAAACATTCTTCACACTCTGAGTTTTCAACAACACTCTGTTTAGATTATTGACCGAAACCGAACTTCTCCTCTTCAGTCTGTGTCAAGTACAAATAAGAGTCTGAGAGTTTTTGTTAATGATGAAGTTGAAAATATAACTAATGGCGTGCCCATTGTTGGCACTTCTTACAGGCAAAATAGGCAATATAACATATAATAAGCAATAATTAATTAGATCAGAACCTACAGTATATTGGGATTGTTATGAAGCGAGGTATCTACACATGGATGGATTACTGAACAGGCCTACCAGGTACAGGTCTTGAAGGCAAAGCGACAACTACAAAGAGACACAAAACAACTACAAAGATACAGAAAACAACAACAGAGACACAATGCAACTACAAAGAGAAACAAAACAACTAGAGACAACTAGAGACACAACAGGACTAAGAAGAGATGCAAAACGACCACAAAGAGACACAAAACGACTACAAAGAGACGCAAAATGACTACAAACAATGAGGTGGTGTTCTTTGTAGTCGTTTTGTGTCTCTTTCTGTTTAGGTGTCTTGTTCCTATGTAGGAGGTCGGGGGCCATTAAGATGTCTGTGCCCCGGGCCTCCTTGTGTCATAATCCCTCCATGTATCTACATGTGCTGATGTTGAGCTGGACCTGTATAAAATGTGAATTCTTGTAACCAATTTTCCTGTTGTTGTGACAGAGTGTTCTGGTGTATTAGTTTTCTGTCAGGATGACAGGTGGCTGAGTCCTGCTCCTCCTCACATCACTGACCCTGCAGTAGAAGAGATTCAGCTGTGGAGAAGATTTTTTTAATAATTGGAAATCAGATTTTTGGTGCCACCATAACCCAGTAACCAGTAATATGTAATCTAGGAAACATTTGCTTTTCCAAGATTCCTCAAAAGTAATTTTTTCTGATGTTTGACTTAATTTGCAATATTTCTTTCACTGGTTTTCTGAGGAAAGATTACTTTATCCACATATTGGATTGGTCAAAATCCAACATGAATGATATTCTTGTATACTATTTGCAATTAATAGTTGAGCTGCAGCCTAGATATTTGCATTTTGGTGCTACACTGAAGCTTAAATGTGTCCACTTAATGACTGCAGACAGCAACTTCATTCATTCATTTAGTCATCGTTTTGCTGGAATCGTCTAAATTTTGTTTGCACGCACGATAGAAACATGGGGTTTGTATCAGAGCACTAAAGCAGAGATAGTCAACCTGCTGCATGGTTCTCAAATATCAGCCCACAGAGATGAAGTACAGAAGCTACGACAGGTGTTGGAACATGTTGTTGATGTAGTGAAATTCGCTGGCAAGAGAGGAATTCCAGCTACACAGGGATCCAGTCTGAGGCAGCACACACTCTGGAGGATAACATCACAGATCACGGAAACTTTTCAGAGTTCCTCTTTCTTCTTGATAAAAAGGGACTCCATAACTTCTCAATAAGTGCAAAGAAAATAATAAGGAGATGCACCAATCACAGACTAGAGGCAGGTTTGACTTAGGCTGGGATGTTTTTTGTGCAAATTGCCGCAACCCAGGACATTGCATCCCCAAGGCAATGCCCTTTTACTCTGAAGGTTGTTAACAACACAATTCAGTAAACTCTTCTTGCATTGGTGGCTTGTATTCTGTTTGCCAGATATTGACATACAATAGAAAACCTTAGTTTGGACATCAGTTGCTGCATCAGTAATGCTACAGCTCACGTACTAAACATGCAATATAAAGGCTGCTCCATGCTCATTGTCATTCAAAGGCCCAGACCTGTCTGTCTTACAGGCATCCTGTCAAAGGATGATTCATAGGGTGAATGTGTGGGAACAGTAAAGCCAAGAATCTCAACACACCTGCTTTCCACTAATGGACAGGCACACCTGTGGGCCAGAGGTGTAGCCTTGAAGAAGATCTTCGGGTCTTTTAGGAGTATTGATGTTCTTATGACACAGAGTTTGTCAGGGTCAGGCAACTTGAAAACGGCAGTGGATGTCAAAGCTAGAGGATTCTTGAAGGCTCTAAAGAGATAAATAAAAGACTGCATTAGCTGCCCAGCTTTTCCTTCAGATTTCTGAGGTTGCGACACCACTGACAAAATACCTGCAGACAGAGGGACCGTATCTGCCCACAAGATGGTCCAGACAACTCACAATACATTAAACACATGGACAAGATTTCAAGTCAGTTAAGGGAGCTGCTGATAATGTAGAACTGTGAGCTTGTATAAGAGGAAAATGATGGCTCTTAAAATGGCAACAGACTTTTACAGATGTAAACAGTGCCTATGAAGTAGAGGTCCTTAACCAGGCCATGTTGTCCCCCAACAGCAGGAATATCTGTTTGCAGTCTTGGTTGAAGTCCAGGGACATTTTAGTCCCTGTTATGCCGCTTGAAAATGTGTTTTACCTTGTCTCAGGAGTTCAGTGTGGTTTGTTTATCTTTGTAACTATAGTAACGTAGTACTAGTGCATGTTGGGAATCAGGAAGTAAAATTGCCATGCGGTGATCAGTTATGGTCATGTGTGAGCTCTACCAGTCATCAGCTTCTAAGTTGATCGTCTTTCTTTCTCTCTTTTTGCTAAGGCAACGTCTGTAAGTATTTCTCATAATGTAACATTAAGTCATCGCTTATTGAGATGGTGAAGAAGCTAATTAGTTTATGCTAGGCTGAGTTAGCTTTGTGTTTTACTTCTGTTGGTTGTTTTTACTAGCTTGTTTGTGTTTTTCATATAAGCTGCAGAGCTAAGGTAGCTGAGCCGTATTATCTATTCAGATACTATGTGTTTGGTTTGATTAATAATAAGACATCTCCTCATTACAGTTTCACAAAATTCCCAGTAAACTTCATGGAAGTGAATCAGCTGTGTCCTGGAGTTTCTTGGGAGTGTTTAAGCTGAATGGAACATAGCCATGACAGTCCCAGTCCCCTGAAAGGAACCACAGAAGGCAGCAACATAAACTGTTTAGTCGGAGCAGCTAGCCGTGTTACAGCCTTGGCCGTATTTCCTGACCTGTGTCTATTTTTCTATCCTGTGTTTTGTGTGGCTGTGTGAGAGTGTATGCTCTGTTCCTGCAAGGATCTTTGAGCGTCAACCTATAGGTGCCTCTTTCTGACCGGGTTGTGGGTTCGGCCTCTGGAGTGTCTGCTGCTGACTAGTTCCAATGTACACAAGCACACTGTGTACACATCCACACAGTCCTCAGAGGACGTCTCAGGCAAGATAAATGAAAACACCTTTGTAGGGCCTTTAAACTGAATCATAATTATGAAAGTAAATAACTCAAATTCTCTGCATCAGTGGACACAAAGCAAAAATTCTCCATCACACATGGACACACTCATGGACAGAATGTTCAAATTAACTTTCGGATACAGATTTAATAGGCAAAACAAAGTCTGAACCAACTTTGTGGAAGACATTAAAATGTATTTTAATTTGTAGACTGTGTCACACGTTCAGCGCCAATGAATAATGAATCTACACCAGAGGGCCCTTTGGTTGTCAACGTGCCATGATTAGCATAAAAAAACACAGACATTATTAACATTGTTTAACAGGTGATATGATGGACAGATATTTTACCCTGCCATTAACAAGAACAGCTAATCATGACACAGTGGCTGTGACTGGGGATCAAACATATGCTTCAGGTGCTGAAATGTTATGCGGTTATGGACAGATTTTGAAATTACAGCACTTTTTCCTGAATATTAAAAGCTATTAGAGGTGTTAACACTTACACATTTCTGGCAGGTTAATGCAGAAACAATGCAAGTGAATTAAACATTTTCTTCTCACTGATTCCTGCACAGCTCTAGTGACAGATAAGCTCTGGTGTCAGCTCAAACAATGTTTTAAGTCTGCATAATTGCGTGTGTAATTTTATAGCCTGTTCTAATCACATGGGTGTTTATGTGTATGTGTGTGTGCTTCCCATACAAATGTTTATGTGTGTCTTGTGATTAACTGTTGTATCCGTGATGTGTATTGATCTTGCCAGTGGAAGACAGATCGCTGTCTAACAACATAGACAGAAAAATCAACAGTGGATCACTGTTGCTCTCTTATTCTCTCCTTTCCCTCTAGCTCACTCACTCTCACAGTTTTTTCTTGCTGGCAGTGGTACATTTCATTAGCATTAGATTATCTCTGGCATTTGGCCCCTTCAGCCCATTACCAACAGTACAAACTCCACACAAACATGTTCCTGAACCAAAACAATCTATTTAAAACACCAAATGGCATTGGCTCCCTTCATTCGGACATATGAAAGAAGCAATGTGATGCAGGAAACAGTGGGTTACTCTCTAATATGACTAATTAATCCACCAACCTGAAGCCTACCAGTCATTTGAAACAAAACATTATTCTCACTGATTCCCTGTAATTTGGAGTGTGTGACTGAAGTGTGTCTGGTATGTGTTTCACTGACATTGTCTCTGCCCTCGAAGGGATTCTAGAAAACAGATGTTTTTCTTGCTAAACAGATACACAATAGTAGTGAGAAAGAGAGAGCTTGCCCTACCAAACAGTGGAAATGTAGAGAGAATGTGGACTTCTGGACAATACCCTCATATGTGATTGTTGAACTTTTCATTCCAAAACCGTGGACATTAATGTGCTGCTATAACAGCCTCCACTCTTCTGGGAAGACGTCATACCAGTTTTTGAAATCTGGTTGCAGTGATTTGCTTCCATTTAGCCACAGTTAGTGGCATAGGGCAATGATGTTGGGCGATAAGGCCTGGCTCACAGTCTGTGATGTTGGATGGGCTTGAGGTCAGGACTCATTGCAGACAGAAAAAAAAGCATTTTTTGCAGACCTCACTTGATGCATGAGGGCATTGTCATGTTGAAACAGGACAGAGCCTTCCCCAAACTGATGCACACACAAAATATTGTACGCTGTGGCATTAAGGGGGCTTTCACACCTAACCTGTTTGGTTTGTTTCAAAACAAACTCTTGTGCATTTTCCCATTTAGTTTAGTTTGTTTAGCCTGGTGTGAAAGCAGTCAGTCAAACTCTGATACTGACTAAACAGCTGGACCAACGCCACCTGAAAAGGTGACTCTCTATCCCCTTCCAAGCAGACTTTGGTGTGGTTTATTTGTGGTGTGAAAGTAGTAGTTAAAGCAGAGGTTTGTTGTACTTGTGTCCTACTGCATGTATTTTGGCAGTTCCTCATTAAAAATTAAGGATAATATAGTGACCACTCAGTACCCATATTTCGGCTTTTCATCCTTTTTCTAGCTGGTCGTCAGTATTCATAAAATGAGCTTGAATTGCAGTCTCGACTAATGACGCAAGTGCCTTTACACCTGAAAACATAAATATACACATTCAGTAAAGTGCTGCGTGACCTGCTGTCAGTCAACAGTGTTTGATTTCGTCATGTGGGTCCAATGATGATGCAGGATGACATCACCAGAACTGTCCAATCAATGAGTTACCTGTTAGTCTGCATAACTCTTTTTTTCTTAGTCCGGCCCAAATGAACCAAACTGGAGGTGAGAAAGCAGCCAGTGTGTCATGATCCAAGATTTCCCCTAACTGCAACTAAAGTGCCTACCATATAGTGTATGCAGCATCATACCCACTTCAACCCCCCCCCCCACCCACCCATACACACACACACACAAAGATGGAGAAGGTGTGTCCATGCTACACTTCACAGGGGAAACAAATGCAGAAATGCTCAAAAACAAACAATATGAATGCCCATTTATGAGTATGTCTGAGCAGGAAAGGAAGAAAAAAGAAAAGCAAGACAGAAAAGTCTTCAGTGGCCTTAAAGATGGCTGAAGGGCAGCTCAGCAATTAGCAGTGCAGTTGGGAGATACAGGAAGTCAACTGGCTAAGTGATTCAACTGAGAGCTAATGAGAATGAATGTTTGCCTTTATAGCCTCTCTCATTCACTCCTACTGCTGGCCTGCACAGATAGCCCACACTACATTTATCTTCTCACGCTGACACCTTTTAACATAATGTTACATAGAGCATAGTGCGTACAATGAGAGGAGGGAAAAACACTCCGTCATCAAAAACAAACATCGAGGAGTGCAGTTCTCACCTCAGATGCCCTTTCCTCTCCTTCATTTGTGCACAGAACATTTCTGAGGAGAGAAAAGAGGAAAGACTGAGGGAGAAAGAGGGAAAGATTAGCGATTAGATCGGTGCGTTGGGTCAGTTTAAATGTTCTGTGTATTTGGCGAAGGAGGACACTACTGATAAGAGAGGCAATGGTTGAAGCACGGCTCGTTGGGGAGATAGTGACTGTAAATATACTGACACCCACAGCATGCTCTTATCTCTAGTGGAACAAAGCAAAGAGACTGACCCAAAGGTTGTGGTCTAACATAAAAATAGATACTTTGAATAACTAATGTGTCACATTTAAATAAACGTATTATAAGATCTCAACTCAAAACGTCAGCTTATGTGTGTCCAGCCAACGTTTGCATGTGTTTTAAAAGTATTTATTCCACTGTCAAGTGAGGACAGTAGAATAAATTGTGTAAAAAGACCTTTCAGTGCAAGCGGCCTGGTTAAACACTGAAAATCGTGAGAGCAACACTTTGGTCATAATGGAGCTTAATAGGCCTTTTTCACAGCAGACATTGTCATACAGCACAGGTAGTAATAACATTAGCAATGGCTCCGATGTATTCAAGTGTCCCAGTAAGTCATGGCAGTGTGACAGTGAGGCAGCATGCCAGGAGCCTGAAACTGAAGCAGCTTAATGGAATTCAGCCATCATTATTTTTTATTATTTATATCTGTGCTTCTTCTACTGTGACAGTGTTTTGGAATCTGTTAAGCCTTCAAATGAATTGATTTATAACTTGTGCAACAGCCCCCACACCAACGCAGACCCTCGTGTTTTTTGTTTAACACAGTACTATTTTCATTCCAAACACCCGCTGAGATGTAGGAAAGCAGAGCGTAGTGTTTTCACCATGAATTTACTTTTGGCTGGAGATAGAGTGGGTGCTGCCATGAAACAATTAGTGTCTGAGCACACCAGAAAGTGACATGGCAAAATCCATTTGCGTGTCCTCGCGGAATAAGTGCTGCTGGAAGGTTGTTGATGTAGTGACTACTTGCAGGTCCTGTGAGACAGCAGATGGGTTCCTTCATTTTGGACACTCCAGTTCTCTGGGCCCCCTCAAAAGTCAGCACAGTTAGCAATTGGTCATTGGTGCAAATGTATGTGTTCACTAAAGTTGAACTGTATACAATACTTGTTACATATTTAGTTAGCCTTTTGGTCCAAAGTTTTGCTATCATAAATGTTGGTGCAACTCAGGTCTTATTCTTGTGTTTTTTCATGTCTTTTGTCTTTTTCATTGTTAAAAATCTTTACTGAGCCTGTAAATAAGCCCAAATAAAACAGGAAGCAATCAATATAAAGACCACATTACATCAAGAAAGGTGTTTCTGCTTCTGTAGTTGTACAAACATTCAAAAGGTTGTAACAGAGCTGGAAATGACTTAATGACTAACATCCACACTAATACGTTTTCATTTTAAAATGGCATTTTAAAACGAAAACGATCTCTGTACACACAAGCGTTTTATCACCTTTTTAGAAATAATCTCCGTCCATACTACACGCCTGAAAACGCATATCACATGACCATTCCCGTGGACTGGGCATGTGCTTGCTGGTGTAAACAGGAAGCAGATTGTTTCCTCTGCGGTTGGTTGCATAGTTGCTGAAAATACTACGAACGAAGAACAGCAATGGAGAAAAGTAAGAGCAGAGATTTCTCTGCTTGGGCCAACGACCAGGTGGAACTGTTACTGAAAGTAAGTGTTGTAACTCGTTATCCATGTTGAATTAACTGCTGGTAGCTAAGGCTGATGTTGTTTGTTTTCCTCTGGAAAAGGGTCACGTGATAGGGGTGTGACGAATCAGGGAAGGACATGTCGTGGCTGATAAGACCCAATCAGGAAGCGAATGTGGGTGTCTGCGTCATCGTTTTCAAAAGTATCTGTTTCCGCCTCTCCTCACTAAAACGCAGTCCTGGAGTTTTCAAACTAAAACGGTGTTAGCAGCGATTTCAAAAGCCTCCGATTTAGGGGTTCGAAAACGCTGAAGTAGTGTGGATGCTAGACATAAACGTAGCAAAAGTTAAAAAGAAAACATATTAGTGTGGATGAAGCCTAAGATGTATGAGGGCAGAGTGTAGTGTTTCCACTATGAGCCTCTAACAAAGAATTTACCCTCCTCTGGAGATGGAGCATAATTTCAGACATTGCACCACAGAAAAACTAAACCTTTGGTGAAATTAAATTAAACTTGAGGCAAAACAACACTGACCAGGCAGTGAGCCTCTGGTTAGAAAACCAGTTAGGCTTCCCTGGCGAGGATGAAATATCTCATTTAGAAGCCCTTGTCAGGACAGGGGCCAATCAATAGCTACTATGATGTATCAGCGCTGTGACGCTGAGGCTGGGGCAAGTAATGTGTAATACATGGATTAACATCTTTCTGTCCCACTAGACCTGCGAGACCTGGCATTTATCTCTCTGTCTGAAGGGCCAGAGACACAGTGCAGGGACTTCCTGCTGCCCTATTACTTCGTTTATTAAAATCAGCTCTGGGATATACAGCAAAGACGCAAGAGCAATCCTCAGCCATCTATCTATCTGCACAATACCGTGTCTCTCTCTTCCTCCTCCTCTGTCTGTGCTGGTGGCAGCAGCAGGGTGATGGATGACATTACCCAGCAGGGATTCAGCAGGCGGTATTATCATGGAGCTGGTATTAGCATGGAGCCTCTCAGTCCCTACTCAGCCCATCGATTTGGGCTGCTGCCTGACCCTAACCTCCTAAAGGGGCCTTCAGACTGAAGGAACAGAGCCACAGTACAAGCCCCGGGGATAAACTTTGCTCGGGCCCTGGTCTTTCATCATCCTTATTCATCCCTTGCTGCCTTCCACCTCCCCCCTCCCTTCTGTTCTGTTTTAGCTTCCACGCTATCTCAGTCTTTCTACCTCTCTCCTTTTCCAGTTTAACAGCAATTGCTAAATATTAATGCCACAAAAAAAACTGATAAATCCTCAAAAATGACTGGTATGTACTCCTGAAATGATGTTTACCATATGCTGTTATCCCACAGCTGAAAGAATTGTCAATTCTTCCCCAAATTAGTTTATCCCTAAGAGGCATTTTTCTGTTGTTTTGAATTTTAATGGAAAGGAGGACATCATCACCATGTTGATAATAGAGATCAGGAAAAACAGAAGTGCCTTTCTTTTTTGGTGTGTGAGTGTGTTTGTCTGAAAAATGCACAGTGCTCTCTTCCCTGAATTTCTCCCTATCTCTGGCACAAGTAATAAAAAAAATGTGAACAGTGTGTAGGTGCTTTTTGATTTACACACACAGACATTATCTATTATTATTTTCGGTGCTGCTGTATTGACGCTGCTCCTGTTTCTAAGGTGATTAGAGAGTTAGGAATCCCCAACATCATATGCGAGCAGTATGGTTCCATTCACTGTTGACAAGCCCAACCCTGTAATCCACTAATTGTTTAGGTTGGGAGTGAAAAGACCCAAACTGCATGTGGCAAGACATGAAGCTTACCCTCTTTTTTTTATGCTTTTTTCCCCACTTCCAATCAAATCAGCTGACTGAGAACATTTCCCCTTATGCACTTATATATCCAATGACCTCTGCTAACCAATCATCATTATTATTATTATTATTATTATTAATATCTTAATCTTAGGTCTTCCAAGTTTTCTCTCACTGGGTAGGACCTCCTGCATCTCTTCTCACCAAAACTGTCGGGATTCTTGGGTGTGTAGATTTTTTCATACCATGCATAAACGCACACACAACATGACACACAAGACAATGACACAAACAAAGAGATGGAGATCCATGGATCGGAATATATGCATGCAATGACAATCAGTGCAGCGATTTATGTTTACGTAGGTCGGAACTAGGGCTGTCAGTTTTATTCAGTTCATAGAAAAAAAATTAAATATTAGAACTGTAATGACCTGTTTGGATTCAAGATGTTCAGTCTATAAGCCCAACAGAAATAGTCTGCTTTGTGGTCCAGCAGAGGGCGTTATTAAAAATCACTATCAGCTTGACCTATTGACCTATCAGTAAAAGCTGATAAATAAAAATGGAGGACACAAGCGAGCAAAGCCGTGCTGATCGGATAATCACAACACCGAAGCGTCTGAGAAGCAGTGTGTGGAGGTGCTCTGGGTTCTGCGCTGCGGATGGCAAAATTACCAACAAAGACAGGAGCAGCTTCGTACAGTATCCTGACAGAACAGATTTATAGCAAGAGGGATGAATGGTCAAACGATCACCTGTCACATTGGTTTTAATGATCAGGCCTCTCAGTGTCAGTATAGTTGTTGGCGACTGGGTTGTGAAATTAAAATGGACATTTTGAAATGGCTCGAGGTCTAAGCTATTGATTGTGTGTAGTGTCAGTGTATGTGTAGCTACTTAAGAGTGAGCGCACGTGCACACCGTTAAGAGCTGTTTAACGTCGGCTGTCTGTGGTGCTGAAGAGGAGGCTGAATACACTTTAACGTGTTGTGCGTCTGTCTGTAAGCCGTGCTATATAAAGATACATGAATCGCAAAGTGTAAATGTTGTAAGCCCTACAAAGAAAAAAGTATGAAGCTTAATATACATTCAACAGCCAGAGATTTCAGCTTGCTGCCTCTTGTGATTCAAGTTACTGAATCTAAGATAGTAAAACAATTTAGCTGCTCAAGGCGGATGTAAGCACAAATTAAACCTCAAATCAAGCAATGAGGGTTCCTGCAAGTTTTATGAACATGCGCATCTACTGTAATTTCTGTATTAGACCCACTGTATATAAGCATGTTGGGGAGAAGATATGGAAACTGAAAACACTACATCAGAAAAGTGGCATATCAACCAGAAGAAATGAATACATTAAGTGAGAGGAGGATGATAATGTCAGAAACTGCAGATCAATTGAGCAAATAATGTTCAAATCATTTTTGTGTGTGCATGTGTGTTTGTGTGTTAGTTAAGTTTTTATTTTCTAATTTAGAAATTTAAATGTCACTCATTTTATATCAAATGTCCAAATAAAAACTTCTGTGAAAAATCCTCCTGCAGGTTCAGGAGCTTCTTAAGACACTCTATGTCTTCTACAAATGAATCGCGTTAGTCTACGCTCCTTTTATAGGCATGTCTTAAGTCATGATGCTTTTGGGAAACACCTCTTAAGCTTAGGAAGGTTTGTTGGATATTACAATTTTAGTAACATGGTCCTGTTCCAAACCTGCTGTATCTTCTCACCTGAGAGCGTGGAGCTTCACTAGGAGGAACGCATGGAACCACAGAGAGACCATGTTCTTAAAGTTCACAACCAAATACAGATATCCTTGTTGCTGCAGTAGTATCAAGGACAAGTACAGAGATTGGCCTCAATTGCAGTGCAAAGGACATGTGCTTGTCCAACAAGCTTCACAGTTCAGCATGCTGCTTGTAGTATTTGACCCAGCCAGAGGTCGTGGAGCGTTACCGGGCACTGAGCCCTGTGCTGTGTCTCAAATGGCATACTTCTGTACTTAGATTTAAAATTTTGAGTGCATAAGTGTGTTCACACTGACAAGTATGGCAAAATGCAGTGTACTATGAGTACCCAGATGGTGTACTCAAAACGGTCAGAAAGTTGAGTGTGGAACGCTGCACACTTCTCACCCTCAACGGTCGCCATCTTGGCCACGTAGCAGAAGGGGAGGGACCACCAACGTATGAAAATGGCGGCCGCGGTTGCGATTGTTACAGCTAAAAGTAAAAGCATGTTCATTTTTCATTCATTCTTAATATAATTGAAATGAAGTCAAGTGAGCAAACAAGCTGGCAGATATTTCGGCATGCGGCAATTGCGGTAAAATGTTGGCGATAATGCTCCACCCAGTTGCAATCCGTCATTAAAAAGAAGAAGAAAACGCGGTCAAAGGTTGCGATCATCATTTCTGGTAAGTGCACAACAGCAGTATTCGATTTGAGATGACACTACCCTGTCAAAATGAACGCACTACACAAGTCAGTACACAGTGTACACAGTATACTGCATGTAAGTGTACTGACGGGAGTACGTGATTTGAGACACAGCACTGGTCTCTGCAGATGTAGATGAGTTTTTTTTTCTGTGTATCCACATCCCTCTCAGCTATTCTTTTCCTAATTGGTATGAAACGTGTAACCTAGTAACAATTATTTTTATAGAGAAAACATGCCTTAATATGACACCCTTAATATAGACCTTTGTGTGTGTGTGTGTGTGTGTGTGTGTGTACGTGAGTGGGTGTTTTGGTTTATATTGCTCAGTGTAGCAGGTGAAATCTAAAACATTTTCTTCAGATCTCTGTGGAATTTCTCTTAAACTGATGTAAACAGTTAAACAACACAAACAAAGGCTTCTTGTTTTTAGACAACAATGGGAGGGAAACCCAGCTTAGACTGTAACGCTGAAGGATTTTAAAAAGAGCAATCTTTTATTTTCCTGCTTAACATGGAGCATACACACACTCATTGATGCCTAATATCAGTGTTACATCTGCTCCTGCGGTGTCACCTGCCACGCCCTCTACCTCCCGTCCTGGTGTCTCCCTAACCGGCTGCACCTCCCTGAGCGCGTGTGGGTGTGATTGTGTGAGTGGAGACAGGTGTGCTGGAGCAGACCCCCACCAGCTGCAACCCATTCCATAATCAAGACCTCTACTAATACTCAGCCCAGCCACTTCCTTGCTGCCAGATCCTAAGCTGTGTCTCAAATCGTTTACTTCCGTTAGTGCACTTACATGCAGTATACTGTGTACACTATGTACTGACTTGTGTAGTGCGTTCATTTTGACAGGGTAGTGTTGTTCCCAAATCGAATACTGCTGTTGTGCGCTCACTGGAAATGACGATCACAACCTTTGACCATATGTTCTTCTTCTTCTTTTTAATGGCGGATTGCAACCGGGCGGATCATTATCGCCAACATTTTACCGCGATTGCCGCATGCCGAAATATCTGCCAGCTTGTTTGCTCACTTGACTACAATTCAGTTACATTAAAAATGAATAAAAAATGAACACGTTTTTACTTTTAGCCGTAACAATCGCAACCGCGGCCGCCATTTTCATACGTTGGTGGTCCCTCCCCTTCTGCTACGTAGTCAAGATGGCGACCGTTGAGGGTGAGAAGTGTGCAGCGTTCCACACTCAACTTTCTGGCCGTTTTGTGTACACCATCCGGGTACTTATAGTACACTGCATTTTGCCATACTTACCAGTGTGAACTCAAAATACTAAGTCTCTACATCAGTTAGTCTGTGCGTCCAGCCTTTTTTTTGCCTGCATGAATCTACTTATCCTGTTGTTATCTGTTATGCTAGCCTAGCCTAAGCTTTTTCCCCTCTTCCCTGCAGTTCCGCCTGGTCTGACTCCAGCCCCTGTCTCCTGTCCCTTGTTGTCCCTTGCCACCAGCGGGCTTCCCCGTGCCTTTAAATGATTATCCTATTTACCTTATTCCTGTCTCCTCGTCTGAGTGTGCGCTTGGGTTCACTTGTTCAACCCCTGTAACAGTCAGTATACCTTGTACTGTTACCCTTCAGTGTTAACCCTTACTGTGCCTTAATGTAACAAATAGTAATCGCACGTTAATTTGTGACACTGCTCATTGTTCCACGGAGAAAGACGGAGAGAAGAGTGGGGAGAAAATCAAGGATAAATTCATTTAGATCCGACCCATAAATAAACGGGAGAACAATGTGGATATCAAGCAGCAAATTTGATGCATGGAGAAAATGATGATAAGACGTCAAACCTACCAACCGTCTCCAATTGGATTTTTTTGTCTAATCCTTTTGAATAGGAAGAAAGAAGACAATTATGTGAAGACAATGCCCTTTCTACTAGAAACTGAACACTTCTCAACTTCAACTTTCATTTTGTCACATTGGAAATTCCAGACAAAACAGCCATGTAATTGGACGAATAAAGCACGTCATTGTTCTTTGTTGTTCTTCGTTGTCCTGCACACTGGATGATTGTTACACAGCTCCCAAGCCCTTGGATAAACACATACAAATACAAATAAATACAGAAATACACACAGTCCTGGTTACACATCTGGGAATTAACATATGTGGATGACATCATAGACCATGTTGAGGAGTCATCGATAACTGTGAGATCAAACACTGATTTAGTAACTTATGATTAGACTAATTTCTTGAACAATTAAGTACCTAAATTTGACAGATTTACAGTGAACCCACACTTCTGCCTTGGATTTGATTTCTGATGGTGTCACTGTGTGAGTGTATGAAGAGATTAAACATGCATATTTCCAAATTTAAGTTGTGACATTCTTAAAGCAACATGGATGTCTAACACTTACTAACTAACTTCTGCTAATCAGTAAATGAGGAGGCCCCCACAGTGATGGTGTTTGTAAAACAGAGTTGTGACTCGTGTGAAGAATACGGAGCCCCTAAAGTCCCGTAAGGTGATATTTTTTATTTTGTGCGCACAAGATAATTTACTATAAATTCATATGCATCTATAACGACTTCAGATGCTCACGGCCACCATGTAATGGAGAGAACTCAGCTAATCACGTTTTATTTTAACCTCGGAGTGTCATACAATGAAATTCTTGCTGTAAGTCCCATGAGGTGATAAAGAAAGTTACACTTAATATATAATTTGATATCAGTTTTCTTTTCACAGTGTGTGACACTGACTACAGCTTTCCAGGAATCAAATGAATAAATTACTTTACACCTGGTATACTAAAACATAAACACCACAGCAATATTAGTGTACTATCAGTTTATGAAACAGTCTTCTCGACCTGACACACAGTGTGTCAGGTTAACAACAGCAACACTTTTTCTGTTCTTCTCCGATTTCCATTTTTCTTCAATTGACTGTTCGCCACCCCCTTACTTACTTTTGCTACGTCTGCAAAACTTTCCATTCTCACGAGACACATATGCTGTTACGAAAAACGGTTTATAATGATTACAGTAGTTTTTGAAACAATGTATCCCTGATTTCAGACAGAGGTAAACAAACGCAGGCTTCTTATTTCTCGCCGGCAACTGTTAATTTTGTCAGCTGAAATTATCTTGTTGCTGGCACATTTTACCAGCTGTAGCTAGCTTGCTAATTAAGCTAACATTAGGAGTTGTTTGAAAATGCTGTCTCTGGCTGACTTTTTAATGCCTCCTGCTGACGAATTGTTGTATTGGAGTGTAGAGCTAGTTAGTCCTAATAAGAGTCAGATCTTTTTTCATTTTTGCATAACCCTCTTCAGCTGTTTACATACTTGAACAAGCAGACAGTAAGATGTATGCTCTCTTGTTCTTATTTTCAAACAGTCTCTTTCACTTTTAATGTTACAAGAGAAAAGGCTTTTGGAATGAAGACTGACTGACTGATTTTGGCAAATGTAACAATATCTTTGATAATGAGTTTGTTTGTCTGGGGTTGCTGCTTTGTAAACTTCCCTAAACCCAATTGAGAGCAGGACAGAGCTGCTAATGTGCTAACCCATACACTCTGATATACTAGCATCTGGGCCAGCTCTCACACAGTTAATACTACTCAGTAGATGTGCTGTCTTGAACAGGGCTTTTTTTACTAACATGTAAAATCAAAAAATGTTGTTATCTAATGAAATGCTCCTTGGCCTGGGTTAGGTTACTACATGAAGGTATTAGGCTATTTTAGCCAGGCATGCTAACGATTGCAGAGCAGATAGGCTAAACACAGTTATTAATCCATTCCTTAGACTTTTGCTCTACTGTTAAATAAAAGAAGAAACCACCCTCCAAACTCTTTAAATACCAAGTATTGTGTTTACTACAGCCTCATGTACATCGCTTCAACATGTGGAGAAAGCCAAAGCTCAACAGAGCTGCCGTGTCTAGTTACAGCGCTTTCCTAAAATACCTCCCAAGATGCAATAAATGCCAAACAAAAACTTTTATTAAAAAGTAAGATTAAAGCAAGCTTCTTATTTTCAGAGTTTTTTTCCGCATGTCTACTTTTATAAATTAGTAGTCCAGCGTATTTCAGCCTGGCCTTCATCAGGGAGCATCTGTGCATATCCATGCAGTGTAATAACCTCACCAATCTTAATCAATGATACGACAACCACCCACTGATCATCTTTTGCTGTATCAAAATGCTCACCCCAGTGCCCGTGTTTTTGTGTCTCTCCCAGTGTGCAGGCGGACTGACAGAGGGGGTGTTACAGTGAGACAGGGGGGCCCGACAGATGCCGTGGGATCCCTTACAAAACAAGTGAGAAAGAGGCGACGCTCCCGTGGTCTGATTAGAGCAGCCACGGGGGAACACAGCGAGGAGACTTGGATGGAAAACGCGATGAAAAAAAATGCCATTTTGTTCGGGCTGCAGGCAGCTCCAGGGTTATAGAAGATATGTGTACCTAATCACAGTGTTGGTGAGATGAGCTCACTAGCCTACTGACTAATGTAGATTGAAAAATGATCACAATTAGCATGTGCTGTGGCCGCCTGGGTTACAGCCAGATGCAAACACAGTTACGCTTCAGTGGACAAAGAACAGATTTTTTTTCTATTTCTTGCTCTTCTCTCTTGTTCCTCGCCCGTCCTTTCACTCTCTGTCAGCACGACTCTGATCAAAGTAAACACACATTAAGACATTCTCGTGACTGCAACAATAGTTAGAGCGCACCTCTACCACAATGGAGAAGTCTCTTCCACGTGCACCTCATCCATTTTTCCTTTTCATCCCGCTCTCTGGCCAGGCGTCTAAATGACAGCGCACCACTGCAATGGAGCCCATCTCAAACACCCATTAAAAATAATGAGATGGCCATTTTCACCGCCTGTTACTTGAAAACAATCCATATCACACAGGGGGCCCCTGGCAGAAGGAAGGCAACAATTTGTGAGAGTAGATTTACTTAATAACCTCTTGTTGTCCTTGGTCGGACTGCTGAGCTGGTCTCCTGCAGTAAACCTATCCAAAAGACAGGGCTGCTGGGTACAGTAAACATCTGACATACTACCAGAAGATACTTAAACAACACATCTGACTTAGTCCCTGAGAAGTATTTGGCATGGCTGTTTTTGTTTGTTATTCTCCAGTTGTAGATACTTAATGTCACAGTGTTTGTATTGGCTTCTTTAAGATTCATATTCATAATACAGTATTTGCACGCATCGGGCAAACATATGGTGTTTATAATGGCTAGAGAATAAATTGTAGCATTAATGCAGTAGAATGAGACTTTCTTTCAGGGCTGTTTTTTTATGATAAGTAAAGCCATATGTCTTTGTCAGTCTGAAATTACAATGGCTGTCTGCATGCACAGCATAACATCACAATAATGAAATTGTTTACTAATCACTTGCTGGTTCTCTGGAAAATGACGGTGTTTTATAATGGAAATGAAAGAAATCACCTATGATTTTTTTTTTGTGCTCAAATACAAGGAGTGGTGTGATTAACATCTGTCTCTGTGTGTGTGTGTGTGTGTTTGATGTGCCAAGGGGGACATGTCATCACACCAAGTATTTTCACGATTGCTTGCTGACTTCAGTAACAGTAACCATAGTGCATTTCAATCATTCATTTAATGATCCTATGAAAAATAAGCCTTTATCTCCCAATATGTCATGTTGGATTAACCCATAAATCACTGCTATAATACCACTTCTAGTGTATGTGTCTTGCTTATCAGGTAGTGTTGTGCATTCATTATACACTCAAAGTAAGCCTGCTTACATTATCTTATTCACCTTGTGATAGAGAGAAAGTCAACCTGCAGTTAATATGTACAGTAGGAGAAAAACAAAGCAGACCAAGTTGTTGAGGTCTCTTCACAGCCATGACATGTAGTTTCATTTTTGGTGTACATCAGCTATGGTGAGGCATACTATGAGGGGTTGAGTCTGCTTCAAACAAACTTTCCTCTTATCACAGCGATTGCACAGGAATGAATTGATTTTGTCATGAAATTTCACTGTTTTAAATCCTGGTGTGTCCAGGCTTTAAGGGCGCACACACATCTCCCGGAAGGCATTATGGTGTTGCACTCATACATACAAAAAGTGTCAGAAATAGTGGTGTAAAGAATTCAAAGAGAGCTTCGAGAGCTTGAGAGAGAGAAGTTCACACCCTGCTTACTTTCTGACCACCACACACCTGGTGAGTTGCTGTGGGAAGTGGATGTGCTAAGCTAAGCTAATCATCTCCTGGCGACGGTAGTTAACTCTCAGCAAGAAAGCGAATAACTCCAAATGTACACAGCATCCGGCTGCATATAGATTCATTTTCAAACAAAAAATCTGAAAAAAATGAATATTGCTTCTCTGCCTCGCCGTTCAGGAGTTAAACTTTTGGTGCTTTCTGCATGTTTTTTTTTCAACATCTCTATTTCAAAATAAGTCTTCCATGTTTTCCGGCTAGACACTTATGGGTCAGTTCTGCACCAGCTCATCAGCTTCACGCTGGAGTTCTTCCATGTCCCAGACTGCATAAAGACGCTGATCACAAGGTACTTCAGCGACCTGCAGCTTTACAACATTTCATAACTGGGTGGAAACAGATGTAAGTGGGAATAGCAGTGGGATTCTACATCTCCCCAGTGCTGTTTGTAACAGCCTTTGAAGTCATACTGATTGGAGCGAGGCAGATGGTAGATGTGCGGCTTCAGTCAGGCCAGATAAAGTCTCCACTAAGGGGCTACAACGATGACCAGATGAGCAACCACCAAACTGCAGCTTGTGATTACTGAAGAGGTTGATGAGCTGATGGTCTGAGAGAGAATGAAGATCAAGCCAAATCAAGCAGCCTGTCAATCCAGAAAGGAGTAAGGTGTGACTGCTTCTTCTTTGTGGAAGCTGAGAGGAAACCAACACTGGCAGGGCAGCCAATTGTAAGTCTAAGCAGAGGAAATGAATAGATCTTTCTGAAAGGTCAATGCAACAGACAGTCCTGAGGCATGGGCTATCCTTTGTGATGAATAAATGTTGTTGATGTTCACATAGCTTATGCTGTTCTGAACACGTCTCGCATCAGGCAGCACTGTACATTAATGACTGACAGAGAAAAAAGCAGCAGTGAAGACACACTATAGATGTTGTTCTGTCTGCCACTGATCAGGCAGATCAACTAGAGTATTGTGTTTACTTACCAATCACCCTGCATCCTTTATTCCTACACTAAATCAATTCAGGTACTGCTCTGTAAATGAGTGTTTGCTGAGCTTCTTGTGAAAAAGGAGAGAAAAAGATGTATTAAAAAACACTTCAAGGATACATTCCCTCTGTCTGTATAGTATGCATTAACAACGTAATCCTTGATAGTTAATGAGTGATCAGGAGACAAACTAGTTCATACGATGTCAAAAAGCAAAAGTGTTTATAGTTGTTCCGAACGGCCACACTAGGAGGCTGGGTGAAAAGCTTGCCGTTATAGTGAAGGGCAAGACAGGATAGCGGCCCAAATCGAGATAACCTGACACACCTTTGCATCCTCACAGTGTTGCACTATAGTTTGTACACACAGAAGTAGAGTAGTGTGATGAATGAAAAAAGAGAGCTTGAGAGAGAAATTCAAACCCTGCCTATTCTCTCATCTCCATGTGCCTGGCCAGTCGCTGCCTGAGGTGGGGGATAAATATATTGGATTGTCGGTTTCGGAAAGTTACTGAAAAAATTGCCGGATAATAGCCAATGTAAAATATGAATAATTTAAGAGTAAAAGGAGAAAAAAATGAGAATGCCAAAAATGTGCTGTATTAGTGAACGCGATTTTGATCACATTTCTTTTAAGACAGAAGCAGACATTATTCAACGTATTTTAAGCAATTGTTAAATTTGGCAGAAACATTAATCCCCATAAACAGCTCGCTGACTGCTGTTATGAGCCCCTCTCTCCTGTCAGGTTGGACTAACCTGGATCCCTGTGCTCTCAATTAGAGAACAGTCTCCATGCTGTCATGTTTAGCCAGGGTACTACCTGTGATGAATATTTCATTTAGGCTTTAGAGGTCTCCACAGAACAGAGAGCGCAGTTACTAACCAGATTGACAGTGACAAAGGATGACTGTGCCATGTAGTTTCTCCTTAACCTTTGCTCAGGTTTGGTATTATTATTATTATTATTATTAGTAGTAGTAGTAGTAGTAGTAGTAGTTGTAGTATAGTAGTATATCTAATACTAGTATAGACATAGTTGTAGATAGACTCTATATTGTCCTAAATAAAATAGTATTAACGGTATTAACGTCTACCTGTTTGAACATTTCCATTCCATTTCTTCTGATAAGCCAGAGCAAACAAATTACAACTCTGCCCAACAAAGCTGTAAGAGAGGAAGACGTTGAGGAAAAACAGAGGAGGAAAATCCATTTGTAAGGGAGTTGGTATTGAATTGTGCAAACAGCTGTGCCTGGTCGTGCTGAACAGAAAAGAAAAGAATGGCCCCGTCTTTAACAAAATGAAAGCAATTCCCAGCACATTTCCCCTGGGTTTTCATCAAGAGACACCGCTGTTCTGAACAACTTGACTTTGCGTGTGTACTTTGCCTGAGAGAGTAAGATAGATAGAGAGAGAAAGAGAGATAAAGAGAGAAAGAGAGAGACAGGAGGAAGAGGATGGGGGGTAAGGCTAACAACGTTGACTGGCTAAAACAAAAAAGACAGGAAAAGCCAACTAAATGAGCACCACAGGGGATGGCAGAACTGTCCGGAGATGATAGCGACATGCTGAAATGAGACATTTTCCAAACAGCATACATTAGGAAGTGTTCTGTGTAATGCCCTTGGTTAATATGGCTGCAATGTTGTTCGCCCTAGTGCCTCTTCAACAAGTGAATTAAACATGCTAATCTGCCCCCTGCAATTGACCAGAATGGCTATGTGTATCGTCGGACTGACGGGCAACATCAGTGTGTGTGTGTGTGTGTGTGTGTGTGTGTTTAAGTGTGTCTAACGAAGCAGTAAAACGGGAGATGCCCAGTTGGCATTGGACCCCCCTCCAACAAACTAAACACAACAGGCTGATGTCCTACCAGCTGACCCCATCAGCACACACACACACACACTTGCGTTACATGTCGATGTGAGTGTATGAACAGCATAGCCTCCTGTGCCTTTTGCAATCTCTCACGCTAGTCTGGAAATACAGGCTGTTCCTTTATCAAGGAGCATGCAGGGAGATGAATGGCTGATCACAGTGACCACTCCACTGAGGCTATTATGCTCCCGCCAACTCGTTGTCAGTGTACGACTTCGTGGGGAAATTTGTCACTCCGCAACACACTTTTCTTTTGTTTTATTTTGATGGGAGCCGAGACACCCGGTTGAAAATGATGGAAACAGTGTGAAATCGCAGATTAAGTGCGAGTCAAAACTCCAGTGGATGAAAAAGATAGAAATCCCCGCTGCCAAAAGGAACAAAGGCACAGAGAAAATGACAACATGTACCATACCAGCAGCTTGAGGGATTATAAGATTGATGCAACAGTTTCCTGTTCTGTATTAGTAGTGATAAACTAATGATGAGGAAATTAGTTTTTTGTGCTGTATTGTTCTGTACTGTGCTATTTTGGGGTTTTTGTGTGTAAGAGAGCATAAACGTATGTGGCAAAAGACAAGTGTGAGGTATATAGGTTTCGCTGTTTGTTCTTAACTCGTTTTTATTAACAGTTGTAGCAACCTGATTTTATCATGTGGTAGATATGTAGTAGTAAGGCGTGGTTCCACCAGGAGCCTCTAGAACAGATTCAATGCTCCTTGTCATTGATTCTCCAACTCTTTAGACCTCGACTGGAGGGATGAACACCATTTTTCTTACTTTATTTTTAGTACTTTATTTGGTGTATTGATGATGGTTATGGGGAGCGATTTCTAACACTTTGGTCCAAAATCTCCCTTAAGTGTTCGTCTGTGTTGAGATCTGGTGTGAAGGCATTATTTCACATCATTTTCATACTCATCAAACCATTCAGTGAGACCTTGTGTGCTATAATGGAAGCACCTGCATTTGTTATGTTTCTCCACTGTGTTATTCAGTTTTTTTCCTTTATTGTCACTCATTTGTATCTAATTCACACTTTGCAGTTGTCTTTCTATATCTTTTATGCAAATACAGTACACAGGATGTGTTTTTTTTCGGATCACTTTGTCTACGTGCCAACAGCACCCATAGACCATTATTGGTGAAGAAAGTTACATGTTGGCTGGTGTCAACATTATTTTATCACATTTCAGACTTTTAACCAATAAAGGCTGATAATTGTTTATACACAAATATAATTAAAATGGATACAAATTTGATCTTAAAGTCAAAATGTTGACTGGTATAGTATATTTTGTAGCAACAATTTGAAACAAAAATGGAGTGGTGTAAGGCAGACACCATTTAAGCAGATTCTTGTTTTCATGCTTTCAAGTCTGTTTCTATTTGCTGAACATTCCCAATACTACCTGCACTATCCAATAACGAACATCTCTTATTTGAGGAAAATAAGGAGATGCATATGTACACTCCAGTGCAGAGTGAGGACTATTCAAGAGTTATACTGTATACTTCACAAACTGCAAATGTAAGAAAGAAATGGTAAATACAAAGCAGTATTAAGCTGGATTTACAGTTTACTTGATGCAAGAAGTTAATGACAGTCCTGCCGTAGATACCTACAATGTGGGTTTTGATTTATAGTTCCGCAAAAGACTTAACTTGCCGATAGCCCCACTGCAACAATAAACTGATTTATTGTATAGGATCACAATCGATCATGCTTTAATTATACTCCCCACAGTACCTGTGTTTACAATCTTACATTTACTAAATATAAAGATCGACAATGGGAAGGGTTGCCTTGCCTCATTACTGAATAGGAGTCTATAGCTGTGCAGTCGCCGTGTTTACCTTCTTTGTGGCTGGCGAAAGGTTTTGTGGAGATTTTTTGAGGAGGTGCTCAGCTATGGCGTAACTATGGAAACTACATGGGTAGGCTAGTTCTCAATGGACACTCTCAATCTTATCTGATGGGATTAATGTATTTTGTGGTCATTTTAGTTGGCTGGCAGATGACAGCATGATGCTCTTCTTATATTTGGCAATTCCATTTTGCTCAGCATGAGGTCGTCCCTAACCATATAATAACAGAGGAAATGATTGCTTACATGATGAAGAGCATTTAGAGCCAGTCCAGGGCTTTACTGTTCTGGCAGAAGGGGGTGTTTGTCTTGACGGACCTGAAAGACAGACAGATGTCACTATCATGCTCTTCTCAGAGCATGCAATTAGCAGCAACTTGCTCAGCAAGACATCGTCTAGTACCAGATAATAATGAAAAGAGATGATGATTTACTTGATGATAGGTATTTATAGCCATTTCAGCATTTGTTTGACAGGTTGCACTTCTTCAGCTAGCACAAGTAATGCATATCCTCTTAATGTTGTGAGGAGCACGTCTGTAACCGAGTTCATTTGCTTCTAGATGACACTGAAGATAATGGCTTCTAAATAAGTAGTTTCTTGTAGTTATTTTCCTTTTTAAAAGTTTTCAATAAGCTTTTTCCGAGGTACTATATCCATGCCAGAACACTTTCCTGTCCATCTTCCCCTACTGCATGGATTATCTGCATTATCTTGTAAATTCTAGCGTTTATTTAATATATTGTCTTTAAATCAGTACAGTACTTAAAGCTGCTCTTATCACTGTGTCTGCTGGATGTAGCAAGCAAATGTTAGCTAACAGGTTAGCTACTTTAACTTATGTCAATGTTGTGTTTACAACTTGTTTCCGGGGGTAAATATTGTACCTTTTTACTCCACTACACTTTTATAGATAGTTATAGATACTAGTTACTTTGCAGATTAACATTTTGGATACAAAACTAATGAAGGTCTAAGAAAATATGATGAATTGTGCTCTGTCCTACACTGTATATCCCAAGGTCATACAGTTGGGATGAAGGTCAGCATTGCCAAGTCTGCAGCCAGGACTTTCCCATGTGGGGTGGGAGCAAGGAAGTATTTTGGACTTTGGATCTTGTTCACAAGTGACGATAAAATGGAGTGAGGGATCAACAGGTGGATTTGTGTAACATCATGGCAAAGAAGGAGCTGAGCCTGATGGCAAGGATCTAAAGTGCAGTTGAGCTGGTTCAGTCATCTGATGAGGATGCCTCCTGGTCACCTCACTGTGGAGGTATTCTGGGCACGTCCAAATAAGAGGAGACCCCAAGGCAGACCCAAAACACGCTGGAGGGAATATATCCCATCTGGCCTGGGAACGCTTTGGGCTACCTCCAGAAGAGCCGGAGGCTGTGACGAAAGAGAAGAACATCGGGTTTGTGTAGCCTAATGCCACAGTTACTCAGAATATTTCCATCCAGAATCTGTGTGTCTGTGTGTGTTTATAAAGAGAAGAAGAGTGTGAGTCATGGTCATGCATTCATACCTTTTTGTTTGTATGTGTGAAGATGGGAAATGTGGAAAAAGAATAATAAATGTAGGTAAAAAATAAATAAATAGGAAGAAAGCAAAAAAAAGAGAGAGAGAGAGGAAGACAAAGAAAATAAAGAGACAGTTGCTTATGTCCTCTGGCAATAGACATTTTACTTGAGATGAGATCAGTGCAATCTCAGGGATTGCAAGTGTTAGAGTGCCTACAAAGGGAATATCTATTTATTCATGTTGCCGTGTCACAGTAAAAGGTAATTATTTGCTGTGAAGTGTGCCATGACTGTGGTGTAAATAAAAGTGAAGCTTTTTTGGGGGGTGTTCGGTTGTGTTAAGGGTTATCGTAGAGTAAGGTTTTGATGTCCTCATTTCAGTAATATTTCAGTCTGAATGTGAGTGAATCATTCAAGTGGCCACGAAATAAATGAGAAAATTCCTCCAGCATTCCTCCGCAAATGAGAATTCAAATAATTCTTAATGAACTAGAAGTCTGCAATACTTTTTTCATATTACATTCAAGTGATCATTTCTCTAGTGGTTTTGCCTATGACATGGTGTGGCCAACACTGGCATCATATACCTTGACTTTCTGTGGAAGACTTCTCTGTTTGCACAGCCACATGGTCACTATTGCTGCTTACCTACTACCCTGTGCCTTTTCTGTGTATTAGAAGGAAACTGCTATTGCTGATGCATGGACAAATAACACAAATCACTCACTGTGCAACGAAGGATTTTTCCCAGAAAAGGCAGACCTGACACATTCACTACATTACATTTTCATAAACTACAGTATATAGCTTAAATCAGACCAAAATGGATATTTGATTATGTGACGTTGCCTGTGTACCCACACCTCTCTAACATGACAGAGACAAAAAGCAGCTGCTTAGGGACCCACAGCCACAATGAGCACCAAATTGCAAATGTAGAGTCATCATTTTGCCAAAATGTCACTAAATAAACTGCTTCTGTGTAGCGCTATTGTCCCCCATGATGCTCCAAAAGCTCTGCCAAAAGTAATATGCTGCCATATGTTGGTGGGCCTTTGTGAAACAACAACAACAACAAGCTTATGGATGGACAGACGAGAAGTGAGTTACGCTGCTGGAGTGGTTAGAGAAGATTTATTTGACATTTTGATACTTTGCTGTGAAAACCTATATTCCTATGAACGGGCGTGAGGCTGACCACAGACGCCGTTTTTCATGAAGGATAAAACTTTTTAACAGCCATCGTTGGGGTGAGTGTTCGATACTAAAAAGACAGACTTTGGGTGGAGTATCAATTAATGCATAATTGTGAATATATTACCATATCTGCTAGAAATCACTCGTGTAACAGCTGTCAACGCAATTTGTATGCCATTTTATGGCGGCCTAAATGGAGCAGAATTTCTCAATTTCAACAATTATGTCATTTGTTGGAAACTGCAGGGAGAATTTAAATTAGTTTATCTTAATGTAGTTTTGACAAAATGCTTTTACAATTATTCAGAAAGTTATTAAGAAATTACACAATTAAAGAGGCACTTCACCAATTTCACTCATCACGACCATTTTACTCCTCATGAGGCAAGTGCAACACTCAGCCTGTGAAAACAGCTGTATAATGTCTCTGTGTCTCTGGGAGGAGCACTCCAAAGTTAAAAATAAATAAGAAAAGAAAAATAATCCTGATGTCATGGTGATGATCAGGGTTATCTCGGTTTAGGCTTGAGATTTATAATGTTTAACAGAAAGCCTGTGTCACAAACTGAAGGTGTGGTTTTTGGTATTTAGGAGTGTAGGTAGGGTCTAATGAAAGATTGAGTTGCATTATGGGAAATGTAGGATCCAGCATTTTTGGAGCTTGACCCATACTACAGGATATCTCGGCCTCTGTTGGTTCGATTTTGACCGTTCTTATTTTAAATCTGTCTTTTGTGAGCCCTCCAACTTTATGCATGTGTAATACTTAATCGCTAGAGTACTCCTTTAATATCTTAGTGAGTGAAAACATTTTCCATTGTTTCTGTCTACTGTAGGAGCTAAATGTTTTCAGGTGATCTGAAGACATGCCCAGAACTCTGCTGAGCTTTGTCCAGTTATTAATAGTCCTGATGCTGAAAGAGAGGCATGTGTAAATTAAATATGAATAACAGGGGAATTAAAACTTGACAGACAGAGAGGCAAGATGTTGCAAAAGACAGCTGGGGTGTGGGGAGCAATTTACAGAGGTTTGATGCTCTTAAAGACAGACGGTTGTTTTTTTTCCCTCTGCAGTATAATGACACAGCATGCTCCGCACTGTGACACCACATGGCATAATTGTTTAAATCAGTGATTCTATGCTGCTGAGCCCAGCAATTAATATTTCCAATCAGATTAAGCTGATTGACCAAACTGTGAGACCAGGCCAGTGTGGTGAGGAGAGCTAATAGTTAAATTCCTGCTGGAGTTTTGTTATGAGTGCGGTTTATGTCCATCATTGTGGAAGTTGATTTAAACAGCTGAAGAACTGAATGTGAATCAGCTCCTCAGCCTGAGTATCATAACGTGCATTGTGTGCTAAGTAGCTTGAATCTTTGAAGAGGAGAAGATGTAAAAGGGTAATTTGATGGTGAAGAAGCTATCTGTTTAATTGATTTCCAACCCATATATTAATTCAAGATGTCAGCTAAGAACCAATTGGCTTTGTTACCAACTGTCCTCTTCTTTTGGAGGTGTCATTGGGTTGGTAATGTAACAGACGCCATGAGAGTCCCAAGAGACTGGTCCACTTAATGGATTTATTGATTGATCATGTTGTTTATTTGTTCATTAATTTGCGTGTAATTGTGTAATGGCCAGCTCTTGCTGTGAGACCTGTTTTTAATACCGTGACCACGATGATTTGCAGTGACAGAGCATAAAACAAAACAATTTAACTTCCATAATTTGTCATGACTCATCATGCAAGATGGTAATCTTTAAGAAGGGCCTCAGATTGAATTTAAATGCAAAATTTGATTTTTATGTCTAATGTCTAACAATTAGTAATGTTACATGTAGAAACACAGGTATGTCTACGCATACGCTCATGCAAAAGGATATTCACAGAGTGAGGTGATATGCGCAAATAAGACACCAGTGAAACCATGCTTGTTTCCGTGTGTGTGTGTGTGTATATGAGTAGTTTGAAGAAAAAGAAAGAAAGAATGACATTAATGCCTTCTGGTTACCTTAACTTCCCTGCCTGAAAATATGGTATAAATATAATAGTGGTGAGAATTTTAAAGTGTGTAAATGTTGCTCTGTTTCTACTTCATGTTTTAAACACCATCACGTTTTAATTGTGACTTGTCATAGCAGGAAAAGCACAGCTAACTAACGTAAGAAACTAATTAATGATGGCTGTGTAAACAGAATGGAGCTATTATTAATGTTATGACTTGCACCTGTGCTTTTTCTACTATAACAAGTCAAATTGACTGCCATGACTCCTGCCAGTCACCAAGGTCTCCCCAGCTGTCTGTCTCACCTGTTCCCCATTCTCTAATTAGCAAACAGCAGTCACCTGCCACATTTATCATTTTTATAGATTTGTATTGTATTGTATTTTTTGCTAAAAACAGCTGTCTGCATCAGAAAACGGGGGTTGGTAAGAGCAAAGAGAGTGAACTAAAACAGTAAAGTTTCGGGACATAAAACCTAAACAATGGCCTGAAGGACACTAAAACATCTCTGTAGAGCTGAAAGGAACTGTAGAGTTAGGTGATAAATCTCTGTGGGTTTGTCACTATGAGCAACATGCACCTTTCACATACAAGTACTCATTTAAACCATGATTAATAAAAATGTCAGGAAAAAGAGAAAAATGCCCATCACAATTTCTCTGAGCCCAACGAGACCAAGTAGAAGAACAGATTGAAAGCGAAAGATATTCCACAAAATGATGTTTGGCATATTTGGTTTTGATGATCAAGTTAATTCACTAAATATTTCAGCACTAGTATGCCAGCTTTTGGGTGCCAACCAGAACTCTTACAAACATACTGCTGACTTGATACTATATCAGCAGATATTTTTGACTGCCAGTGCCTGCCCAGGCTGTCTGCACTGTACGGTAACTAACAATAGTAAAGTCCCACTATTTTCAGAAGCACCCTCAGTGATTTTATACTGCAACCGAGCCTGCTTTAGAAATTGTATAAGTTTTTTTTGTTGCAGGCGTATAACACTACCCTATCCTCAGATGTTGCATCATATCTACAATATTTCAGTCTGAATGTGTGTGAATCCACACTGTGACCATGAAATAAATGAGCACACTGCTCCAGCAGAAGTCCTGAACATAAATTCACACTCTATTCTCAGTAAAATGTCAGCCAGACACGCCGCCTCTAAAATTCGCTTTGTGCCCAGTCTGAACACACCTTAAGGCTCATACCATCTAAGCGTGATGTCTGCGGTCTGAAGCACAGCTGGGCACATGTTATCCCTCTTTCCCCTTCTCTCTCTGTTTGCCTGTCACTCTCCACTGTGCACTAGCAAATGAAGACAAAAAATAAAAAAATATAATTCACAAAGGAAAACAAATTAGACACTTTGTGGGAGGTGTACCTCCCACAAACTGGGATGAGAAAAAACTCCCCAAAAAAGCCTTTAACAGGGAAAAAAATAGAAGAAACCTCAGGAAGAGCAACAGAGGAGAGATCCTTCTCCCAGGAAGGACAGACAAGCAATAGGTGTTGTGTGTGCAGAATAGACCAATTTTGACTAGCAAGCTGCAACAAGACACACCCACATCTGAACATTGTTATGTCTTAAGTTAAAGTCTGCAAGAAGAAAAAAGCATTTCAATATGTTGCTCCTTTGTAGGGTGGGATTGGCGACCAGATGACTATTTAGGACGTGATTGATTTTATGTGTGTATATCTTATCGTTTAGCCTACAATTCCAATTATTGTGGGCATGTGGATCTGCACTGTAGATTGAAGTTCAATTCCAAATTCCTGTGATCCAACTGATCCCCTTGCCGTTGCCTAGTTTACTCATACTGGTATGTTGGATTTGCACCACGCCTATTGTGAAGATGCTGTAGATGAAGATGAAGATTCTGAATGTAGCCACAGCCCGTAATAATTTTATTAGTATTAGTTTTAAAATTTGTTTGAACCATTAGTTTTGTGAATCCCACATGGAGTCAGATCAGATCACAGTAAACCCAACCACCCCGTATCTGGCACATTAGATTTCTGAGGGCAGCACTCTCCCCAGAAGCGACAAAGAGCCTTATATGTAAATGTTTTTCTTATATGATTCTAATAATTTTCTCTGTTGAAGTTATTCCTGAAAACAAAAGAAGAAGAAATTTTAAAAAACCTACGTCTGGTTTAGAAAATCACACTAGTAGAAGTTAACACGAAGCTAACACGGCCACTATGATATATAGCTAGTTACAACTTTTTAATTCATTTGACTCCATAATGGATTAAAAACGAGACTTTTGCCAACAAACTGAATGTGATTTTAGTCATTTAGTGTCAACGCATTTTGATTTTTAAGATAATACAGACACCAAATGCTGCTATTTGTCTCCATCTGGTGGTTAGAAAAATGCCACTGTCAGCTTTTATTCTGAAAGTAGAGGGAAGGGTGACCCTTCACTTCCAGGTCAAATTGAAAAGGTGGCGCTCTGCTCTCAGTTTGAGTTTGTGCTCAGGGGATTCAGACTGCCAAAAGTGAGCGCGAGCAGCTTTGATCATGACGAGTGTGAGAATTTCTATCGCTTGCTCAAATGTAGTTACACAATTCCTCTTGCATGCTCAGATCATCTGTTACGCTCACGATTCTGTCCTCCCTCACGCACAAATCTAATCCTGCCCTTACAAATCCGCACCTGTGCACTCTCAAAGGTTGACTTGCAGATGGGGGCACCCAAATTTGTTTTGTGCTCTCTCAAATCTTTTGTCGTCAATATACTTCCATAGTTTCTTTGCATAATGCATGGTGGGTGTGTTCAGAACGCAGGCCTGTCGTTTTCTCCCATGATTGCGTGTACTACTCAGATCAGAGTACA
This sequence comes from Macquaria ambigua, assembly GCA_008360985.2. Taxonomy (NCBI): domain Eukaryota; kingdom Metazoa; phylum Chordata; class Actinopteri; order Centrarchiformes; family Percichthyidae; genus Macquaria; species Macquaria ambigua. Next base: position 294,010 of record VMKM01000442.1, on the reverse strand, counting down.
TGAAACAGCTAGCATCTTCAGACATCATGCAGATGGATATTATACCTGTATCATATGATGCACTCAGTCAGTTTACCTGTAAATGCAGCGCACTGTTATGACACTGTGGCCTGTAGGCAGAAAGACACAGAATCAAGTCTTCTCTGCAGGCTTGTGTAATGTAGATTACAACCTCCCTCTCTCTCCAATACACACTCCCACATATATACCAGAAGATAAAAGTGAGAATGAAAAGTGAGTGTTTTTTTTTTATTGTTGTTACGCGCTCCCCCTTTTGTGTTCTTCTCCCTCCTTCTCTCTCTCTCCCCTGCTCCTGATCTGGAAATTAAGCGGTGGCCGGCCCCTATGTAAGGAAGGCTGGGGGAGGAGATCTCTCTCTGTTAGACGAGCAGCCTTCTAACCATCTAGTGTTCTGTTTTTCTGGTTTCTTGTTTTGTGTTTTTTTTCTTTTGAGGATGGAGGTCTGGTCGTCTAGTTTTCGTGGCTTTTGTTGATAGTTTAGTTTGTGCACTGTTTTTGGTAGGTTAGGGGGGCAAGTTCTGGGTCCGACAGCCTGCTATGTGGCTGGCCCAGACTTCCCCCATCTTCTGTTATGTTTGGCCAGTCCTCCAGACTCCCATAGTTTTGGTTAATGTGTAGTATTATTTGGTTTCTTAATAAAATATCTTTTGGTTGATACTGTTCTTCGGGATTAGCGTCCTTTGTATGTGTTGTTCTGGGTCCGACAGCCTGCTATGTGGCTGGCCCAGACTTCCCCCATCTTCTGTTATGTTTGGCCAGTCCTCCAGACTCCCATAGTTTTGGTTAATGTGTAGTATTATTTGGTTTCTTAATAAAATATCTTTTGGTTGATACTGTTCTTCGGGATTAGCGTCCTTTGTATGTGTTGCTGGCTGCAGAGGTGAGCCAAATGTTTGTGTTTCTGGTGTTGGCCATAACATATTGTAGCCTATATAGCATGTGGGCAAAACAGGACACATTCAGAGATTTACTATAGTGTACGCCTGTCTTAGCCTTTCTTTTTTTTTCTCTGAAAACGTCTTAGCATAATAACGTGATGTATTTTCTATCCAAAGCCATCAGTCCGCACCTCTATCAGCTGTCACCGAGTCCCAGTGTGTAAAAGTGTGAACTGTCTCACCTTCAAACAGGCATTTCTTCCTCACCATGTTGTGTGGACAATTATCCACCACTATCCAGTACTCTGTATAATATAAAATCCAGGTCTCTGACCAGATCGCTGGAGCTAATAGCTAATTCTGCACTTCGAGCTAACAGGGAGGTTTCCATCTTGATATAATGAACATTTTCCACCCATTACTTTTGTCATTCGTGCAGTTTAGGGCATAAAAACAACTTTTTATGTTGATCTCCTCTGTCATTTTGGTTTGTTTTCTACCTAACTCGTGTGAACGCATCTCCCTGATGACGTTGCTCAGAAACCCATCTAGACTCATTCAAAAGAAGAGAACTTCACTCCTGAAGGTCTTTTTCAACAAGTCTTCCTGCAGATGTCTCCTCAATAGATATCCATCTTACAAGGATGTTATCCTCAAAAAAATCATGTTGTCACACTGGAAAGACATAACAAGCTATGGAAATGCCTGCTTACAGACCATTCAGCAGCATCTCTGAAAGATAGAATTGATTGACAATATGACTCATGACTACTAGTTGTTAAATTCTTAAAATCACACATTTAACAGGAGACTTTTCTCTCCCTCTCCACCCAATGAGTAACAATGAGCAACCCCATCACACCCACACATTTCCCAACCCCCCACTCCCCTCACCACCACATCCTTGCTTTGTTAATATACCCAGCTGGATTTCACCCAGCTATAGATTTTAAGCTTAACAAGAATTTCCTTTTGTAGGACAATAAGGAGATTAACTGAAGTGAACTGATCTAATGCATTAACGAGTTATAACACAAATGTTTATGAGCTTCCATAGGAATCGTATAATTATTATAGCTACTGTTACTGTCACTGTCATCTCCATCATCATTATCACAACTTCTATCATCATGTGCTCAATAATTCACTCACCTGTGTATGTAATTTTACACACACCTCTTCTACTTTCAACCTTTCGAATTTCAGTTAGTACTACTGGTGACGATAATGAATATGATGATAATCATGATGATGAATATTGTGGTGACAATCACATTGGTGATGATAAACACCCCAAACTGCAGTGGGGATGCGTAGGGAATTGTTTTTGGAAACAATGTGAGCACAGAGGTGTGGTGCTGCTCCCAACAAGCCACCCTCTCAATGATCATATAAATCTTCATAAATATTAACTGATATAATAAAGAATAAATACATAATTACAGGCTCCAAGTTTGGTCACGCAAAACTTAGACAAGCCTGCTATTTAGCTATAAGACCCTTCAAAAAACAAAATCCTGAGGGAGGAGAGTGGTTACTTAACTATCAAGTGCCTCATCTGGGAGGATAAAAGAATAACACTGGTGAATGCAAATAAGCGTCCACAGATAACATTGGGGAGACAGTTGTTCATACATAAAACAGATGCCAAGAACATGGAGAACAAAGAATGCAAACAAGACCAATTTGACATCAAACACCAAACACGCGTAGGAGGAAGAGGAGACTAAAGACAAAGAAAAGGAGATTGGGGAGACAGTTGTTCATACATAAAACAGATGCCAAGAACATGGAGAACAAAGAATGCAAACAAGACCAATTTGACATCAAACACCAAACACGCGTAGGAGGAAGAGGAGACTAAAGACAAAGAAAAGGAGATCTCCTTCCTTTGGGAAACTCTCCTTGCTCCTTGAAACCAGAACTTCCCCTGAAAAGGACTTAACAGTGATCACGGCAGAGTAGAGAACTGGAGACAGGATACCAGCCGCCAAGCTCAAGGAGGTGGAGGAAAAATGCAAAAGAGGGTCAGCAAGCTGGAAAAAGTGAGGAGAAACTCCCACTACAGGCATACATCCAGACTCTGGCCTGATGACTGAAAGGATACCGCAGGCAGATGGAGAGGAGAGGAAAGCAAAGGTGCTAAACTTGGGATTTGCAGAAGGGCAATAGAAAAAGAAACCAAGCTATATTAAAGAGTAGATTATTCTGCCTCAGCTGATCATTTTGCTTTGTGAAAATACCTTGTTGGATTCTAACTTGATTCTAACAAAGCTTGTTTCCCCAACTTGTTCTCCCACCTCAACATGCAACCATGCACCCTTATCTGCCATCCTTTAACTGCATATATGCTAAAGCCTTGTTTGAATATTTAAAAGAAGAGAAGGGCAAAAAAAATGTTTTACATAAGTATCTCAATTGTGTTGTTGTATTTTCATGATATGGTTATTTGAAACATTCAAATGTTAAAATTACTTATCTTCTTTAATTTCTGGTTTTTTTTTAAAATATCAAAATATAAGGTGTCCCATTTTGCTAGTAGTGCCTGTAAAAAGTGGTCTCAGGACATATTGTGTTGGATTCTTCTTTATTTTTTCTTCTGTATATTGTAGTAAGGGGGTTAATGTTTAAAGAATTGTATCAAGTTGGGAGCTAAAGCTTTGGTATGATTCAGTAAATTGTTCCAGAATGCAAATGTTCAGAAAGTGTCCCATTTTAACAATACTCACCCTAGGTGCTCCCAATTTGTAACAATGCAACAAGAGGTGAAATGTACTTTAAGTAGATTATGTGAAAGACACAGTCAGTGTCACAGCGTCTTTCTCAAGGCCACAAACTTTTTGAAATTCGTAGCCAGTCTTCATGAGAAATGTGAGGTTTCATAACCTCAGCCATGGTTAATTTATTGAAATACATACTGTACGTACCAGTTGTATAGTCATTTGAATGGATATTGGATATTGAATGCATTCCCATTCCCTGTTCCCTGATTCAGGCATATCACTTTGGCAGAAAGATGGATGAACTGTCTCATTTTCATTTTAATGAAAACAGATGGAAAGAATCAGTACCAGCACAAACATTGTTTCCGGGGCTTGATTTGATACCGTTAGGATTTTGCCATTTTGTAACAACTCAACGGTTTGCTAATGGCTTGTTGTGTCTCAGCAGATCTGTTAATGTATTTCATGTCATGTTCAGTGTTTCATGTTTTAGTTCTATGTCAAGTTAAACTCACTCACGGCTAGTCTCGTCTTGCACTTCCTGTTTTATTGTGTACTCACCTTCCCTCTCGTTTCAGACCCTGACTTCCTCCCTTTGTGTGATTTTCCCGCCGTCGTGATTGTCTACCCTGCCCCTGATTGGTCTCACCTGTGTTCCCTTACCTCTTGTATAAATAGTCCTTGTTTCCCTTTGTCCTGTGCCAGTTTGTCTTGTTCCGTCTACATGTTGAGTCAAGCCAAGCGTCCCAGCACTATCCATGCACCAGGTTATGTCCACGTTTGTTACTTTGTTTGTTTTGTATTTTTGGATCATCCTCATTATGAGCGCTTTGTTTTTGAATTTTTGAATATCCTCCTAGTGAGCGCTTTTTGTTTGATGACCTTTTGCTTCAGTAAAGTTTTGTTACTAAACATACTGATTGAAGAGTCGTGCATTTGAGTCCATCATTCTTGTGTCCAAGTTCGTGACATGGCTTTGCTAGTGTTAGAAAGAGAAGGGAGAATGATTGAGGCGTGTAATCTACACATGTGTATATTCTGCTTGCCTCCTCTAATTCTGACATGCAAACATACACATGCTCCCTGTTGCCTTCAACTCAAGGGCAGCTCAGCACTAGCATGATTTGATATGCTAATGCCGGATGTCATGCGTGGACATTATAATGAGTCATTTAGCGCCTGACTTCTCCCATTTCTATTGACACTACTGGCACATCCAGAGGACAAGGATTTTTCCTGTCTCTCTTAACGCATCATATATGGATTCACCATTGACTAACTGAATCGGTCTCACACTGTAAGGGAGTAGACCACAGTATGACTGCCATTTGATATTTTTCCCTGTTGAAGTTGGGTACATTTCAGCTGGAGAAAGATTGATAGATGGAGTCATATATCTGACCAAACTGACCAAGCTGCACCATGTCCTTTCCTGAAGGATGATATTTAGCAATTGTCAAGTTGAACAACATCTCTTTCCAGAAGCAACATCTTGATTACTCAAATTAATAAATAGACCTTCCTGTGGAAAGATTTTTTTTTTTTTTTTTTTTTTTAACCTTTGGTAGAAAATAGCTGCCAATGAAAGCATTATTTGTGGATTATCCTGAGTGAATGGGACATTGTTTATGTTATATGCTATACAGAAGTAAGAGGACCATGCAAAAAGTGGGCTGTAAAGACGGCAAAGGCACAGAAAAAGACGAAGTATTGGGTAACAGGGAGAAAGAGAGATAAGAAGTTAAATAAGAGCACACGAAGAGGAAAGTTATATTTTATTCAGTTATATCAACTATTATGAGTTGAAAGGGGAGGAAAAATGGAAATGCTTGTCAAGCAGCACTTCTAACTTAAAGAAATACAATTACATGCAGTAATAACACATTGTAATATGCAGTATAGTGTGTGCGCATAGATGACTTTAACCATAACATGTATAATTACTTTGGATTGACAGCAGCTCCAGCAAAGACCTGAGTTTAGAAATGATTGGTCTTTAGCTTTTGTCGAACTGGTATTATGCAGACTTTGATATGGACAATTTTGTAGGACCTGGCAACCTTGCCTCTGGTCATTTAAAAAAATCTGCCAGATCTGGCTAAGTGCTATAAACCTGCACCTTGATTCAAAGTCAAATGCATCAAATGAGTTCAACAGCAGTCGTCAGAATTAATTGTCAAGGAATCAAAGAATCAAGGTCATTTATTTGTCACACAGGGCTGCAGAATGAAATGTAAGCTGTAGCCTCTTCATGCTACACACACATAGAACATATATACAAATATTTAAATTTAGAATTGAATAAAATTACATTATTTTAAACAAAACAACATATACAATTATTTACATACATTATATACCTATACCCGTGTACACCCAGAAAGTAATAATTCTGTAGTAGTGGAGCAGCCTTAGGTCCAAGCTGGGTTAGCTTAGTTCTCATCCCGGCTCTCTTCCTGGAGCGGTTCCATCGCCCCCAGCGGCGCTTGGTCCAACTGGTCTGGCTGGGTGGTCAAGATGGCCAGTGATCATCTCAGGGTCCGCTGCACTTAGTCCAAACCCCGCACTTCCTTTTCGACTGCTGATGAGTGTATTTCTGTAAGTAAGTGTAAGTAACACGTGCTTCAGTAGTTTGAAGTTGCTAATGGCCACTGGCGCATCTGCACACGCCGCCATCCCCATGGTAACCTTTAATTACCATGATTTTTTCATAATTATGAAGCTTGTATCACGCTGCAGTGTGAGAATCCAGCTTTACCTTCATAAAACACTAGGCCAGATCAAGAAACCAAGCTGTCAACCTGGGCTAGAATGTGGCTGGTTGGTCTCTGCTTTGTAGGCTCAACGAAAGGTGTATTCGGTGTGTGTACTTATGTTAGTAAGAAATTGTTGTGGAACTAGAGATCAGGTCTTCTTTGGGTCATAAATATCCACCACAAACTTCCAACTACCATGTGTTTGAATAACAAATATGGTTTACTTAGTCTACTACAAAGTCTCTACAAACTACTAATACAAAGTGACACCACTGTGCATCTGTAGGTCCATTTATTACTGCATACAGTATGGTGAGTTTTATTAAATTAAGCAACTTAATTATCAGGATTTATCATCAAACCAGAATGTTACTGTAGACACTAATCACCGTGAACATAGGGGTAATGCTGGATCTGTAATAGGATTATATTTAAATGTTCTATGTGAGGAAGAAAGAATGCATAGCATGATATTACTGTAATTAGACATAATTATACATATGGCTTTTTTCTGAAACTCTGCACAAGTACTAAAAAATGGACTTGGGCCTGATGAAAATGGCTTTGTGAATGTTTTTACACTAGTGCCTGCAACAGTCTTGTTGGTTAAAGTTGGGGTAGGCAGTATAGCACTCTGCCCCAGGGCTGTGAAGCACTGGAGAAGACAAGTTGCGGTGGGAGGGACGGGGGACTCGGTGAGGCTCACGCCGTGGAGAGTAGTGATGTGTCGATCATGAGCATTTTGTTCATTGAACTACTTTTTTGATATGAACTAGTAGTAACGAGTCGTCTCAGTTTGGCCGCACATGCGCATTGTGCGACAATAATAATGCACAAGTTTGTTTTTTCTCACGTGACAGCTACACAGGCTCAGTATTGGACAGAAATGAGTCGTTGTTGCCCCCCCCCAATATATATTGTTATTATATATTGTATATACATGTTATTATATTCACTCACTACAAAGCCATGGTCATAAATACACTTGTGCAATTCAGCAGCTACCATGCATGTACAGTTGGAGAAGAGATGGAATTCAATGAAGCCCCTTTTATTTCCCCCTCTTTCCATGTGCTAGTGTTTTTGTTTAACCTGTAGCCACTGTGCTGTGAATTGACCAGCATAATGCCAAAGGGTAATTGTCCAATTTACTTGAACATCACACTTCCTGTCCTTCAGCTACTTCTTTCCAGCATCTGTGACCTGCAGCTGCACTCTAAGCAGGTATTTTAAACATGGGCACAGTGCTAAAGGAGTGTAAAGTACATGTCTAGGTGCAGGGCCTATTACAATTCCATTATGGTGGCATACTTAGCTTTAAAAAGGCAGTGTAATTACAAAATGATTAATAATGGAAAATACTGTAAATATAATGGGATTTAGAAGTAAGACTGGCAGTGAACTGCCACTGACAAAAATCAGAAATATCACGTACCATTAATCCATTAATATGCAAACATCATTCCTCAGCGTAATATAGCTCATGTGCAGTGCTATCACCAGCACACCATGAGCAAGAAAGACCCAGAGATAGTATTGCAGATAACCGGGGATTTCTTTATGACTATAGCTTATAAGTATTAAAAGCGTATTGTGCCTTGTGGGTTTAGTAAGCAATATTTATCTAATGCCAATGTAATCTACATCTAATAGAACTGGAATCTCAATCAGATGCAAAGCCATCAAGGCACACTGTGCATGAGGAGAGGAGATAAAGACAGAAAGAGATAGGCAGAGGTGCAGGGGAAGGCTGTGTGATGTAAAGTAGGTGCAATATGGAGAGGCAGAGGAATAAAAGGGGCTGGACGGAAAGAAAGACTTCGCCTTAGAGTCACAGAAGGTGAGTTAATATTCAAAATATCTACACAGTGAGTAGAAGACCCACTTTTCCTGATCACAGCTGAGCTCATTGCTTAGTGTCATGGCTGTCTGACTTACAAAAGCAGAGGCAGGGCTCTGAGTGGCACAATCATCTCTCTGCCTCCTTATATTTGGAGATGGAGGTTCAGTCGCTTGTTCGACTACTGATTTCTTGTTTGTCTCTCACTGACTTTCTTGTTTCCTCTTCATCCATTGCTGGCTATTGAGTTAACTTTCAAGGTACCCTGCCCACATCTATGGTAAAGTGCACATAAAGTGCAAGTTCATAAAATTAAAGTTTACTTTTCCTATCACTCCCTCTGTTCCCAAGATAATTGCAGTTTGCTAAGCCCCGCCCCCTTCATTACTGTTGCTATGTCTAAACTGTCTGTTCTTGCACGGCACAGACGCAGTTTACTGTGATTACGATGGCAGATTGACCACTCCAAATTTGTAGTAATTTATAGAAACAATGGGTCCTTGATTTTAGACAGAGGTAGACAAAGCAAGCTCCTCATTTCTAGCCGATGACTGCCAATTTCGTTGGCTGAAATGACAACTAGCTGGCCTTTTCAGCTGTAGCTAAGTAACTAATTACTGTAAGCTAACATTATCTTCATGAGTTGAGTGAAAACACCATCACCTCCTGACTTTCTAAAGTTTCCAGTTGACTCGTTTTCAAACAAGAATCCTGTAAAAGGGGTCTTAAAAGGTAACTACACCCTCTGCTAAAACCCTTCCTCCCAGCATATTTAAAAAAATGCAACAGAGGAGTGGCGAGCAACAAACTGTAGGAGGCATAATATTGTATATGTACTGCAATGCTGCCTAAAAACCTCTGCATTCTCTCTATTTATATATCTTATGTCTTTCATCTCCCTCCTCTCATCCTCTATTTCTCTCTCTTCCTCTCCTCTCCTCTGCAGACTTGTTTATTCCCCTGCTTTGCCTTAGATTGGTTAAGCTGTCCGTGGCAGAGTAGCAACAAGGTTGTTTGTGATGTCTCTATGGTTGGAAGGAGGACAGCGAGAGGCGGGATGGATCCATTAATGTTCCTTTGGTCTTCCATTTCAAGGCTGTGCAAACACTCTAATGTGTGTGTCTGTGTGTGTGTGTGTTTTGTCTAGAAAATTGAGAGAAAAAAAGAAAGCTACCGTGTGTGTGTGTGTGTGTGTGTGTGTGTGTGTGTGTGTGTGTGTGTGTGTGTGTGTTAGGCATTGTGATAAGGTTGAACTTCATTAAAATTCGGATGTAAAAGCACCCAAGATATCTTGACAACAGTTCTTAATCCACTATTTCAAACCACCTAGGTGGTCACAAATCTTTCATGCCACATCATTGCGAACATGCAATTTCCAAACCACATTTAGCATGTATAAGTAGAATGCATATTCAGTGTTTAATAACACCCTCTGCACCACAGTCACACTTACAGTACACGGGATTAACATGCTCAGTTAATGAAAGCTGAAGTGTTATATAGGTATTTTATGGTAGAAATGTTACGACGTACAGGAAACCTTTCCCATCTTTTTTATAAGAAACTGTAGAGCCATAATTTCCCATTGCATTAGGTGTGTGGCAGCAGAATCATGAATAATTTGACACTTCTCTGACAGCAGTGGACTATCAAGCCACCTGAAGGTCCTGTCTGCTCAGGATGAGGTCAGAGAGAAGAATGTGGAAGACTTCCTGGTGGAGGAGCTGGACTGCTTTAGGTCAGAGCTTCTGACCAATGTGGTTGTCAACACCAAATCAAAAAAAACTCCTATATCCGCCAACACCCCGTACAGAAACTCCTGCCACTACTACATACACTGTGGGTAACTGCCACTGCCAATGAGATGGGTTCATGCAGTTATCCTATACTTTCCTCTGTGGTCAAAAAGACCAAAAAGATGATTCAGATTCTTCACTGTCAGCTAATTTGTGTACTGTGATGTTGGCTGCATTGACCTCATGAAAACAGGCCTCATATGTGCAACTCAGCTGTGCTCACCATTAATGTTGGCCCGTGTTGTATCTAAGAGATTCAATTGCAAACCATGCTCTGTTTAGTCACCATTTAGCATTGATGTTACACTGAAATTATACCCATCGTCCCTCTGTTCCAAACTAAACAGGCCATCTGTGTACACACTAATCACTAATCTACCATAATAAAAAGCCTGATTCCCTCACCTCGGCATCTGCCACAGTGGACAACGTGTCCCTGTCTTTAACAACGGGTCACAGCCACAAGCGACATCCACATCCACAAGGAGAAGCTGTGGCTTTTGTTTTCATTGCTGTTGTTTAGCTTGTCTACTAAAGGGGTAGAGGAAAAGAAGGCAAATGAATGGATGAAAGCATAATAGTTTTGGAAGTTTACTGAAGTTCAGCAATGAGGCTGAGCCAAGGATACATTCAGTCTACTCCAGCATCTCCTCTCTCTCGCCATCGCCCACTTTACCTGATCCATCCAATGACTTCTTCAGTTCCTGGTTCACTATCATGCCCCCTCCTATTCATAAATTAGCCTTGTTCCTCATTCTCTGTGTGTCACTCATCTAGCAGGTACCCTCCACCACCCAGCTCCACCTGCCACTAGATGACTCAAGACTCCCCACTGTGGCAGGCTCAGACGCCCTCCTGCAGAGTGTTCTGACAAGATCTGCTCCTGTCTTGGTTGGATTCATGGTTGGCAAAGTCTCGTTCCGTTGAAGTACCTCTTAATGCAGCAGTAAGTGCATCACGTAAACAGATTTGGGGTTTAGCCATCTTAAGTGCAGGTTACAGCTCACAGCTGAGAGATATACCTGGTGTGCCACTTTTCACCTTCATGTTGTCAAGAGATCATTAGTGCTTGAAATGGGCCATAGTATGGGATACTGGTCCTTTAGTTTTTTTGTCCACATGTGTAACATTATTACTTATTGTGCGCTGCCACTCACTGATGAATGTTGGCACATACTGTGTAGTTTTATCAAGTGCGAGGCTTCAATTCCTCCTTTTCCTGCCCAAACAAGTCTGGAGAAGCATCAATGTGCTGCTGCTCTTCACTACCTGAGTTTCATATTAGCACTCACCAGGGGGACAGCTGCTGGATAGAAGCGAAAGCCTTCTGCTCTCGCCTCCAAAATCCTCCACCAGCACAGACTTGATGTCCCCATAATTAGTGCCAACATTTTCCTTCAATTTGAAATTTAGATTTGTCTCTATGCAGCCAATTCACATGCATGTGGACGGACGTTAGCTACAGGCAGAGTGGTCGTGGAGGAAGATGGGCTCTTCAGCAGATCCCTCTTGAGCAAGAGCGCTTTCATGAAAATACCAATGGTTAACACGTTTTTTGCTTTTTTTAAGATTATAATTTTTTTTTTTGTAGCAAAGTGTTATTCAATTTCCTTTTTCCACACATTGGGGTTGAGATTGGATCAGCCCATATTCCTTGCAAATTGTTAACAAAGCACTCAATACTGACCATCTACAATGTGATGCATTTAGCAAGTAGGATGAGAGAAGTGGGTGGAGGACATCCTCCTCCAAACATATAAATTGGTTTGTTGACATATAGTATAAATTAGAGACATTTACCACATAGGTCTAAGACATATGATAGTACATTTTTGTTGTTGTTCAGTGCTGTAATATCCATGCAATCTGTGCAATAGTTTGAATGGTATACCATACCACTGCTTCTTTCATTCATCAAGTGCTCAAATTGGCTTGTTGATCAAGGCTGTTCCAACACACATTTTACATGTTATTGTCCATTCCAGTAATCTACATTTGTTTGTGCCTGTCTCTCTCTCACAAACACACAATGATGTATTTCTTTAGAGCAACTAAGGTTTTACGAGCTGCCACTTGAGCTCATGTGCCGCAGCCTCTTAGCAACAGTTTGCTCTGACCTCCCGTGATTTTAGTCGTCCTTTCTGTGCGGATTTACTTTGTTCTCCTTGTTTGTTCATGAAGCACTTTGAGACGGGCTTGTGATTCAGGGTCTGTACACTGTGAATTAATTTCAACACAGCGCCAGTCTGTCGAGATGCAGCCGAACACCTCACGACAAATCAAAGACTCCTTCGTATAATTCATAAACGCCATGTACAAAAACATGCAGAGAGGCAGAGTGAGACAGGGGCAGAAAGTCAAGAAGAAAAAGTAACAGATGCTTGATGGTGAATAAGCAGAAGTGCAACACATGAATATGCTCTGCTGAATCCATCCATCTGCTTGCTTCTCCATCTCCCTCTACTTGTACTGATTTAATCAAGTTCCCACCAACACTCAACTTCCATATGTGTGTGTGGGGGTGTGTTGGTGGAGCTCCTCCAGACATTTTGCATGTGTGGAGTGAGCGAACAGGGATTTCATTAAGTGTAAAAGGCTGGCTTTATAGTGATCAATGACTCTGCTCATCGGTCACCTGGAGTGGCCTAACTGACCGCGGCGTCGAGATGGATGAAGGGACCAGAATGGAGAAAGAAGGGAGTGGCTGAGATGGAGTGGAAATAGAGAGGAAGGAGGTGTTTGTGCTGATGAAAGTGGGGGTGAGTGGAGAGAAAGGAAAAAAAAGAGACAGATGAGGAATAATGGATCGCATTGACCTCACAACCCCTTTCTACTCACGCGCACAGAGCACGTTATGTGCTCTGTGGAATAACACAGAAATACTGTTATTAGAAAATAGCTTCAATGGTCATTTCACTTTTGAGTTCAAATGATCACAAAAATGAAAACACGTTGCACAACTCTTCTCCAGTACACCATGCTGTATTCACCAAATGTTTTCGGCTATCTTCATCTTCATCAGGGTGATTAATCTGTCACGTGATCAATGTATCACCATAGATACCATGTATACAAAACTTTACATTTTTTTTATTCAAAAATACCATTTACAAAATCTCATTGTCCTTAGTTTATACACACACTTTTAGAAAAATATCTATAACCATAAATACAGAGTATAACATTGCAATCAACTTTTCACATTATTGACTAACAAATACACATTTTCATCTTAACCCATCAATGGGAAAAAAGGTTGAATATCAAATTTGCAATACAAGTAAATACATTCTGTATTCTTTCAACCTAATTATCCAGATTACTTTTTCAAAAGGCAGTGTATTTAAATCACTTCCATCACTTAACATATACGAATAACCCTAAATGATGTCAAAGTCCATCTACGTTTGAACTTAATACATCCAAGATCAACACTTCACAATTGTTTTCAAAGAAATCCTGTTAAGGGAGAACAGATTTAAAGTTAAAATGATCAAACGCATACCTGCAGGTTAAATGCCTGGATTGTGTAACTGCACAGTTAACAAGCCATGTGCCGTGCAAAGATGCACACTGCAGGATAATTTGATGCAGTATATTTGCACAGTATACTTACAGCTACCTAGGGCTAATGAAAAATGTTCTCAACAAGGTGCCTTTCACAGACGCTTTTTGCAATTGCTATTAATTATGTAGATTAAATTCACGCTATTTTCTGAACAAGCTTATTTTGCATTTCCTGGTGCTCGTGCCTGCTGTGTGAAGGCCATTATGCGCGCAACCCAATATTTAAAGTGCCACCATTTCCCTTAAAGGACTACACTGATGGTTTTACTTGTTTGATACCATTGCTGTAACTACAAATTGTGTGTATTTAAGATTACTGCTGACCAATTTCCATGCATATGATTAGACTTACTGCCAATCTTCAAGCCAGTCAGTGTTTACATGCACACACAGGTTATTATTGAGTTTTTGGAGAATCCTGGGAATGTGTTGCTCATGTAAACAGGCATATAAACAGCTTAAAGGATAGGTTCAAATTATTAAGTGTGCTCATTTTTCTTGTTCTCGCTGTAATCATTCCTACTTCATACTGGCCATTAAGAGATCCCTTCCAATGTAAATGTTGGACAAAATATCACAAAGTCCTCCAAATTAAACAGCAAAACACATTGTTTGTCGATGCCCTCCAGAATGACACACATTAGTCATTCCCATTAGTTGCTGTCTGATCTGATGCCAGTATAGACAGGACGATGTTGTTTGTCAGTGCCTTCCGAAATGGCTACCATCAAAAATACACACAAAATACACGTATACAGTTCTCTGATCTGACAACGCTATGGTTAAGGTTTGGTTAGGTTGGGCACAAAAACTACTTAGGGTCAGGGAAAGATTGTGGTTTGGGTTAAACCATCGTCGTCATGGTTACAGTAATAAACACTTGGTTAAGGTTAGGGAATGACCGCTGTCATGGTTCAAAGAAACCAATGTTAACTGTCAGCAGGAAACAGAAAACGAACAGAGGTCCTCCGTGTTCAAGTCGAACATTTTGTTGAGCACTTTGTGTCTTTATAACAAAGTCACACTAGAGAGTCATAAGTGCCACAGCCGCTAGAGGGCTTTTTTCACTTGAACACACACATATCGTGTTCATGTCGTTTTGGGGCATTGGCTGAAACGACTGATGCTGACGTTTTTCTTGGGAGGACAGTCTCCAAAATGCAAAGCCCTTGTTCTGTACAAAATGTACTCCAAAGTTTATCAGAAGCTAATTTGAGGCTTCAGCAGTCTGAGTTAAGTCAAGTGGGTATCTTCCAATGCTACAGTCTTTTTAGTACAAAGTTCCCTCATTTGTGTTTCCCCAGACTGAGGTTCTGTGCTGAGCTGCAGTGGAGAGACAGCAACACAAACATGGAATTTTGTAAAAGATACTGACATGATTTGGCGAACTCAGAAGTCTCATATTAGCTTTAGCTTTGCGCAGAACGGGACATCTATTACATTAGAAGCCCGTTAGGAAGGGATGTCTTGTGCGTGTAAACGTACTCTATGATTTTCTTGACTGTGACTTGCTGAGGCTTGAAAATTGCCAGAGACAGATAATCCATCACGGTGAACAACTTGTGTTATCATTGCCTGGAAATGCAAATCAACTCGACTTTCTGATGGCATGCAGTATCAGAGTGTGACCCCTGAGTAAATGAATAGTGTGAAAGGTGTCAATGTATGAAAGTTTCCATGTGGAAAGTCTCTTTTATCTGCACGTTGCCTAGATAAAAAGGACTCTCAGTGGGGAAGATTTCAGATTATGTGAAAACAGCAGAGGGTAAGCAGGTGGGCATCCAGAGAAAATTGAGAAAATTGTCACACACCCCCATCCTACCACTGCCATCATCACTATCCAACTTCCTAAAGACACCGCAAGGCCAATTAACCTCCCTCATTACCACTGCTATAGACCTTCCGCTCCAAAGGATAGAATGAGATGGGAAACAGGATGGGGGAGTGGCTGAGGGGTGTGGGTGGTGTTGATGGGCGGCAGTGCAGTGGAGGGAAGGAATAAATCAGAGGAATGAAAAATAAGAAAACGCAATTTGTCACACCATTGTCGGCTTCCGCTCTCCCCACTCTCCTGTTGCAAGAGGAGCATGGATTCACAAGCCGAGGCTTGCGTGTCAGCCCAGCTGCGGCATCTATTTAAATGAGACTCACAGCTTCATGAAGTGAGACCGCGTATCCTTTCAATATGCGGCTCTGGATGAAGGGAGGCAGACACAGAGTCGAGACAGAGAAGGAGAAGGAGAGAGTGCAGTGTGAGCCGATCTGAGGGAGAGAAAAAGAGTAAACCGATTTTTGAAGATAACTCTGCGGATGCATGGGCGAGATTGAAAGTGTGGAGGAGGTCTATAGCCTTAATGGGTCGCCGGGATGCACGCAGTGACTGTAAAAGACAAACCGTGTTGACAGGAAAAGCCGTTGACTCATTACTCAGTTTGTCTGTCGAAGGGAGGAAAAGTAATAAGAAAAGTCTGTCTCTCACTGCTGTATATTTTATATATTTCATCAGATAAAGGACTCGTTTGAAGAGACGAGCTGGAATTCATTAAAAATGCTTGTCTCTAGTGCTATTAGGAGGTTTCGACTTTAGATGGAGTATGAATGACACACCTGTGAGCTTTAAATGAAATATTAATTAGTAGCAAGACTTCATAAATGATCTTAAAATATTCTATTACAAATATGAAGGAGAGAAAAAACATTCTGATCTCTTTGGCTTTAAAGAGATTTCTTCAGACCATTTAAGCCTATGTTACAAACTGGGGCATAGAGTTTGAAAGATGTGGGCATCAACCAGGCAGGGGAGGTCATTTGGTTGCAACATGGCAAGTGTCTAAAGGTTTCAGAGCTTGACCCATACTAGGGACTAAAAGTCATGATGTCTCCGCTTCTGCTGCATCGATTTTGACCACTCTTTTTTTAGCCACACTAGTGCCGTGGCTCTGGGGATGGCATCCGGTCAGTCAGTTAGTCCACCACTTTGGTCCAGACTGAAATATCTCAGAAAAATATTGGATGGATTGCCATTCAAGTTTGTACACACTTTCATGGTTCCCAATGATGAATCCTAATGACTTTGGTCATCCCCGACTTTTCCTCTAGCGCCACCAGCAGGCTGACATTTGAGATTTGAGGTTCAATTTCTCGACAACTATTGGATGGATTGTCATGAAAACCCTTGAATGTGGATCAAGTAGTTTCTTGTACAGTATGCATCTACATTAAGTAGCTGGTGCTTTGGTCACATTGTGGGATATCGTTCAACTACAATGGCAATTATTTAAATAAACAATAAGTTTGACAACATTTCCGCTCAATGAAAAACTGACCAATGAATTACCAGCACCATCTTTGTCTCTTCAAGAAGTTTTACTTAGAGAAAGAAAGATTTGGCTTTGTCACTATTTAAACTTTAGGATGAAATAGAGCAGAACAATGTGTGTCAGAACATCTGTTTCGCTTAATTTCTCAACATCTGGTTTGTTTCTCAACTGTCAAAAGTTTGGGAGATTTGACTCATGCACAGTAGGAAGTGCTTTATATTAGCAGCAAGAGGGACAGAAAGGTGCTTCCAGATATTTCCAGGTGGTCCAGATATCAAAGGCAAACGATGAAGAGAGGAAAGGGCAAATGAAGAGCGTTTTGTGAGTGATCATCACCTCTGGGCCTCTGACTGTTTACCTGATCAATGAACTAACAGAGCCTACTGTGTATGTGTGTGTTTCACACATATGTGCATACCGGTGCTCTTTATGGAATGTGTTTAACTTCTGTTCAACTTTTTCTGAAAAATTGTCTCAGTGATCGAAGGAAGCAAGCGGGGGAAAGTCTTAGTATGTATATGTGTGTGAGAGAGAGACGGGGCGAGAGTTTTCACACTCTCATTTCAATCTGTCTGGCGTCTATCAGGCCAAGAGTGGCTGTCCCCCTAGGGTGATGCCACCGCTACCTCTGCCTGTTTACCTCTTTTTCATTCAATAAACCCAATCTGATACAAGACGTCAGGTCAACTAATACTGACTAATTGCAATGGATGAAGGGGGGGCGGAAAATGCCATCAGCAAGCCAAATTAGTTTTAATTACAGCCTATAACCAGATATAGCAGATCTGTCAATCTCCAACTCACTCCGCAACCGGGACAGAGGGGGTGGGTGGGGTGAGCTGAAAGGAATAACAGCTTGGATCCAAAGGGAGAGGAAGGAGGGAAAGGAAAGAGGAAGGTATGTAGGAAGAGAGAGGTTATGGTAAATTAGAAAAGCAAAGGGAAAGAGGGTGTTTGGCCAGCCAACACATCAGAGAAGCATTGTTCGAACTATGTGCACAGCGTCTAACCGTTCACTGAGTGAAACTCTGCTGCCCTCTAAAGGTTACATCTTGCAAAATATGGGCCGATTCGAAATGCAGCGTGTATCCCTGTGAACGTGTGTGGCTGTGCACATGTGGAACGTGTGTGCGTGTGTGTGCGTGTCCTGATTGCTCGTAAAACCGTGAAGCCCTTTGAAGACAGACCAAGGGATTGGATGAGCTGTGGGTGCAGGGTCGGGTTACCAGGGGGTGGAGAAGGAGGAGAATGGTGATGATGTGAGGTGAGAAGCATGAAGGAGGGCCAGCGACAGCAACCAGGAAGAATGGATTAACACACTTGGATGAACCCTCCCCTCACACACACACACGCACACACACCCCCACACACATATACACAGGAAAGTCAATGGCCTGCAGGTAAAGCCAGCCTTTTGATAAGGTTTTTTTTCTCTCCCTCTCAGTTTTAACTGAAAATTCCACTTTCCTTACATCATCACTTACCTCCAAATAATGCTGTGAATAGACCGCACAATGACATTTAGAACATGTGTGCAAAAGTCCTCATCGTAAAAAATGACTCAAGCCGAAAAAGCGGGATGCATTGATTTCCCCAAATGTCAGGAGTAAGTGTTACAATAAAATGCCACACCTTATAAAATTCCAGAGGACACATCATTCATCCTGGGCTGATGTCCTAAAAAACACATCAGAAAGTTTACTGACTTTCATTTTCACACCACACCAGATACACTTGAAAAGTTTATTGAAAACTAGGTTGCATAGTAGCTAGTTAAAGGCCCTGAAAACCATTTACATACATTTCAATAAGCGTCTTACTATGAGGTACTATGGATCTTACATGAACACAAACTTTTCTGGGACAGTTTTGGTTATTTCACATGAGATTTCTGTCTATGTGGTTTTATCATGCTTTTCTTAGGCCGTATTCAGACAGAATCAGGCGTTGCAGCGATTAGCGCAGGGTTGTGCGGCGGTGTTGGAGTGTCTGATACTAACCAGCAATCCCAGCTTGAAGAGCAATACGCCAAGCGACTACACAGCGATTAACGTCTTTGTACTCCCTTGTGGCAGCGTTGAACAGCTGATCTTCAGTCATCATGGCGCCGATCAATCAGTCTCTCTTCCATCTTCACAGTTGCTCAGTAAACAGTGGAATGCTACAATGCTACAAGGTAAACAAAGTTCTTCTTCACCTGGGCATCTGCCGATCTGATCGCTGGCGTGATTGGCCGCCGCAGGGTGAGGTTGGTTGCATTTCTCCAAAAGCTGATTCTGTTTTAACTTTTTGCACCCCCTGTTGTCCACACTGCCACAGCCTGAATGCACTACCTTCGTTCAAATGAATGGGAGAATCTGCGTTTTTGCCGCAGCCCCTGATTTGGTCTGAATGCAGCCTTACTGCTTTCAAGTGGGCGGGGCTCTGGTGGGTAATGGTGATGTCACACACTTTGGTTCACCAATCAGGATTCAGCAACATTTGAATCAAAATCTGATGACAGATGGTGGGTTGTTTGGCTACTGTCAATCACAGCTGATCAAACCACACCCACACAGTCCTGATGAAGCAGGTTGGCATTTTTGAGTGTTGCTTAATAATGCTTAATAAATGGTGTTTTTTCCCCAAACTTTAACTTGGATTATTGCTTATTTAGTCATAAATATTTAACATCACAGCGAACTACCTAGTATTTAAAACCAAGGTTTCAGGGGCTTTAAGCTTGGCTGAGGTTCAGTAGATTTTGTAGTGTCTTAAAAAGCATCAATTTAACTATTTCTCAGTACTTGGCAAAGGTCAGAGTTCACTGTATACTGGCTGAGACAACAGTGTGCTAGTTCCAAGAAGACGCAGCTGACATGGTTCAGTGAGAGTTTTTCCATATTGTTTGGATCTCAAAAATTAATTACATCTTCACATTTTTTCTTTGTGACATTTTTTCAGTCATGTTTGCTTTTGAGGACAGACGCCACTAGTGGATTGAATCTGACTTGGCATGTTTGTTCGCTCCATGTTTTCCTCAGTGGCACAGTGATCACAAGAAATATTAGACTGAACTGAGTTGGAATGGGGTTGTTTGTGTTCTGTGCCAATGTTTATACTCTATACCATTTAATTTAATCAAGCGCTTCAAGGAAATGAAATGAAATTGAAGCATTTCGTTTGGGAGAAAGACATTACCAGTGTTTGGCCAAATTTTTAACTCTTTGATTAAAAGCTAAATGTGACATGAATCTATTGAAACCACCAATCAGAACTCATGCCAGTATTTCAATTAATTGTTTAAGTGGTTTTGGAATGCCCACGTGTTTTGCGGTCACTCTTCTTCTCTTTTTTGTTTTTGGTTTATTGACAACATTCTAATATATTATAAAATACAACATATCAGTTTATCAGTGATACAGTCCAGCACTTTTTTCAACAGTTGTCCCTTTAAACCCGCTGTACAGATGAAGACAAAAGGCTTTTATATCTCAGCCCTTATCAGAATGAATTAGGACACGAAAATGACACGGCCACCTCTCTACCATCACTCTCTGACTTTTCTGCCCACTGTGAACTGTAAAAAATGGATTAGCTTCATTTGTAAGGCAATTTCTTCCGAATGAGGGACAAGAAATGAAATACACCACCGCCACGCACACATGCACTTCCCATCTTAAAGAAAAAAATATATAAAAGTGTCTGAATTACTGAATTATTTTTAGATGAGGCATGAATTTCCACAGCAGACAGTTTCTAATCAATTTTAATCAGGTCTTCTGCTGCTTTTTGGAAAGTATTGGCTCTAAGACGTGTCAGACAACGGAGCAGTACAATATTGAACTCGGCTGTGAATCCATTAGGCTATCAACATGTGCTGGGCTGGAAATGTGACAAAACTGCAATCTGATTAGATACAAATGAAGACTGGTCTAAGTACACACTGCGATCAGAATACTTGCTGCTACACAGCTCTAACATAGCTTTCCAATTTTACTGCCATTTGATCACAGATGTTCAGTAGTACCTTTGTTACAATGTTTTATATAATTACATGTTCAGATTCCATTAATTTGAACAGCCATTTTCAAATTAACGCCATTTAACAGATGAAAAGTGGACTTGATTACCGCTTTCCAGTTAACGCCTTTAAAACAATTAAAAGCCTTCCCATCTGATAGTTGTGCAGCAGGGATTGACTCGCCTTCTTAAAGGGGAAACTCCGGTATTTTTAAACCTGGGCCCTGTTTTTACAAAGAGCGAGATCCTTTTTGTTTAACCAGAAACAGAAAGTCTCGCTCAAGGAAAAGTCTCACTATGAAATGTTGCAATGCAAGAGGTTGAGTTGTTGCAGTAAGACAAAAGGACCTTACTCTTTACCAAAACGGTCTGTCTCTGTCGGGATCCTTTCCATAATGTTGTCAGACACTTCGAATAACAATCTGAGCCTGTCAGCGGCACAAACAAGCACTGTTAGTGGACGTACTTTTCACGGGTGCAATTGCCCGCAAGGATTACATTGCAGCCATTGCAGCCCGTTCACGGATGCCGGCTGAGGCGATCTACTGGACCAATTCCAAAACTTTTGGTAAGTAAGTAAGTATTAGTCATTTTGACCCCCAAAAATAGGGCCCAGGTTTAAAAATACTGGAGTTTCCTTTTAAGTCTCCACTAAAGAGGTTTGTGTCATTTCATTTAGCGGGACCTGATGTGTCCATAAATCAGATTTCAGTGCTGTAACTGCTTGCTGTGTGAGCCATTTGTCTTCTTAGTCCTATGGGAAATACCAGACTGACTACTTTAGAGAAGTCATTACTTTCACTGTATGACGTAATATATTTTTAAGAAAGTTCATAATTAAAAGCTGCTGGACTTTTAACCCAAACCGCTCTGTGGTCACTACCATCGGCCGTTCCTGGGCAAAGGTGACTCAGAACAAGCCCTAGCTGCCAGCAGCAGGTGTGGAATATGCCATTGTTGTTTCCATGGCAACCCATACCACAGCATGCATCATCCTCCGTTGTGAGATGGCGTGACGGTGTCGCTCTTTTCCGTGTTCCCACGCATATCTGCGCACAGAGAGGTGTGGGTCTTTTATTGTCTCCAATATCTCCGGAGACACTCACACTGTCTGTCAAGGGCATCTTTTAAACAACTGTCCTTTTTATGCTTCTTTATTCTCCTCCCACCAACCCACCCCCGTCTTCACAACTGAACACCATCAATCTAGCCATTTACTTTAACTTTATTTCTCACTCCATTAGTTTCTAGGACACAGAGCGGCACAGGGAGAGAGAAGAAGGGCGGGGGAGAGAGATAGAGAATGTGAAAAAACGAAAAGAAAGTTTGGCTCCTTGGAGAGATAAAATGTAATTTCACAGTCAACTTGCTGTGATATATTATTTCACAACAATGGGGTGTGGGCCGATATGAGCCCTGCTTGGCACCTGTACAAAAGCAGTTAGAACATCAGCGATGGCTCTCTAGAGAGGTTGGTGGTGTGTGTGTGTGTGTGTGTAAGCAAAATTATCCAAAAAAAAATCACCTGAATGCAGATACCAGGAGAGTCCAGCCCAGCGGATCAGAGTGAGCACAGTCGACTGTAAAATATGAGTAGTCATCATACACGGCAGAAAAAAATCCAGTTTTGTTTGGAGTTATTTAATATGAAATAATATTTCCAGTCTGTGATTTCACACCTTTGTGTATTGAGCTTTAGCGGGAATAAGCAGTGTGACAGCAGGTGTATATAAACCCGACCAATGAACAAAACAGAACAAAATCCAATACTCTCCCATTCTTCAACACGTTGGCAGTGAGACAGTTCAGCCAAATGAAAGAATCTAAACATAATTTATTCCAGTAACCGCACTCCCTCATTGCTCCTGCTTCACCATTACACACGCTGTCATCCAGGAACATGGTAATGCATTGATAGATGCCTCGTGCTTCATTAGCTACGCTCTCTCAGCCTGGGAAGCATTTACACAATATCAAACAGCTTAAACCAGAAACACAATGAGGCAAAAAGCCTAACCTATGCACTACATACAGAAGATAGGATGAGAAAAAAGAATATCAGCTGACGTCCCTTCAGTGGTGCTTCTGAAGCTGTTTCTTCTTTTTGGATATAACAATAACAAATTAAACAAAATAAAGTTTGTCAGTCAATATATTAATGATATCAAGTGCAATCTCACAGGACAGACACGTATATATGGGCGTATTCTTGTCTCTTTCTCACAGTTTGCTGTTCTTCTGAAATTGGGACACCAGTCCCAGCACCTGCTCTGATGCCGTGATGACCTTATTCTGCAGGTAAAGAGCGCTGTTTGTAGACGTCTCGTTCAGGAAGTAACGATAGTTCACCATGATGCCGCAGGAGTTCGCCACACCCCTTGGGCTGGTGTCGGCGTGCCAGTTGAGCCGCCACATGGTGGCGCCGTTTTGCAGGTGGAAGTTGGCCACCGGGTTGAGAGCGTAGCCTCGCCTCTTCTCCCCGTAGAGGTACCAGGCGCAGAGACGCATCAGGACGGGATCCAGGACACGGGACAGCCGCTCGGACTGCATCCACTCACTGGTGCCGATCAGCTTGCGGAGGGCCTCAATGGCCGGGGTCCCCGGGACCGAGTCAGTGGCCTGTTCCACCTCCTTCCACTCCTGCTCAGAGAGGAGGTCAGAGCCCCGGCTTTCCTTCCTGTACTGGCTGAGCAGGCCCTGGAGCCAGGAGGAGAAGCCTGGGATCGGAGACAGGCTGGAGAACTGGCCCATGTGAGGGAACTCACTCTGGAAGACATGAGGAGAGAGGGAGGTAGAGTCAACCCTTAAACGCATATCTCAGGTCTTCAGAGACCCGGGACCATTTTACACCCTGTCTAATTCATTAGCCCTCAACTCCTTTCTATTCCTCAAACTATTTCTGGTGTCCAAATGTCAAAACTGTTGAAACTCTTTTTCTAATGTTTTTTCCCCAAAATGTTTTTAGGGTCTTTAGAGAACCAAGGCATGTAAGGGTGTCCACAGTATGCAGGTAGCAGATAACAACAGGTAATGGGTTTTCTGGTTTGGCTTCAATTTGTGTCACTGATACCATTAATTGACTGGCATAAGGATGAAAACGTTTACTCATGGTTTTTATGACAAGTCTGAAAATGAAGATGTGTCTGAATCAACTGAAGGTGAGGATTGTATTTTTATGCAAAGTGATCCGTCAGATAATTCAGAAGCAGAACTGGAGCATGAGTATGACAATGCAAGCTGGGGGGTCATGAGCTTGACGGTAACTGTGATTTGTGCTTACTGTGCTGACTAATTTGTGTTTGGTAAGTGCCAGTCACTGAGCAGTGTGTTTAACGCAGTACAATATGCATAAACATAGTATAAAGCTACATTGAAATATATTAAGTTCTGAAAGTGATTTTTTTTCATCTTTAAAGTAAAAAAAAAAGTTTTTGGGGGGCTTATTATTGTTAATACTATGTTCTAAAAAGTTTAGAAGCAATGTTATTTTAATTTGTAGCCCAACCTGTGTTCAGTATGGAACAGGTCTCTACAGTTAAAGCATCCATGCATTTATGGGTTAAAAAGGTGTCTGTTTTAATCCCCTATTTTGAAACACAAAAAGTTGCAGAATCATTTACATACACGCAGAGACAGTTCAATGCAGAATTGCCTCAACCTGCCTTAACCAGCTTGAAGAGAGGAAAAGAAAAAACAAAAAGTCTAGGAAAGGGATGGGGATGAGAAAACAAGGTAAAGGCATAAAGAAAACAGATGAAAGGCAGCAGAGATTTGATCCCCAGTAGAATGCAAAGGGCACCAGCTTCGCAAAGCAGAAATAAGGGAGATAAACACCCAACTTCAGTATCAAAACACAAAACAAAATTTTCTTGTTTGTGCTCAGGCTGCTGCACGGCATTACAAATCAAGTCCTTTGCTTCACGATCCTGCCCCGCTGATGGAGATGGATTACCCCCTCTCTCCTTCCCTCCCTCTTATTCTGTCCTTCTCCTCCTCAGTCCCTCGCACTCTCACCTTTAATACCCGTCCTCTTCTCTCACTTGCCTCTCCCCCATGTCTCTGTCTCGTCTCGACCACACACACACACACACACACACACACACACACACACACACACGACACCCACCCACCCATCTCATGAGTTCTCCTCCACCTCACTACCCTCTCCTCTCGCTGAATTCCTCCCCCTCTTCTCCGCTCATCTTCGCGCTCCAGCATCTGGGTTGATAAGTGATGGAGCGCTGTGGCAGGCAGAGGAGTGAAAGGCTGCAGATGAAAGTGGAAGTGTCAGACAACCCCTGAAGGGACATGCTGCTGTCTGTCTGCCTCGCTGTGCGACATTGTTTTCCTTTTTTCCGCCTTGATTTCACCCTCCCTTCACTTCAAAATCCAGCCTTCTCACTTTCCATGTCCCGCTGGCTCTCGCCTTGTGTTTCTTCTCACTCTACTGTATCATGATCTCGCCTTCTTCACTCCAACCTCTACTTTGAACTACCGGGTGCTCCCTATGTTGAGAGTGGACAGGGTTAACAAAGAAAAGAAAGGTGGCAGAAATAAGGACAGAGGCAGTAGGAAAGGTTAACAAAAAAAAAAGGAGCAGGGAGGAAAGGATACAGAGAAAAAGAAGGAGCAGTGCCAGAACTGTGCCCCAGGGTCCTATCGACAAAGACAAGCAAGACCTCCTCCCTTTACCTTAAATCACCACAGTGACCTTTTCTTTTCCACTCTATCATCTATCCATCATCATAGTGGTCCCTCTGTGACTGCACTGCTCCTCTCTTCACCTTTACTTAAGGTAAAGCCCTATCAGAAGGCCAGGGCCTCTGCAGAGTACAACTATGTATGGGTTATGTCTAGCCTCGAGGGCAGAGCACTGCACTTACACTGTAGGGGTCAGGGCTTTCATTCCCACTAGGGTCATAAAAAATAAGTGCACTCATGGGGCACTTTGGATAAAAGCGTCCAGAAAAAAGGTTTGAAAGTCGCATAGAAGAGTTTAATTTCCAAACAGTACTGCAGTAACTACATATTCTGTCAAAATTGAGTTTAGACGGGAATCTGATATTTTGACACAGTTTTACAATGCAAACATTTCTTCAGTTAAAAAAAAAAAAGCATGTACAATCTGGCACTGGCCTGGTAATTCAATCTAGAAACTACTGTATAGTCACTCTTAACTGTGCTCTCCACCACAGACAGCCAACTAGACAGCTAAAGCAAGAGAGCAAGTGAAAGCTAGCTAGTGAGCTAGTCACCGCTAGCCTTAGCTAAAACTAAATTTACTTACCGGTATTGAGTTTTCCCTTGCTGTTAACAGTAATTGAAAAATATCAATTTTGATGAACCGACATCTTGGTAATATATTTTGTTATTAAACATAACCAGCAGTTAAATAAGGCAGTTGCTACATTCTATACTAATGGTGAAAAAAAGAAAACACAGCTATACTCCTGTTAAAGCTAACATACCTAGCTAGTAGAGAAGCAGCAACTGCCCTCTCAGGCTTTGACTCTTATCTAAGGTGATTTGGTGAGGTTAAAATACCTTGAAATCATATATTTCAATGTATTAAATTATAGATTAATTTATTGATTTCAATTTAAGCAATAGTAGACAGATATACATTTAGTCCCTATGAAATATGGACTGTAATAATAAAAAATCAAGGAGGCTGAGAGTATTTTGTTTGTAGAAACAATCTTGCATTCCCTGAAGATTATACAAAAGCAGAGTATTGTATCTGCATTTTTAGGGATTATGTAGTTTATATGGCAATGATTTATTTGGGTAACATAATCTCTAAAAAAACAAATGAACACACCTTTCTATCCGTTACACAGTTGACCCACCTGAAGACTCCTTTCTCTCCTCCTTCCTTTCCTTTTTGCAAGGGAGTATAGAGAAGCTAAAAAGTAGCACACCTCTTTTTTTAGATTATTATTTTTGCATTAGAAAGACAACAAAGATGACAGGAGAAGATGCTGACATGCAAAGCTTGTAGACCTCTTGAAGAAGACAACATCCCCCCATCTGTATGGCTTTTACAACGCAGTGCAATATAACCTACTTTCCAACCTCCGACACAAATAGCTTTAATGCTATAAAGCAAAAAGCACAAAACAATATCTGCTGAGCTCACTGAACCGGATGTTGCCATTAATAAAAATGCCAATAAGTGAAAAGCTTGCAGCGATCAAAACAGTCCTGTTGTATGAATAACTAAAGTGGAAGCAGCTTAAAGCTCTGAAACCTGATTTTTATGAGGATGCACTATAAAGAGCTATTTCCCATCTGCTGGATAAAGTGGCTTCTGATGTTCTATTCAATGTTCCAATCATTTAACAAGTGCTAGCTGGAGAGGCCCGACATGAAGGGCTCTCCTGTGCTTATTGAGAGGGATGGATGAGAGTTTATTACTGCCTGTCTAGTGACAACTGCTCTGTTTATGTGGGTATGCATTCGTGTGTGTATAAGCAAGCACTAGAACAAGTGGGAGATTTATGATTCAGCACTAAGACTAAAATTAAAACATTTGAAAAGCAAGCAAACTAAAATCTCGTCCGTCACAGCTATATTTTTCTCGCCAGCTGGGACACACCTGAAGGCTACCATACCAGCCTTTTAATTAAACTGAGGATGTGAGCGATACAGAGTGAAACGTGTTGTTCCTGGGGAGGAGGCAAACAACACGTTTTGCTACGACACAGTAGGGGAGAAGCTGAGGAGCTCTGCAGGAGTTAACAGCTGCATCTGTGCATGTGTCATGTGAACCGTCAAGATAAGGTGTTATTATGTAACTATAATGGGACAGGATGGTTTAAAAGCTTCACTGATAAGACCGGATACTTTATGGTTATTGTATTTCAATAATAGATGTTTACATAACCTTGCCTCTTCTGTGACCTTATGCCTTAAATCAGCTTTACGCAAGCCAAGTCTTTCAAGAACTCAGATAGAATGGATTCACGTCATTCTTTTATTAAAGTATTCTACAATGGCTTTGGCTCTAATTTCACAGTGTCTTAATTAGCAAAACTATTCAAACAACAAAATGCTATACTCAACTCATCTCACATATCAAACAAAGTGAAAACATCTGTAACATCATTATGTTTCTCACTGAATTTTAATCACTGTTCCATTTTAAAATAAAATGGTAATTTCCTCAGATTATATAAATAGCAATGAGAAAAAATATTGCAATTTTTGCAGAAGCCAGTATTACTTTTGAAAACTTTAATTAGACTTATTAAATATGCTGTATTACTTAAAAGATGGATAATGAAGACTAGAGTTAAACTTAAATCATTTAAAATACAGCAAGCTACAGTAATACTGTAATGCTGGAAAGGATGTAACATCAAACCATAATTTAAACTACTATAACAGACACTCTATGCATTGACAGTGACAGTAACCAAAGGAAAGAAACTACATTTCTTCTTTTTTTTGAGGTGGCTGTATTTGGAGGACTGTGATTTTGTGTTTTGCACTTTGTATGTAGGCACAGCATTTGTGTTTAAGGGTAACAATTTAGGAAGTCGGTTTGGCTCTTTGTATTAAAGTTTTGAAAAGTTTTGTTGTAAAAAGTGAGCCAAAGTAAACATAAAATACTGTAATTCTCATTCTTCTAAATAAATGTGATAATCTCTCCAGCTCCCCCCTAAATTATTAACAAATTAAAGTAAATGTAGATTGTCTTTCTGAATGCAACTTTTACCAACACGTGAACATGCCCTAACCAAACAATATTAAGTTTATTTTTTAGTTAGTTAGTTCGTTTCTTGATTGCCACATCCATTCATAGTTTCACATTCGTAATTCTTAGACCAACTTTTTGCTGACAAAGGTACTACACTACATCCTACATACCACCCACACTCACCTGTAGTTCTCGGACCACCCTCTTGATGAGGTAGTTTCCCAGCTCAACCCCTTGCAGGCCAGCCTGGGTGGAGGAGATGGAGTAGAAGATGGCTGCATTTATCTTATTGACATCCTCCTCGGAGTCAAGAGTGGCAAACTCACGGACTATACTCTAAGAGAAAAACACACATTTTTGTCGTGTCATAAAGACAAATTCTGCATTACTCATCCAGATACAAGCCCGTTCTCAGTGGTCTTATCTAGGTAGCTGTAGCCAAGGCAGGAGCCTCTCTCAACTCTTTCCGAGCTGTTGGAGCAAAACTGTGGAAATAGTTGCACTGTTTCACACCATGGAATATTCTCAAATTGCAGTGTTGTCAAAAGCACCTTTTCCTCACTGTAAATGGCAAGAAAAAGAAGTCAGCACTGTGGAGGTTGCTCCCAGAGGGATATGCAGTTTAAAGGTCTCTGTATTGTTTTTCGCACAGCAATAATCCATTTGTCAGCTGAGAGGAGGAACAAAATAGTAAATCCCAGATGTTTAACTATCCTCCAAGGTGTGGGAAAGTGAGACAAACCATTACAACAGCCTGCAGCTATTGCTTCTCACCTGAATGTTATCAGAGATGTCTTCAGTGAGGGCCACGTGTAGTACAACCAGGGGTTCTCCCGGCATGGCGGCATGGGTGAAGGCATAACATCGGCGGTATGGCCCCACTCTGCGCTTCAGGTCAGTCCAGTTCCTTACAGGGTGCACTGCCTCATACCTGGCAGAAGGCTGATAGTTAGTCTTTCAGTTTTTCAATTAACCATGTGCTAAGCCCCGCCCTCCTTAGTTACTGTTGCTACGCCAGTCAAGCTTTTCATTCCCATACGGCACACAGACAGTTTACAGTGATAACGGGCAGATTTACCACTTGAAATTGTTAAGTCATTTTTGAACAATTGGGTCCTTGATTTCAGACAGAGGTGGACAAAAGCAGGGTGTTCATTTACAACTGTTGCTGGCAGATTATATCAGCTATATTCAGCTAGCGTTAGCTCTCTGAGTTGGTTTAAACGCTGTCTCTGGATGACTTTTTAATGTTTCCAGCTGACTTGTCTTAAAACAAGAACGCTGGGAAGTAACGATGGGTTAGGTTAATGTTACTACTGTAGGTATGTAGGTATAGCTGGACCTGCTAAGGTTTGCAGCGTAAGTTAAAGCAGATAAACACACTGTTTAATTCATCTTTACACTTTTGATTTTTCGTTTTTGGAAAGACTAAATAAAAACTCTTAGATGCCGAGTACCGCTGCACTGGCATGTAGAGAAGTCCAAAGCTTCACAGGCCTGTCGTGCCTAGATACGGTTGCTAAGCTTTGATTGGACAATCACTGTTCAGGGGAGGGGTTTAGCGAATGGTCAATTTTCATACTGTGCTGTATAATTTGTATGTAAAGAGAGAGTTAAGAGATAATGATAAAATAAAAGAGTGAGACAAAGAAAGAAGAGAAACACAGCGTGAGGGAGCATGAATGCCCTTACTGGCTGATCTTCTGCAGGATCTCGCAGGGGGACTGCCAGGTGATTCTCTCCAGTCGGAGCAGGCCTACAGAGAACCACTCGGACAGCAAGCTCTTCAGTGTGGCGTTCAGGTCCTGGGAGAGAGAAAAGGTGAGAGTTCAGAATTAACATCCACATCCAGCTGATAACAGAAAATTCACCACATTCTTTCCCTTGTTGAGAGCAGCTCGGCAGCCGGCCTGTTGGGAAAATGAAAGCAGGAACTATATTGTATAAATAAAACACTGGTATGCAGGTAAATCTTATATGCACACGATGAATAAGAAAAAGAAGGTCATGGTATCCACTATATTATCTGAGCACTGTAAGGAAAGTCCTTTTACTGTAGATGGAAGAATTTTCATTTTCATTCTTTTATATCTTATAAAGAAGAAACGCCATAAAGGTATTCTCTAGAAATTGCAGCTTTTATATGACTATGAAAGAACTGGATAAACACACAGTCTTCACAACCTTATGACCTCGTTTATTGAAAGAATTCACAAGCTTTATCTTACTGACTGACAGCAAAGTTGCTTACGTTTGTCTGTAGGCTATAAACAATTCCATACCGGTATCTTACGCACTGTGTGGGTTGTATGGTCCCCTGGGTGCCTGTATGCTGTTTGAATGTTTTCACATTATGAGTAGTGATTTGCTTGAGCTTGCAATGGCTGTAGCTGAGGCACTTCAATAAACAACTTGCCATTTCAAAGCAGGCCTGTCCTCCTGCAAAGGTCAGACTTCATTTAAAGCAAATCTCTTGCAAACACACAAATAAGCGCACACGATGCACGCGCACAAACACACTCAAACCCATAAATACAGCTTATATTGGCTGTTCCATAGGATGACTTCACTTCAGACTTACTTTAATGCTGGCTTGTCAGTCATAATAATAGCTAATACAAACAAGCTCAAACACAGTCATGGTACAAAAGCCACTGGCTGAAATCCTTAGCGAACAACTATCAAAACCAAAACAAACTAAATTTGTAATTCTTCCCCACATATACGCGTCAGGCCCTGCATTATTCAGCTCTGTGGTTGAGAGGTTTCATGCTGGATAATTCTCTTGAGGGAGGAGCAAATCAAAGGTAACCCTCAAAAAAAAAAAAGAAAGGTTCAGCAAAACTTCCATCACTACTTATGTGATGGCGTATGTGTGTGTATATATGTGTATGTGTTCCTCTAACTTCACAAGCTGCCTGAGGTGAAATCATCTATGATGGCTGATAATCCCAGCCCGACATTTCTGTAGAAAACGCAGCACATCAACAACCCATGAGAGTGTAGCCGCTGCCTTGGGTAGCCAATTCTCACCCACACAAAAGGGAGGCCAAACTGAGATGTGTATTCCATTGACCTAGCAGAAGATGAAGTCTTTTGAAACGGAAGGGTCTAGCATTCGGAGCCGGAGGTTAGCAGAGAGACTGAGGGAAGGGAAAAGAAGAAAATCCTGTACTCCATTAGAAAGAAAATGAAGCAACGCTTTTTGACACTGGAACTGTATCAAAGCAGCGAGGCGCTGATGTTGTGAGCCGATACAGCCTCTGCTACCTGGAGCTGCAGTTATATTGTGATTACACAGAGCGATGGAGACTGCAGTGCCTGGAAGTAACAGTGTCTCTATCCAAGGCCAAATGACCATGAACTGCCAAAGTGTTTACAGGTCAAACTCAGCCCAGTGTGTGCCAATACCTTTACACCAGTAGGCTGCATGCCACTTGTCAGCCTGGCAGTCTGTCTGTGGGGAAAAAATAGCCTCACTGATACTTTGTGAAATCCCAAGGAGCCAACTAAAATGATATCTCTGACTTGTCTTTACATCTTTCGTCCACTCTGTTTGTGGACAGGTGAACAAGAATGAAAAGCCTGGCGGTAGAAGGAGTGAGGATGAGGAGGACCATCAAAAATCAATTACCCAACCAAGAGCAACTAATCTAGCGTAGAATTCAAAGTAACAATTGGAAGAACCGCAGTAATTGCAGCCTTGTGAATCCCAAACTTTCATTACTTTAGTAATTTTAGAAATTGTATCATTTTTTCCCCCTCTGTATTTCAGTGCTACTTTGATCATCTGGAACATTTGTTTGATAGCAAGTTTTTTGCTCCCCTGGTATGCACATACTATCAATACGTGTACTAAAAGCTTCATATTTACCATGACCTTTTCTCATTTTTAGTTCAATCAATTCTGGCAATAACAACAAGAAAAGATTGCTGTGCACGAAGACCAAGGTGGTCAGCACTGAGTACTCTGTAGGTAGCTTAGACCTTTTTAAGCAACAAAAGGTCTCAGTGGGCCTTGGTTATTGAGATTAAATGCATCTGAACCACCTCTCAGCTGGAATAAAACAGATATTGAGCAGGAGGGAAGAGGCTAGAAGTCCTCTGGCAATAGTGCAGTCAGGGTCTTTGAAAATCATATTAAGCTCTATTCCAAAGCACAAAACATAAAAAATGATCACAAAGATGATAGAAAACCTCTGTAAAGCCACCGGTTTCCAATTCAGTATGACTCCAACTTACAGATACAGCCAATATAAAGAATACAAGCCAGACGGATGGGTTAACAAACACAAACAGTTCTGTAACCTTCGTCAAGCTTAAAAATTAATTGATGACAAAAATCTTTCATCCTGTGGAACACTAAATACAGAGAGTTGAATGTTGCTTGCCCTCACTGAGGAGCATATTTGTTTCTGTTTTGCTCTACTGGGGGCAGGCTCCGATTCCACCAATCAAACTAGAGCTGAAACAATGAGTCAATTAATGGGTTAATCGATCGACAGAAAAATAATCGCAATTCGTTGCTGAAGAAGAATTTGTTGCTTTTCTTTTTCTAATGTGATAGTAAGCTTAACATCTTGAGGTTTTTGTGGTGTTGGGAGGAAAAAACATGTAATTTGCCCTTACCCTTGGGCTTTAGGGAAATTGTGATGGGCATTTTTACCCAACAATTAATCGATCAATCAAGAAAATAATTGGCAAATCGTTAGTTGCAGCCCAAAATAAAACATTAGGTACCACCTGTTTGTTGTTCTTCTGTAGCTCAAATAAATACACTCCTATAGATGTAGTTAAAAAAGGACTAGTAGAACATTTATATACACAGTGTATGTTTAGTTAAGGTGATGCACCTGCAAAGAAAGTAGTTGGATATGCAACCTTTGGTGCACTTTAATCATAAACTGCAATCTTAATGCATGTTAGTAAAAGAGTCAGCGGGTTAAATTAATATATCTTTGCAGTGAATGAGTTAGCACATATTAGCGAAACATTGTTACAGGGTCTATTTCAACACAAGAGCTTTCCAGCAACAGTGGAAGGCAGATCTGATCAGTACTGGAAGTTGATCTGTCCAGCCAAGATGAGCAGAAAATATGAAAGAAGCTCTAGATTTGAGCTTGACAGTGTCTTGTGCCAAATAAGCGCCAGATAACCTATCTGCAAAAACGCCCTAAACTAAACTATGAGGAAATAAGAACATCTAGTTTAGTTCCTCCAGTTAGGCAGGGAAGATAAACTGGGGCAAAGGTAAGTGCTGCTCATGCTGTGATGAAATGTGAACCATGTGATGGGGGGCAAAGCAAGGGGTGCAGCTTATGCCTCAGTGTGGGGGTCAGCAGTTATAGTCAGCCCACTGCTGGTGCTGTTTAAATATATCCCATACAATGTCTCTATATCACTGAACATTCAGCTTCTGCTATTCAGGCAACAGTGCCAAACGCCTAAACGCGAACGGCACTGTTTGACTCATGCCAGCACCCGGAGAAAATGTAAACAAACGTTTTACCCTGATGTGCGGGCTCTCGCTAGCTTTGGATGAGATTATTTCAAGCACATCGGCTCGGAGATCCACCAGAAACTTCACTCCCCCCTCGACCCTGCTTATATGATTAAGCAACTGTTTATAACGGGGTGTCAAGCTGTACCGCAGCCTGTCTTCAACTTGCAAAATTGTTGCCAAGTCTCGTAGCTGGGTGTCCAACAGCTTCACAGCGAGCTCTGAAACGCCTTTGTGGTCTACTCCGAAGTCCTGCGACAGCTTCGTCAGGAAACCGAGTTTGTCGTCCTTGTCGAGACAGCTGTAGAAGTGCATGAACTCCAGGCTGTTTGATTCGGGAGGAGGAGGGGATTTGTCTCTCGTTTCGTATGTGGGTAAAGGTGCAACGACCCTCGCCAGTATCTCCTCCATGCCCGTGACACCGCCGCGAATTGGCGTCGAGTACCAGCGCCTAACGCTGACGTCCGAGGCCCCCACAGCCGCTCTGAGTACAGCCCGGTGTCGCCAGCTCCTCACACTGCTACGAAAAGCCCAGATAACAGGGTGGGATATCATCGCCAGGAGGGAGCTCGGGTGTCTGTTTGGGACCCGTGACCAGTGAACACACAGGAGGGAACCGTTTCCGGGTCTCTTAAAGAGACAGTACAGCTGTCATGGCAACATATCAGGAGGTCAGACTGGATGTCCATGACAGGTCTATTCTTAGTGTAAAAGTATATAAAAGCTCCCTTGCAGTGTGGCTAACTGAGTGGTCAAATTCCGACTCTGAATTAAGGGAACAGACTACATATCAGTGACCGAAGGTGTAACAATTCACATTAAAAAAAAGACCTGTAAGACCACATTGTACAATAGCTGAAACAATCACCCAAAGGCTACTCGTGGTGAACAGAATTTTCCTTTATTAGATAAAAAACACATTTGGAAAGACCCTTTCACATTCTTCATAGCCAATAAAGTTAAAGAGGTTAATTTAAAAATATGACATGACTTTTATCTATGTAACAAATTCGTAAGTAAATATAAAGATATTTGTCTTTTATGTTAATTTTGTAAATCTCAAATAGAATCAGTGTTACACCTCTTTTAACTGCTGCTACTTCAAACATTTTGGTCAGGTGTTTCCAAATGTATGTATTTTTCTCAATGCATGGTTTTATTTTCATCTGCTCACACTGATAACGGTTGATGACTGTATAAAACTTCTTGCAGTGTAAACACTTTTCCCTTTTTCCATGCCCTCAACAATCTGCAGATCATAACCTGTTTTACAATTTTTTGGAAGCAGATTTCTATCTGCATTCTTGACAGAACTGGAGAGTGTAAGACAGGATTGTCCAAGTCCTTGGTATTCATATAAATTTTTTTTCAACTACCATATTTCACTAATTCCATGTATTTTAAAGAGTTTTATATGAACTAAAGAAAGATATATACTTAGATTTTACTAACAGCTTGTCATGAATATTGTCTTACTAACATACCGAGACACCAAATTATCAATTTGTATGGCACCTGTCAGAACAAAAAAACAGTATATAAATGACAGCACTTGTATTGCGATATGTTTCATTGAACATTATTTTAAGTATTAATAGACAAAGGGCAACTATAGTTTATACGTTTTAGTCCAAAGTTTTGGTGTTGGTACCATATGTAGCTCAGGGTTTGCTCCCCAATTCTTTCTGGAGCCTGTATATTAATTTTTAGATGTGTCTTATTCCTGCCTGTGAGAATACAGAGGGCTCTGTAAGGAAAAACTGTAAACCGTGAACCTTCTGCAGTCCACCTTAGCGGACCTCTGTGGGTACATACCATGCATTATTGCTTCTGTCTACAGCACTTTTCCACTTTTCCTCCTCTGTTGGAATCCTTCATCTGAGGTAAAAACATAAAGCATCTGTCCTGTGTTGTTTGACAATGTTTGATCTGCCTCCCTATAGACTGATAAATCAATACTTGGAACTATGGGACACTCAATCATGTCATCTACTGCAATTTTTTATACAACTGCAGTATAAAATATAGTCTGCAATGACCTTTTATGCTCTTTTTGTATTTCAATGTTTAAATGTTTTGTCAAGTGAAGTTTTTTTAAATTAATAAATAAATGTTGAAAAATGTGTTATCGTTTCCCCATAGATTAGGTCATATGGAGCCAATAACCAAAAATAATTTAATTATCCTGGTTTTAATGAGGAACTTTGTAATAGTCTTACTGCTGATTTAGAGGGTTTCTACTCTGACTCTGAATTAAATTGTGACAAGAATAAAATTTGGACTATAATTTTGAATTTAAATCCAGTCTAAAATAATAGTAATGATTATTAAAAGATTAAGTATAAAACAATATTCTTAATATTGTCTGTCAAAAAAACATAGTTTTGACACTGATGTTACCTTACCAGAAGTTTTGAGCAACAGTCAAGTATGGCCTATACTGCGGTATTCCTCCTCTGGGTCTGAAGTGGGGTTGATGGAGGTAAATCCTTGCCTCAGAAAAGGATGGGCTGAGAAGACAAAAAAACTAGATTTCTCTTTACAAATGGTAGAGAAAGCGAGACCAAATACTGCAGACATGAAGAGGAGATGTGATGACACTGTCATAATGTAAACCAAATAAACTTGTGTCAAAAGGTTAATCAGGAGCCAAACTGAGGTAAGTCAAGTGGTCCTTGAGACTTGCTTGCTTGACCCCTGTTAGGTAGGTCTAGAACTTTGCACCTCCAGTGACTGTGACAATTTCTCACTCCATTTTTTACCTGTCTAATCTTTACTCTAATTCTCTACTTCTGACACTGTTTTTATCACACATGTACATCAGTACACAATACATTTTACTTTCTAAACAATAATACTGTACAATGCAAGGCAACCACACAGGTTTTGCCGGTCAATAGCCTATCAAGATGCCTCCTCCATCCAAGTTACATAAATGTAATACCCAAACGCAGTGATGCTGCATCTCATCCTTTCAAGTTCTGTCCGATCAATGATGTCACAGAGATGTCAAATGTTTTGGAGACCCGTCATCTCTGTGACGTCTAAACCCGAGCCCTAACCCCACGGGTAAACGGACTTCAACACAAGGACAGGTCACAGAATACGATGTAACACCACCCAACCTGGCAACTCTTTGAACTTCCTCAGCCAATCAGAATTCAGTTGGAACTGACGCCTGCTCAGCTCAACGCTAGCAAAAATCGGACGAGTTTCCGCGTTGTCCAAGTGAATTAAACCGCCTAAAAAGTTTGTATTTTTTCACGAAATATAGCCCAGTATTGCAAGTGGTGAGCGAGTTGTATAATACTGTAGATTTCCACTAGCTAGCCATGTAATGTAATTGTTCTTTTGACTTGATACGCCAACGAGGAATACGAGCAATTTGCTGTTAGCTAACGTTAAATTTACCGTTTCCCCCCTGCTGGCGTTGGCTAAAGTTAGCTAGCTAATTGGCTAACTTGGAAAAGCCAAGGCTTTCCAGGGCGGTTATATTTTTTACATTGTGAACCCAGATTTTTTTTCACCCGTAAATGTATTTGCTGCCAACCATTTAATGTCCACTGTGCCCTACAGAGGTACATGTGAGAGATGGGAAGAGAGAAGGATGCTAAAGGAGAAGGGAAGCCCAAGCACAAAGCAACGAAGCTGAAAAAGCTGAGTGATTGTGAAAGCGCTGGTCCCGGGGGAGATACGATCAAGAACAGGTGAGTTGTGACTGTGTGTGTGAGAGTGAGAGAGAGGGAAAGTAAAGATGGATAGAAAAAATGATTTGCTGACAGGCACAGTTTAGTTAGCACTTAATCATTATTCCATCAAGAGCAAGTCAAGTGCCATTATCAAATAAGTTACATGTATGACTCCCTGTCATAAACTGCCAAGTTAGAGCAGCTCCTCAATAATTCTATACATGTGACCTGAGTGCAGTACATCCAACATCTGTTCACACACATCAAAGCAAATCAGTATGTGTGTGCTACTAAAGGACAGACACAAGAAAAGTACTGAGAGAACGCTATGTTGGCTGAGCTGTCCAGCAGGCTGGTGGCATTGACTGCATGAGTACAGTGGGTATTCCATCTTCATATGAATAAATTAATTTACCTTGATATCTGGTGTGTTTATTACCATGCATATGTGAGCAGACAAATGAATGTGGAGTGATCTGTCATTGGCTTGTGTAATTGATGAGAGCAGGGAGATGAATAGACACCTGTAAGCACCACTGGCAGTAGAGCAGGCAGCTTTCCGTGACAGCTAGCCTGGTGTTATTTCATGGCACACTGACTGAATTACTGATTAAGGATCAACTTATCCTCATCAGCTATAAGACTCATGGAACAAATTTTCCTGAAAGGGCCTCCTTTAAACATTGTACTGCCCTAGTCTAATGTTCCAAATTTGGATTTCTGAATGAAAAAGTTAACATAGCTGGGGAATAATTG
This sequence comes from Macquaria ambigua, assembly GCA_008360985.2. Classification (NCBI taxonomy): domain Eukaryota; kingdom Metazoa; phylum Chordata; class Actinopteri; order Centrarchiformes; family Percichthyidae; genus Macquaria; species Macquaria ambigua. Next base: position 255,460 of record VMKM01000442.1, on the reverse strand, counting down.
CGGCTCAGTTTTTCATGTTACATTCAGCCCTGATGGGTGGAAAGGTCACACTGAAAAGAAACATGTTCAGAGCTGTAGGGGGATCCTCTGAGACATCGCTTGTCTGATTGGTGGCATTTTATAGCGTCGCCTGACTACAATGATACTAACCAGGCAAAGACATGAATCAAACATCAGCCTAATATGCTCTCACTTTAAGCCTACACTTGATAAAAGTGCAGCTCAAACTGTCTCTTAGGGGCCTATTCAGCCATGTCACAGTAAAAGGGAAGCAGCATTCTCCTCGCAGCTCTACAATATTTCTCTAACAGCTCATGTGTTACAAATACTCCATCGCTGACAAGCCTTCTCTTTTCCTCTCATCCCTGTCCCATCTTGACATCCTGATGAGCAGTGCAAAGTCAACTAAATCTACAGAGAAAACTGATAATGGAAAGTCTCATAAGAAGGTAAATCCCTCATTTTCCTCTCTTCTCTTCTCTCTGTACTGCATGCTTCTAGATGTGGCTCAAATTTGACCAGATGTCCTATTTAGTCTGACCCAATGGAAATTCAGTGTCATCTTGACCAGGGGAGGGAGGGATTGTGATGGTCATGTGAGTCCATCCATAACTCTTGCCCTGTCTGGAATTAGCATGTCACCAGGGTGAAAATTCCTTGCTGTTACCCACTGACCCCAGCTCAGATTGTCATAGCTACAGTATGTGCAACAGCTTGTCCTAGTAGGTTACCTTCATGCTATTCGATTCCCACAACATTGGCAGGGTATGTTTACATGCACACCAATTCCCAGACCAGTGGAAGAAATTCTTTTAGACCCAAAAAAAAAAAAGACCACTGTGTTTACTTGCCCCAATACATTGAGAAACTGAGTAGCAATTTAAATGTATTCACCAGATCAGGCTGTCAGCTTCTAACCAAGAGCCTCAGATAAAGGACATGTTTACATGTTTCAAAAGTCAAAATATGATTTGCAGCAGTTATGAATAAATGTACTCTCCAGGAGTCCTGGAAGATATGACATGACCTTATGTGGTTGTATGAATGTTTAAAGATGTTTATGTAAGCATGAACACAGTTACTGTGCATCTGTCTGTGCACATTTCTTGCACTGCAGTTACGCTGTGTTGAACTTTTATTTTAACTACACCCTCGAATTCTGCTGGAACCCAGCATATTTAAAGTCTGTAAAGGGAATTCAGAGATTTGTTTCTAAACATATTATACATGTTAGAAAATAATAGCTTAAAACATTTGAAAAGACTGAACTATGTAATACTGAATTGGGGAGTTAGACCATTAAACTGTTTTTCACCATTTTTGCGTTAAGGATTTTTTGAGCGGGCCTGAAATCATAGCTCGATGATGCACTGGAGCCATACTGAGCATGACCCCTCCCATAACACTTTATAAAAGCTTTGTGCTACTGTCTTTAGCTCGCTGAATGAGAGTCTAGCGCTGAGCAGCGGCTCTCAGTCGTTCTTCGGCTCAGTGGTACAGTAAAGTTATCTACCAGTGCCCCCAGCGTTTTAATCATTCAAATTTGGCTGGGTGGTTGATAACATATTTTTCTGTGTTGTGACAAACTCAAAACACATATTTATTATTGCTTTACACGGAATTTAAAAAATGCAACGGAGGAGTGAGGGAACAATGACTGTAGGAGGAGTGGCCTTGTGGCTACGTAGTGTGTGGGTCAGGGGACACTGGGGAGATTGACTGACACTGTAGAGTCTTTTTCTATATAAACTTTATGACGTAGTTAAGTCCCAACAGGTTGACCCTATGTCAGCATTGGCCTTGTAGGTTCAGGGCTGATTTAAAACAGTTGAAGGTGTGTTGAGACATTTTCAACCCGTGAAATGCCGATTTTTATAAATTTGGTAAGAAATGTCAATATTAACACCAGCATTGATGTGTTTCATCACAGTACAGTCATATCATTTAGTTTACAGCTCTAAAAAGACGTTTAAGTGTGCAGTACCTCTTTAATGCATGTCCCCCTCAGGTCAAGACACCTAAGACGGAGACCCTGGAGTCAACCAGCAGTCCGAGGTAAGGATGAAGTCATAATACCAGCAGACTGTATCTTAAATTAAAAGCCGTGATAATAAGCTGACATGCTACTATAGAGCGACTGTGTCGGAAATCTTCTTTTTCTCTCTTCTCTTCACCCCTCCTCCCTCCTGAGGTGATGGAAATTAATTTTTGTGTTTTGATGTTTGAGGGCCTCGGACAGAAGCCATTCCCATTTTATGCAATGTGTTAAGCTGTCTCACAGAAAATTAATTTTACTCCGCTCTGAAGACAAATATCTGTGGCTTGTCAGGAAAGTAATAAATGAGAATGCGTGGTTTGAGTAGTTGGATGCTCAGCAGGGTGTTGCCGGGATGGCAGACTTTGGCCAAAGGCCTGCTGCGTCGAATCTGTCTCTCAGCAGTGTTTCTACAGAGTTGTTAATGGATCGTTTCCCAGACTAGACTACCCAATACCACGAGTGACATTTCAAAGGAGATGTCAGTTGGAAAAACTATTTTGCTAAATTTTGGCTTTTAATATTTCCCTTAAAGGTATTTCTCCTCCAGAAAGGCTCAGGTGGTAACTGTGCTAGTTGAGTGGGTTTCATGCAGGGAGGAAAGTTAAGGCCTCGCAGCAGAGTTAGGGAAGAAACACAAGGCTATTAAAACCACAGACTGTAAATGTCAATGGATGCTGTGACCCACCCTCCTTTTTGTATAGCTTTTTATGGATTTTGCTCAGCGCTGCAGTATACCAAAAAAGCACGACCATTTCAACACACATACTTTTTTTTTCTCTCCACATTGAGCAGTTGAACTGAATAGCTTGGCCGCAGCACACACTTGCAAAGAAAACTAAAAAGAGAACAGGGAGAAAGTTAGACAAAGGCTTCTCCTATATACGTAATTTATAATGGATATAAAAAGAGCTTTGGCATACATGTAGTTTGCCTACTGCAGAGGTTAAGAACATTGATGGGTCAGTATGAATGTGGTTGTGACCCATTTTGACACCTGCAGGCTGGCAGAGGGGTTTATGCATTTACTTGTCACAGTAGAAATCCCTTTGTCGCTAATGGGAGCTAATGCACAAAGCCTTATGCAAAGGGAACCTGTTGGAACTAAGCTTTTTGTCAGCATGATGTCTTCGTGAAGAATATCACGCAAGTAGGAATAAGCACTCTGAGTATAAATGGACTTGAGTGTAGTGTGAGTGCAGTTCGGGCTGGAGTCCCTGATTAAGTTGTCATGCACTTGTGAGCTGTGCAAGTTCTCCTGTGGGCAGACGCTGGAAGAAGAAAAGGAGTTTGTATTTATAATTGATCTTGACTTTCTGGATAAATGCAAAGGTTAAACATTAAAAAAAAAAAAAATTAATATGACAGTATGATGTTTGATTAAAGAAACGGTAGTGCATAAAGGTCAGTGACGACCCCTAACAGTCCTACAGTATGTACACATGAAGGACTACACTGCAAAAAGTGATTCTGTCATTATGTTGAAATAGGTCTTTTCACAGCACACATTTTGACTTATAGTAGGATAGCGCAGGTGTTACTAATAACAGTACCGATGGCACAGTGAGCCAGCATGCACAACACCAGCATGCTGAAACTAAAGCAGCTAAATGGAATTCAGCCATCATTCATTTTATTATTTACACCAGTGCTTTTCCTATTGTGACCCTTCCATTAAAGCTGTATTGAATTGTCTTTTATCTAATTTAATCTTATTTTCCTAGGGTACGATTTTTCCTTCTGTTTTATCCATTGAAGTCCAAAATGTATTTTCTCTAGAGGTCAAACAAAAGGTCCCATATCATCTTTGTTTGACGTCTGAACTCGGAACACGTACAGCATTTGCAGCAAAGACCAGAGCAGAATTGGAGGCCAGAGAACCTGAGAGACGGCTCATTGCTCTCAATCAGAAACCATCAGTGGTCATACTGTGGAAGTGCAGAGAGAGTGCACTTGGCTCATACAATATGTAGCAGGTAGTTGCCGCCATAGTGGCTTGTAATTGGTATTCAGTAAGCCAGACAATTATGTGCTACAGTGCTTTACATTTTCCCCATTTCCGCCTTAACTAAATGTTGTGTGAAGGAAAGAGGAGAACACTGTTATTTATTAGTAGTGGTGACTCTAATTAGTTGATTTCTTAATTTGGGCCATTTCCCTAGCTGCCAATTCCTCACTCTGTAGGGAAAGCCTAGCCTGCAGTTGTCTAATTATTTTTTTTATTTCCAATTGCTGTAATTATGTCATTGTCATTACGGTTTTGATAATGTTGCTTAATTACCATCATTATGTGTGATTTCTTGTGGTCAGTGTGTCATCATTAGATTTTCTTTTTTTCTCCTCTATTCCGCACGGAGAGTAATTTTGTCCTAACTCTGTAGCCAGCAGTGTGGCAGACAGCAGCGGCAAAGAGCCATTACACTTTTATTCTGCCTTGTTTTGAGCTTGTTAAGTAGGGGCTAGTTCAAATCAACAGCTCAAGTCGGATTTTCTAAGACAAAATTAAAAAAAAAAAACACTTAATAGGATCTTAGAAATTTGGTTTGTTAAATTGAAAAAACAGTGCTTACTCTTGTAAACTGGAGCTGAAGAGGGTGACTTATTTTACTATGTTAGTATGCCATGTGCCGTGTGTTTAAAAAATATGAAAATAATTGTTACTGCATGAGACTACAAAGCAGACTTCTGGTTGAAAAAAACAGTATTAAGATGACAAGTTCACTTAGTTTAACTTTATATTATCTAATAGACAATGACCGTCCTCTCTTCTTTTTGTGGTTTAGCGAGTTGGTGAAACAGGAGCCAGAGAATGATGATTTTACTGCAAAGAAGAAAGGGTTGAAAAGGAAAAGAATTAAAGATGAACCCATGGAAGGCCCTTCACTATCCACTGCTACACCTACGTAAGTCTGGCCACATCTTTGAGCTGTGGATTGGCCTGAAATAAAAGCATTTTTTACATGTAGGCTTGTCTTAATAATAGGGTTTGGTTAGCAAAGTTATTTTTGGCATCGAAACACAAGTTAATATATGTGTATATAAATATTTGCGTTTGGTAGTTAATGAACTTCCACTCTTCATTTCTTCCATATTGTGTAAGCTATTAGTATTCTGTCTGTCTTCTGGGTACCTGCAGCTCAAAGAAAACAAAAAAGCAACGCGGGCAGGAAGAAGAAAGTGACGGAGGAGCTCAGAAAAAGAAGTCGAAGAAGAGAACAGAAAAGGTAAACGTCTGTCTTCCCAAGGTAATCTGTCTCCATCAATAACACTCCGGCTATATGAAGTTTTCTGGGAATGCAGTTCACATTGGGAGTGTTTGAGTTCACATCTTAAGCATTTTTCTCGGTACAGACGGTAAAGAAAGAGGAAGGAGAGCATCCAGTCTCCAAAAAATCTAAGAGGACAAAGGAGGAGATTGAGGAGGCCAGACAGCTGAAGATCAAAAAGAAGGAGGAGGAGGAGCAGAATCGCTGGAGATGGTTGGCAAATGCTACTCTTTTCATCTTGCATTCACCTGGACCCACCCCCCACCACACACACACACACACACACACACACACACACACACACCACACATGCACACACACAATCAAACACAAACTACATGAGAGCAGCAATTTTCACTTTCTCAAATATATCTTCATTTTTTTCATCATGTATCTTTCTGTCAGGTGGGAGGAAGAGAAGTACGAAGACGGGGTGAAATGGAAGTTCCTCGAACACAATGGGCCCTGCTTCCCTCCTGACTACCAGCTTCTGCCAGACAACGTTCACTTCTACTATGGTGGTCAGTTGAGCGTGGAAGTTGAATGTGGAAGACAAGTGTGATTGAAACAGGATTGAAAGGGTTTTATATGAGTTCTTTGAGACACACTCCACATAGTTTCTCTGATGACAGTAATTTAAAATAATCTTGGCACCGTGCAGGTGCTGTTGAGTTCAAAGTACAAAATTCATCAGTTTCAAGCGCAATGTGGTAATATCACTTTTTGACAGTTTTCATATCAGATAAAAAGAATGAATTGTCAAGACAGAAGTAGTGATGCCAAAAATGAAAATATAACAAGAAATAATCAAAAAGATAAATAACAGACAGCAACACAATACATCAAAAATACAAATAAAACAAACCTTATTATTTACCAAACTAAGTGCAGAATCAGTGACACACTGCACATTAATTGAAATATGTCATCTTAAAGATATGAAAGCCTTTCTGAATAAACAAAAAAAAAGTCCTCAGAAACAAAAAAAATATATATATTAATTTCTCAAGTCACACCCACCTCACGCCATGATTGGCCAGTTGTGTGAAGGTGAAGGAACCAGGGTTTGACCTTCTCTCTCTAGCTCTCTTCACTCCTACCTCAACTAATTTCTGTCACTTCTCGCATGTACAGCCGACACTATGAATGCCGTCCAGGAGAGACTGTCTGAAAATGGGTGCTGTTATCCCCATATTTAACGATTAGCGAGTCCCCCTCCCTCTGTATGATGGTTGTGTAGAAGAGGAGTCCTCTCCCAGCTTATACTGTAACATCAAATGTAACTTTGAGAGATGCTTTAACAGTATTTCCCACAGGATTTAATGAGATCCTTGGGGGAGGGCCCCGAACCCTGTAGGGGGGTCCGGGGGCATGCCCCCCTGGGAAGAAAATATTTTAAATTTGAAAGTTAAATGCATCAATCTGGTGCACTTTGAGAGCAAAATAAAGAAGCTACATCTGTTTAACACAGTTCACAAAATACGCTAGAGCACAGCAAGTTGATGTATTTAATGTGAAATGAGCCCAAATTAAAGTGCATAACGTTACAGTAATCACCAGCGTGTGCATGAGTAAATAAAAAGCATAACATACTATTGCTGTTCCAAAGAAAAGTGTGCAATCATGTGGAAAAAATATGCAATTTTAAAAAACACAATCACAAACAGCAGTGATACTATTTCTAATAAATATAGTGGATGGGGAGATTTTGAAATTTCATACATTAACATCGTTTATAATAGATTATCAGTGTGTTTTCGTGTCAGATTTGGTAGTGGCAGGCGGAGAAAAAAGAACAGATGCCGAAACTCGGCAGAGCGCAAGCTGGCTGCGGAGCTCTGCAGCGCAGTGCCTCCTGTCTGAACAGCCCGACTGGTTAACATGGGCACTGAAAGGAAGCGGGCGCCTCCTGTCTGAACCCGGCGTTATTTGCTGGGGGTGGCGTTGGTGACGGCCTAGCATTGCTTTCTTCGTTAACAGTTTACAGGAGCTTTTTTAATGAGGTACCAGTCCGTCACAGCAGCTAACTTCACTGCAAGATCACCTGGCCTCTGCCAGTCAGGTATCGTAACAGTAGTGTTAACAACAGCGCTGTTAGTGCGAGTGTGTGTTAGAGGCGAAAATGGAAATTAAATAAATTTTTTCGATACTGATCTACATACAAGTAGAACAAGCAATGCGCCATGCAAAAGGGGAGACCATCCACATCTTTTACAACTTTACGTATTAGTTTTACAAAGTAAATGGCTCACATAGACAAACAGGGGCTCACTTGCTAGCACTGTTTCTCTAGTTTAAGAGGAAAAAACCGTTGCGGAAATATGACAACGTGATTTTTGGGATCCTGTGGGTCTCAGAGGGTTAACGCGGAGTGAGAGATGATGAAAAAAAAATGGCAGAAGAAATTAATCTATGGCGGGCCATCATACATTAGTTAATGAATGGGAAACACTGCTTTAAAATTGTCACATTTTTATAATCCTACAAATTAAAACCAGACGGAGTGCAAGTTCAGATTTAGAGAAACAGAGGGCAAAGTTGTGCATAAAACAAAAGAGGTCTAGGAAGTGGGCAGGTCTTTGGAGGCACACACAAACACGAGACACGCACATGCACAAATGGATTAGGACGCCAAAGATGTATTGGGTCAAACACTGATTGATGACTGTAATCGCTTTTGCTTTGTTTAACAGTCCAAGCCACAACGGCGTCCTACAGGGAGTTGGTTTGATCTGTTCATTCCTGTGCTTGCATGTACTTGTTTGTAGCTCACTCTTAGTGGTGGGGCTGAATGTAGATCTTTGTCCTTGCCTCTGAGCCTACCTCTATAAATTCATGGATTAGTCTGTCAGGATGCTAGAGGAGCTGAGGTGGGTGTTTATAGCAGGTTAGCTTTTGATCTGAGCTTGTGCTGTTGAATTAAAATGGCGTGCTTGTGTTTGTTTGCGTGCAGGTAAGAAGGTGAAGCTGAGCCTTGCAGCTGAGGAGGTGGCGTTGTTCTTTGCCCAGATGTTGGACCATGAGTACACCACCAAGGCAGTGTTCCGGGAGAACTTCTTTAAAGATTGGAGGAAGGTAAAGCAAGAAAGCGTCATAGATGTTGTTCGTTTTTGAAGGGGGAAAAAACACACCTAACTAAGCTGACACCTGCAGCTTAGAGCTTTATCTCTAGTACTAAAATTGAAATCAACAAATGAAATAAAGTGAATTTTACATTTAAAACAAGCCCTTTAACATTTCAAATAAAAGATACTCCCATGCTTTACAACAGTTTTATCAGACTCCTGAATGTGAACCATTGTGGATTTTGTCCAGCAACATTTCCCTTGATGTTGCTATGACAATGATGACTGGGAGCTTTGTCAGCTCTGGTTAATTTTCTATGTACATGAGTACTTTGTCTTAGTCCAAACTTTTAACTGTTAATAGAGGGGAATAATGCAGTGTCAGCCTCTCATAATGACAGCTCCAACAACCTTCCCTTGATAACGTTCAAGTACAGTATTAGTTGTCTGTATTCCAGCTTGGTGTCAGACTGTGGCTGGTACCTGGTGTCTGTCAGGGTGTCCTCTGTATAGAGAAAGCACCGTGCCAAGCCCCAAGGCATATCATGCAGAATTAATTTTGCGCTGCTTAGTGCTCAATGCACTTGAAAATACGATTTGTGTGAAGGCATTGATATGCTAATCCATACAAGTAGCTCCCCTGCATATGAACAAATCCAATTAAACTGTTTTATTATAGCCGGAAAAAAACTCTCCTCGCTCCGCTGCCCTCAGTGCCCGCCCACTGTCGGGTGTCAGTCATGCTTAGACACGCAGACTGACTGCGTGGCCATACTGTCAGAGTGTTTTCTGGAGAGAGATGTGTGTTTGCGTGTGTGCTGATCTAGAGGTCTGTTTTTTCATCTCATCTCCTATAGCCCTTGACGACACAGCAACTAGATGAGTACTGCTCTGGAAAGCTTGATAGATGAGTCATTCCCTTTATCCTTAATGGATGAGTTCAGGGTAGATGCCCCTTCTGTTTGTCAAATGGTTAACCCATATAAGTCTTCCTTATATTATTATCTATGTTTTTATATGATAGCTATTAGGGTCGCTGCCGTTTTTGATGAGCACTGTTGTAATTGTGAGTGAAGACATTAAAAGCCCTGTTCATTGTTCACTGCTACTGTTACAGCAGCTCAAGGCCAATGTGACCTTAAAGATAGACATCCAAAAAGGTTTTGCTCTACACGGGTAGATGGTCCCCAAAATGTTGGCCTCTAGTTAAAGCAATAGCTTTCTTGCCCAACAGCAGGAGGCCATATTAAAAGCCACTTGTGTTGTCGTGACATTTTAGCAGAAACCTCCGAGATGATAAAGCCTGCACTGAATTTCTCTGTATTGCTGCCCTGTTGGCGACCTCTATGATGGGGTGACCCCTTGTGCAATAACTTCGGAAAGTTGACAATTAGAGTTGAAACTCAGCTGCTCTGCTGCTGCTGCTGCCTCCAGTGTACTGCTGCCTGTGTGAAGGCTGTTTGTTTAGCTCGCTTGGCAGTGGCCTTCTTAAGCGGAAATGGTCTGTACTCTATATCACTTAATTATTTTTCTGTCCGCTCCGCCTCCATAAAGATGAGTAATTAAACGAAAGGTCACTGATCTGCTTTGATAATGCTTGTCCTCTTTGGTTTTTATGATACATTATAGTTGTAATGCGCTATTTGACAGACAAAGGCTTTGTACTCTGTGTATTATTAGCTCTCAGTAAATTGAATAAAGCAGCACTGTGTGCAGATCCTTTGCCTCTTTTTTCCTTCAGTTGAAGATTTTGACTCGGCACATGAGAAGTGTTTGGTTGTGTGTACTTTCTGTGATCAGTAACGAGGTTTTGAGTTAAAAATGCATTTGGTTTCATCAGTATTTCCCAGCTCTAACTGGAAGCTTTTGAGAAGTCTTGATACTTTATAACCATTGAACTGAGGATAAAAAGATATTATTGCCATCATTGATGCAGGTGAGTTATTCTGGCATTCCAGGATGCTTGGGCTGCAACTAACAATTATTTCCATTATGGATGAATATGATTTATTTTTTAATATATTTGATTAATCCTGACCCGGCCCTGGAAGTGGCAGAAAATGGATGTATGAATGATTAATTATTTAGTCTATAAAATGTCAGAAAATAGTGAAAAGTTTCCCAGAGACTTTCTTCAGTTTTGCTTGATTAATGACTGAAAACATTTATTGATTATCAAAATGTTCTTAATTGTTTTATTACTAAAGGATATCCCAGTGTTTATGCAGGTATAACTTCCAGACTGAGGAAGGGATCACACTTCAGTGTTGAATACTTTGTGTCTGTTTAGGAAATGACCCCTGAGGAGAGGTCACTTATTCAAGATCTTGACAAATGTGACTTTGGGGAGATCCATGCTATGCATAAAGCCAAGGTGGAGGCCAGGAAAAACATGACCAAGGAGGAGAAACTGGTACGGTTCAGGCTTTTTTTTTTTTCTTTTGTGCATGTGTACGCTGTTGTTTTCATAACTTAGAGTACCCTTCCTCCTGTTAGTGTCTAAAGAAAGTCAGCGTGGATAATTTAGGTTCTGGATAATTATTGTTTAATTCAATTATTATTTGTTTTATTTCTGTTGTAGGCTGTGAAAGAGGCCAACCAGAAGATAGTGGATGAGTACGGTTACTGCCTGCTGGACCACCACAAAGAGCGCATCGGCAACTTTAAGATTGAGCCTCCAGGGCTGTTCCGGGGTAGAGGTGAGCATCCCAAACAGGGCATGCTGAAGAAGAGGATCCAGCCAGAGGATGTCATCATCAACTGCAGCAAGTGAGAGCGGGAGCAAAGGGATCCAACTGCCTACAGAGATGTGTGACAGTGTAGTGAAGTAAAGGCTGGTCTGATGATAAAAGCAGGATTTACTAAAACTTCTAGCTGAGAAGAAGACCTCAATGCACGAAGTGTTTAAAAGCTTTGAATCATGGGGAAATCATTTCAATCCTTTCAAACCGTACATTACCAAAGCATATCCATATTGACAGCTGCACAGGCATTGGTAATACACTGCTAAAGATGGTGCAGTGTTGGATTTTGACAAAATGAATGTGTTTTCTTTAGGTAACTTCAGAAATATGGTATGATAAAGCAGTACATCACTCAAGAATTATAGTTATGCTTCACTTATTCACACAGCAGCCCGGCGTGCTGCGAAAAACTTGTTACTTTAATTCATCTCACATTAACGGAGATTACAACTGTGTCATACATTTATGTTCAGAAGGCCTGAGCCTCTGTAGGATGCTGTAGCCTGTACTTCAATGCTGTGACTGCCTACACACACTTACTTTCTTGCTCTCTGTCTTTCACCGACAGAGAGGCCCGTATCCCCGTGCCGCCTGCTGGTCACCGCTGGAAGGAGCTTCGCCATGACAACACTGTGACATGGCTGGCCAGCTGGACTGAGAACATCCAGGGCTCCATTAAATACATCATGCTCAATGCCAACTCAAAGCTCAAGGTAGCCTGTCAGTCTGTTACAAACAGGCACAAACACTTGTATCACGGGGAGATACGTCATAACCAGATTAGGCCTAAATTAACATTGTTTAGTTGTTATAGTTCTGGGACAGGCAGGCACAGTTTACATCACTCCAGTTTGATTCAACCCTTAAGGCTTTTTCAGATTGGGGTTTCAGTTGCTAAATACATTACCCACAAGCACCTGAATGCACCACCAGTCATGTGTTGTATGTCTTAAAACCAGTCAAAAATGTAACTTTGACAAAAATGACAGATGTCATATTATTCACCGCAATGGATTATGTATCTCAAGCAAGTTTTACTGGTCTTTAAGTTGATTTATTATTATTATTTTTTTTTTCATACCACATTGACATGAATGGAGACCAGTCACTGCCTGAAAGTAGAAAAAAACACATTCATCAATCAAAACCTTATAGTCTGCCTTGGAAAATAGTCCACATTGGTTATGGCATCCAAAGTTTAGAGTGGTTCTTAAACGAGCTATTAAGCCTTATATTTTGCCTTGCCTTTTCTTGTCTTATTCCATAACTGAAAAACTAAAAAAGCAAATTTCACAGTGCCTGTTTCCAGTTTTTTCAGGCATATTCTCAATTTGTGTTCCGAACATACAACAAGACAGTTTGATCAGGTTCACAGTTCTGTGAAGAGGTTAGTCTAGTCTTTTTGTTTGTCTTTCAGTGATGTTTTCTGGATTAGGAAAACAGACTACTGTCTACTAATTATTTCATTTTACGAAGGCACAAAACGTGAGCCGTCAGCTGGCTTTGGCTGTAGAGTTTGTGTTGTGTTCAAATGCAACTTTTAACAGATGATTTAAAGGGGAACTACACATCAAAGTCTGTTTACAGGTCTTAAGGAGTACTGCTGCATTTGTGAAAAAAGTTGTATAAAGCTTTTTTGTGGCTCCAGAGGGAGCTGCGCCAAGTTTGATAAATTGCCTCATGTGATGTCACTTGAGTCAGCGTCTGTTGGGTCTGAAGACTACAAGTGGAGTTAGAAAGAAGTGAGCTTAGCAGACCTCTGTAGCGCGCTCCTCATCTCCGCTTGAGGCTAGCGGCTCGAGGCTACATTAGCTGCTACAAGCATAACACACCCCGAATCTCAGACAGAACTGTCAGCGGTCGAGTTGCATTGTGGGTAATGGAGGCGTCAGGTTTTGACAAGGAAGAAGAATGTGTGGAATAAAAAAAGATGATATCTCTGGATCTGCTGCATCGATTCTGATCCTTTTTGTAGAGGAAGCACACACAGAACTGATTTCCCAGAGTGTGCATAACAATGAATAGTGCTAAAACAGCCTGCATTCCAACTGAGTGCACAGATATATATTCTGATAAAATAAAAACAAATGGATCTAAATGTAATGGATGTAGCACAAACATTTAATCAGCCAAAATGACCAGCCCAGTTATTTGAAAATGAGGCTGCACTGAGGCCCGAACCTTGCAACAGGATGCTCAAATCATTACACAAAATTACAAAAAAATCACAACGTGTGAACATTTCCACAGCAATTTAAGCTCATTCTGAATGTAAATTAATTAAATTGTTAAGCAAATGTAACTTGCAAATAAACTTTTTACAGCTATAAAAAGGTCAATTTAAACCCTATTAACATTGGTTTCACATCAAACCTGTGCTTTTGTTTGAAGCATGCTCGTTTTATTTGCTTACAAACTCAGAACGTGTCATCCTGAAAGCTGCTTGTTCCATATAGGTCCTGACACTTCAGACTAGAACTACGATTCTGATGTTAGAGCTGTATTGTAGAATTACAAGCACCCAGCATGCATCCTTGTCACGGCCAATAAAACCAAAACTGTATGTCGGAGATTTGCATTTAAGTATCCTAATTTATTTTGTTTCTAAAATATTAAAATTCCATAATGGTTTTGTTTCGAGAATAAATGGCAACACCTGTGAGTTATGTGTGTTGAAGAAGATGATGTGCGTGCAACGTTTCGTTATTCTTTCCCCTTCTCTCGTTTCTCTTTTGCTCTCCTCCATTTGCTCACTCTTCCTCTTCCTTCTTTCCATCTTTCATGTGTAAAGGTTAAGTTATTCCACTGTTAGTCTCTATGGCTGTGTGTGTGTGTGTGTTCACTGATGGTGGGTTTAATTGTCTTGCTAACGATATATAACCAGCAGCCAACGGCAGGCGAAGATAATTTTGTCATTAAAGTTGTGTAGTTGTGGGTCTTTTTATATTCATTTTCTTTAGTGTGATATAACAGCCTGCATTCATGTCATGTTACCATATTGAGTAATGTTTTGATTTAAGGCTTTACAAGGAAAATGACTTTATGTTGTCATTTTGTTTCTTTAGTTTCATGTTTGCTTTTCTCCTCTTTCCTCTCTCTGTTGTTTCCCTATCATCATTCCTCCTTCTCACTGTCTTCCCTTCTTCACTTTTCCCTTCCTGCTCACTGTGGGTTTCTCTTCTTTCTTTGTCTATACCCCTCTTCCTCCGTCTTTGCTCCCATCCTATGAATGCAGGGAGAGAAGGACTGGGAGAAATATGAGGTTGCTCGGAAACTGAAGTCATGCGTGGACGCCATCCGTAACCAGTACCTCCTGGATCTCAAATCTAAACAGATGGGCACTCGGCAAAGAGCTGTGGCCCTCTACTTCATAGACGAGGTCTGGTTCTGAGCTGTTGGTTTGGTCAAAGAAAATCTCTGAAGTAAAGATGCAGCAATTAGGGCACCAAGTGTTACGTGTTTACACACCAGTGCTAAAATAAACTGCTGTCAGTTTCCTAGATTCTCCTTAGTGCAGAGATCTGATACCAAGAGCCACGTGAACATTGGAAATCAATGTGATGTGTCGTGATTGCCTTTTCTGTTGTCTCGCATAGCTGGATGGAAGATCTTTTGCAATGAGAAAAATGGATTATATGCAGCCATTTTCTTCCAGTGACCCCAAGCTAATTATCTCAGTCTGCACTGAGCGAAATGATAGATTGAGTGTGTGATTGCTTTTGGCTCATGCCAAAGACTGTTAAACTCTGATTCAGCTTTGTTTGTGTTTACAATGCAGTTCTTTATTTCTGCTTCATGTTGTGTGTGTATGTATAATTAATAGTCACCTGACTGGCACACGTTTGCTGGGTGAATGGGAGGGGATGCTGGTGAAAGTGCAAGGGAGAGTGTGTAGTTTTGTTGTGTATTTATCTCCATATCCTCTGACCCGAACAAGCTGGCACTGAGAGCTGGTAATGAAAAGGAGGAGGGAGAGACGGCAGACACAGTGGGTTGCTGCTCGCTACGGGTCGAACACATCACCCTCCACGAGCACCTGGATGGCAACGAGTGCGTGGTGGAATTCGACTTCCTGGGTAAAGACTCCATTCGCTACTACAACAAGGTCCCCGTCATCAGGAAGGTAAAGGAACTCACAAAAAAAACACTTCCACGCACACATTAATTCCCGCTTTCATGTCTTTGCTTGGACTTGAAAATATTATTGTGGAAATAATAATAGTTGATACAAGGCAACTCCGTCCATTCTCAGTAGAAGAAGACCTCCGCAAAGAAGCTAACATAGGGGCTGGTCATTGCAATACATTACCAATATATTTCATTATAATAATCGAGGTTTTGCCCTTTGGATTTTGGCAGAAATCCCTGCAGAGAAGGTCACTTGCATACATATCGACATGCACAGAGCCAGAGGCAGAGAGGGAACTGAGAAATGTCCTCGGGGCACAGTTGTAGATTGGATTCCTGTGCCTCTGGTGCTTTAATTTGTCTGTTAGAACTGTTGAACTGCACCTCTGTTCCTGTCTGCCTCTCTTGGATTACATGTTCATGTAGGTGAATTCTTCTTCTCTTTAAGCATCATAACGTGGTTTGAATATTGTGGTCAAGCTGGAATACTCCAAAAGCAGTACTTAGTAGTACTATAGGAATCATCATTTCTTTCCCTTGTATTAGACATTCACTTTGTAGCAGCTTTCATGCAACAATTGCTGGTAACAGTTTGTCAGATCTTAGAACACAGTATAATCCTTTTCTTTTAACATTCTTTCCTTTCTGTTTTATAGCATTACATGTTTTTTTAGGTTTTCATTGATGGCCAGACAAAATAAGCAACACTTTGGCTGACATAACCTGTGACAGGCATTGTCTTTATTTCTGTGATTTTATAAAATGTATGATCTGAGAGTAATAGATAATAAGAATGATCTGGATTTCCACTCATGGCAACAGGATACTCGGTCTGAGGGTGCATGTTAAGAACTGATCCTTAATAACAGCTTTACTGAGTTGAACTACACAGTATCTGAGGTTCACCATGCTCTTATTACCTTCAAAGTAATTCATCAGAGTGGCAACACACAGTACATACTGAATTTATCCTAATGAAGATTGGACAGCTTTGTCATTAAGAAAGATGTCATGCACATTAGTTTTCATAATAGACAGTATTTCATTGTTAGCGGTTTGTTCAGGTAGCTGCATGTTCTGAGGTATTTACAGTTAAAGGTGTATTACAACTATTTAGTATTGCACTTCCCTAATTACAGATGTGGGGACTTGCAAAAGAATCCCGACCTGCCTTCTAAATGTCTGGTCCTTTCAGTCCACACCTCTAGTTAGTAACGCAGGCTTTCTGTTCAAACTCTGAAGTGTCAAGGCCAACCCTGATGACATCACAATGACCACAGGCCACAGAAGACATTACACAACAGCTTTCACAGGCTGAGTGGTACTCCTCATGATGACGTGTAAACTGAACTTCATGTTTTAAGATCTGCAGTGTTGTTGCCGGTTCAGCTTTTTCACAGTTGCAGCACAACTTCAGGTGTTGCTGAGGTTCGTGACTACTTTCTATATTTAAATTCAGTCTTTCTGCTCCCCAGCATCAGATATTATCAGGCATTAAGAAAGAATGAAGAGTAAAGAATAATAGAATCACTGCAATTTAAAGTTGAATGATAACTTGTGTGGCATAATCAGTGTGTGATTCTTTACCCACTAAACAGGCAAATCATTAAAAACCTTTTACACATCCATTGACAAAATCTTGTGATTGGTTTGGGTCAGTTTAAGTAGCATGATCAATTGACGTCACTGTACCATTGTCAGGGTTCGTACAAGGTCTTGAAAGTTTGGAAAATGCTTATTTTAACCGTTATGTTTTCAAGGTTATGAATATGCTTGAATGTGAATATACTCCTTGGAAAATGCTTGATTTTCAACATAATCTGGTGTTTCATCTACACAATCACTCATGTAAACCAAAAATATTGTAATATTTGAAATGAAATGATGCCGTCGTCATATTTGTTTGTTGTCACTTGGCATTAATAGTAACAATTTAGATGTGATGATGAAGGCTTTGAGAGTCTGGAAATCTTTGGTTTAGGTACCATGAAAGTGCTTGAAAAGTGCTTGAATTCTACTCTTAAAAAGCTATATGAACCCTGCATTTTAATTTTAGGTTGTGAAAAACGTTTCTTTGGCAAGGCTTCATGCTGTCAGGTGTTGTCACAGTTTATACTAATGCCAATGGGACAGACTGCCAACATGGGTATTTTAAAAGAACCAAAAGTAATTAAGTATTGCAGCAACTCTTGTAAGTTGTTAGTTTATGTGATATACATCTTGTTTAGTTGTCTGCAATCTGTCAAACAGATGTCACATTTGTGTGTGTGTGTGTGTGTGTGTGTGTGTGTGTGTGTGTGCGCATGTACGCATATGTAAATTTCCAACCCCTCCTCTGCTGTCAGTCCATGCTATCTTCTGTTCCAGAGATGGAGAAAGAAATGTTAGCACCTGACAGCCAAAGTGTTTTGTTTCTTGGCAGAACCTATAATTATTCAAATGAGTGCATTCAAAAGCAACACATTAGCTAGAATTAATTAGTCCCCTGCATATTTTAGCATCATCAATTCCCAGGGAAATCAGTGAGATTGCTGCTAAATGTCACTTGGAATAAAATGGAACAGGGATGGAAGGAAGGAATTTCCATTTCTAACCTCTGGAGGGGTTTGAAATCATTGAATCTAATACTCGGGGTTATATACTTGGCTTATATGTACTGTATATGTAATTGCAATTTCTGCAAAAAAAAATCTGCATGCAGAGAACATGGGGCACAGAGAATGAATACACAAATGGCAATGAAGTAGAGCCACGCTATGCATGATATGACATGGGCTGCCAGTACTTTAGGTCCCATATATAATTTAATGGAAAGAAAAAGTCATATCATTGTTTCTCAGCAGAAACTGGGAGTAGCCGTAAGGGTTAATTATAAGCCATCCGTATGAACACTTATGTGCCTTTTCCAACCATGAATGCCTATGCAATGACTGGTCAGCACCTCAGTGGATCTGTTAATTGTTTAAAAACAAGTATCTACTTATTACTCAATTTGAACACCAGTTAGAACGCTGAATGACTTAATCAAATAGCCCCGGCGTGTGGGGACACCTGCAGATGCATAAATGTATTCAGTGTGTTCAGCCTGCTGAACATTAATTTATTTATTTCTAAGAGATTATTTCCATTCTTAACACACGTACGCACCCAAACACATCACTAAACCAATTAGGCGAGCTCACTTTGGTGTCGCTGCTTCTCTGAGACTTTTGGACAGACACTGATTTACATTTTCATCCCAAAAGCACATGCACTTTGCTTTTTATATTTTCAGTTTATGTGCCAAGGGGAACAAAATTGCCACACAAATCAGCCAGTGAATATGTCAGTGTGTTTTTATAAAGCAACACATCTGTTGCTATTAATTGGTGTCTTGTATGTTTTACTAGTTTATTTGGGGAATGGTGCATCTGTGGAACCCACAGAGTTGCTGGAAATGTCAGATGTAATTGTGCCAATTTTACTCCTCTGGCTCTGCTCTGAGACGGACAAATGAAGCCAGACTCCAGATACACACACCACAGTCCTTGTATCTAACGTAGTATAATAGATTTGTAGAAGTATGTAATTTTACTGTTTATGGTGTTTTAGATCTAACTTAAGCTAGCCTTTAAAGGATCACTGTCACTTTCCGCTTTTCCCGTTAAATGTGTTGATATATCGAATTAAATTTCACCTCTAATGTTTTAAAATATCCAAATTACCCCAGTTAGCCCCGTGATGTTGGCAATTGATGACTGGCAACTGATTGGCTGGTTTGCTGTGCCCCAGTTCTTACAGTACGAATACATAAATGCCCTTACTAGTACCCTAGTTCTAGTCCTCAAGTGAAACATAAACTTCATAATCATCAGTGCAACACCCAATTTCAATTCCCAATTTCCGTGGTTAGTAAGTAAAGTAGGTGACCTTAGGTTGGAGTGAGACATACTAGAGGAGTAAAATGTTTATTTTTATCCCTTTATCAAATGTGTCTGTATATCTTTTCAGGTTTTTAAGAATCTTAAACTGTTCCTGGAGAACAAGCAACCTGGAGATGACCTCTTTGACCGCCTTAATGTGAGTGTCTCACTAACTGCCTCTACATCTATTTCCTTCAGTATTTTGACATGTTTTCAGTGATTCTAGCCACCCCAGATGTTTCGCTGTGAACCTTTTGCGATACATTGCCAGCTGGAGTTACATTTAGGTGTTAAAGGAATTAGTAAAAAAAAAAGGTATAGGTGAAACTGCTCACAGGGCTTTGAATAATTGCTATTTTTGTGTAAGAGAGTACCTGAATTTTTCAGTGGTTGTGTAAAATGTGTGAGAAACTCCCCCCGAAGTGTGTAATATTTGAAGAAAAGGTAGAAAAGGATTGTGAAAGCAAAATAGAATTACCTTTTTTTTTTTAAAAATGTTTTCTGGAGACAGAAGGCTGCAGTAAAGGAAAAGCAGGGACTAAATTGTAAGGTGTGAGAGATGAGATTAAATGAGGATGAGCCATTGGTGTGGAGAGATGAAAGGAGTAAAGTGTGGAAATGGGAGGTGAGGAGAAGGGGAAGAATATTGGAAGCGGGGAGACTGAAAGCAAGAAAAGGAGTTTCAAAAGAGAGAGGGGATGGACTCTGGCAGATAAAAATGAAACTGCGCGAGTGGAAATTGAAAGTGAACATGCTGGGCGGATGAATTTCCACACATACAAATTGGGCGTCCTCTCAACCTCTTCCTCTAGCTGCAGGCAGCAAGGCCACACAGAACGCAGCAGTTGTACACATGGTTAGCCCACCACAGGGAGACGCAGTGCTTCTCAGGATGCACTCCGTCTTTATAAAACAAGATCAACAGCATTATTTGTCTATTTCAGACTACACCCCAGGCTAACCGATTGTCCTTGCAGAGGAAACATATCCAGAATCACACAATATAAATGTTTCCTTTACTGGAAACCAGGCCACTGCTGCAGCAACTCACAGCCTGGTGACCTTGGGTTAAGTGCTGTGATTGCTGAGAAATACCTTGTCTTCTGATGCACTCAAGAGACACAGGGTTGTAGGTGGGTATGTATGCAACAGATGAATGGTCACATTGAAAGAGAAAGAGATGCAGATAAGAAAGCACGTGGAAGGTGCGAGAGCCAGCCACGTGTTGGTATATAAAGATTGACGGGTAGGAGAAGGACGGTGCAGGGAGTGACAGGAGTGAGAGGGTGAGATGGAGCAATTGAAGGAAGGAGTGCGGTGCCTCTGCTCTCTGCCCTCTAGTGTGTCAGGAAATGTCAGGGTGTTTTGGAGGTGGAATGGTAATGGCTGCTGTGGGCAGGACTGATTGACACCCGGAAAGGCCAGGCCACTGAGAGAGCGGAGGTAGAGGGGGTGTGTGTGGAGGACTAGACGGAGCGGTAGGAAAGTGACAGCTGGTCCAGGTGAGAGGAGGTTAGGAGGGAGAAGGTGGACGGTGGCTGGAAAAAGGTAGGAGGTGGAAGAGAGGAAGGAAAGATGGAGGGAGGGAGAAAGCAAGGGGGTTGTGTTGACAACCAGGTGCCAGCTGTGAGGTCGAGATGAGGAGGAGGAAGATAGAGAAATGGGAAGAAGGAAGGAAGATGAGTGGTGGAACTGCAGAGTGTGCTGTCCTTACGTAGAGAGATGGTGAAATATGAAAGTGGAAAGTTGGGACTGAAAAGTAAATTTAAAAAAAAACATGAAGGAGGAAGGTAGTTAAAGAGTTAAATGACACCGAGCCATATTCCATTAACAGCCTCTCTGACTTGTGGAGCTAAACGAGCTTGCCTGATGACTGAGCATGGTGTTGATTGCCACAGTGCTGCTCACACGTGTGATCATGTGGTAACAGAATGAGGATTCAGATGCTATTCAGTTGTCCGACAAGCACTAGGATCATACTGACACCTTTACCGTCACAGTGAAACGGAAGGTAGTCTCTTTTATTTTCAACAATGTGACATATTTTTGAGTGAAACAGAATATTTAGTATATATAGTTACGGAAGGGATTTAAATCAAGTCCTTAAAATTTGATTGGATTGCTCAAAAGTGGGTATTATAATTTCTATAACCGCCCCTGAGTTTGAGATGAGTCATCAAAAATATTTTAATGTTTTAATGAGGACAAAAAAAGACAATGTATGTTTTATTTCATTCTGTCTTTACGCTGTGTATCATTCAAGTGTAACACTCTGGGCTCAAATCTGGCACAGGACTTTGTGGCGTTTCACTACTTCCTGTCCTGCTCTGTCCTGTCTCTGGCCATTTTCACAAAACGGCAAACAGAAAAGCAGAGATGCAGTTAAATTGATTTAGCAAAATAATGTACAGTGGAGTGCACAAAGCACTTTAGCATGTTGGGTTAATGTGACCCATGCTTTCAAATATCTGGAAGCATTCAGTGTTGCAAACATTTCATTGTAATGAATGACATTTCAGAGAGAGGGGGAGAGAGAGTTCCTCAATATTAGATTCCGAAATGCTCAGCCATGGTGATTGGGGTTTTTCTGAGCATACGCGCGCGCACACACACACACACACACACACACATCATGTTGAGGTCTGAGTGCCTGATCTGAGCTGAAAATGCAGGCGTTTGTCTGGAAGCCTCCTCTCCAGAGTCCACATCATTAGAGCTACAGTACACACACTGCAGTTTCAGGATAACTTCAGTGGGATTTCTTTAACTACATCATAGTCAAATAAATTAAATTACTACCTGCGGTGTAGTATAGTCCCCATGAGCTGCTTTATTTTGGCACATTTCATTATTTTCCCTCCACTCTATTGTATCCCTTCCACTATCTATTAGAAGGGAGTTTTTTATTTATTTATTTTTTACAGGGAACTGATGCAGAGAACGCACAAATAGGACCCAGTAAAAAATGAAAAGCCGATCATCATAGCTAGTTTAGAATGGGAACAGTCAATATTTCTCCCTGGCTTTAGTTGCCATCGCCATAAATTGGTTAGCAGTATGTTAATGAGAAAGTCCAGGACATAGCATCCCGTATTATAAATAGGAAATTACAACTACAGTAATGAAAAGTTGTAATAATGTCTTAGGAGATGACGTGGATGACATACACAAACACGCACACATTTGTGCACACGCGATACATCATGCCAAGGGAGTTGTGGGTGTCATACTTGCCCCTCAGACTTGCAGACACCTTCATTAGCATTGCAGGGGCAGAGTTAGGTAGCTCATTAGCAAGGGAGGCACGACAGCAACTCTGTGTGTGGGTGTGTGCAGATGTGTGTACCTGTGGTGCTCTCCATGCATGAATTCACACGTATGTATACATTGACACCCCTCCCTTATCGTGTTTCTAATAGGCTCCTGCAGTGATACGCACACGCACACATTCATACAAGTCTGTGGCCCCAGACAGCTGGGTCCTGACCCTGCTCTGATCAAACCAGCCACATCATTATTGTAATCATCAGAATGATTTCTTCTTTTGCCAGAGCTGTGAGCTCACCAGCAAGCTCGTCTGCACTGGGTTTTTCCATGTCTGTGTGCTTTCATCTATGTTCAGAAATGCATGTGTTATCTGCCTCTCAAGTCCATGTGTTTGTACATCATATGAGCGTGTGTGCAGTGAGCATACGTGTTTGTTTTGCTTTCACACCAGTGTGTGCCCTTACACTGTTAACTCTGTTTCATCTCTTTGCTTCTCTGTTGAAGCTGCAGCCATTTGACAGGAGCTAAGGGCTACCTAACCACTGGCTATAACAGCTGTAACTTGTTATAATACCTACAGAAATGTCAGAGGGGAAATGGTACTGTGAACTTTTTTTAATCTCGTAGCTGTAATGGATGATGATGATAATGAAGATGACAGAGATGGTGTTTTATGTGTTTTATTTGTTATGGTATATTACAGCTTTAAACACTGCAGTGTTACAATGCAACAGTGCCACCTAGTGGCAAAGTTCTGATTCAGCTGGTCCAATGGTTTTGTGATGACAGTGTATTTGTTGCATGCCACACTGATGTGAATGTGTTGTTCTTTGTCTGTTTGTCTTTGTCCCTCTCCCTCCCATTTCTCATCGCAGACAAACATGCTGAACAAGCACCTGAGTTCTCTAATGCCAGGTCTGACTGCGAAGGTCTTCAGGACATACAACGCCTCCATCACCTTACAGCAGCAGCTCAAAGAGCTCACAAACAGTAAGTCACACACACACTCACTGTGCTATGAAGCAGTCTAACATTACATATATAGCTTTATAAAGCACTGGTTCATATTCCTTAGCAGCTAGAGACGTACCAATAGCTATTAGTTATTAGCCTTTTCTCAGTCTGGCTCTTATCAGTCTTATTATCTGGCTTGTGTCATGGAGTCCCATGATAAAACTGCCACACTTCTGACATTTTTTATTTTTAGCTTGCTTGATTCATGATATCCTGACATCAGTCAGCTTTTTCCAGCCATGGCAGGAGTACATTATCACTGTACCCAGAGCTGTGCGTCTCTGCCTCACTCTTATCAGGGTCCCATTGGCTGCCTCTGCCACAGTTTCTCATTCAGAGATAGAAGTGTCACACTCTCTTCTCATTTCTGGATTGCCACTGAGAGCCAATCTGCAGGTTGACATGTGGTTGCCGTGTGTGTTGTGCGGACCCCAGGAAGAATTTTGTGTGTGTGTGTGTGTGTGTTCAAGGTTGAGATTTGCGGTGCAGATGGTGGGTGGGCAATAATAACATGAGGGACACCAGCATGATTTTATCTTTTAACTTTCTGTGCATAATTCTGGTCAGATATGTGTTCTCTGTTGGATTTTCCTGTTTAAATACAAATGACTGTTCTGTCACCCTCCAAAGAGTCAGACAATGTGGCAGAAAAACTGCTGTCCTACAACAGGGCTAACAGAGCAGTTGCTATTCTGTGTAACCACCAGCGGGCGCCACCAAAGACCTTTGATCAGTCTATGGCTAACCTACAGGCAAAGGTAAGAACAACTTGACTTGGTTTACTGGACACAGTCATTCATCACATTAACATTTCCCCCAGAATGCATTAGCAGGGACAATATTTTTTCATGTTCTTGTGTCACTGTTACAGTTTATTGACAGAAGGCCAGGGCAGAATTCAAGAGACAGTGGATTTTTGTAACCTTTCCAGCCCAGTCAATGATATTTTGATATATAAAAGCATGCCCATGTCCTTATGTGCTTTACCCAGATTGATGCTCGAAAGGAACAGCTGGCCCTAGCAAAGACGGAGCTGAAACAGGCCAAGAAGGAGGCCAAGACCAAAGGCAGCTCAGACCCCAAGCTGCAGACGTAAGTGTTACAATAGTGCATAAAAAAAACACAACCTGTGGACATTAAAACAATTAGAAATGATTGACAACGATTTTGAGATGCAAGCACCTCTTCATTGTAGACAAAATTACAGGCTACACACGAGTACCAATAGAGAGGTACCCTGTAGGTTTAAGTGCCTCCAAATCAGCAATCTTATTTCTACCAGATGTGTCCGACTCTATTCCGCCTGCTTTTGTATACATTTTCTGTCAGGCTGGTGGAGCGAAAGAAGGCAGCAGTGAAGCGCTGTGAGGAGCAGCTGCTGAAGATGGAGGTCCAGGCGACTGACAGAGAAGAAAACAAACAGATTGCACTGGGTACCTCAAAGCTCAACTACCTGGACCCACGCATTAGCGTGGCTTGGTGAGTGAATACCAATATATGGGCACTCTAAACGACCCTGATGAAAACGCTTATACACATTGGTTGCCTAAATGCATGCATCTGCGTGCCTACGTGAGAGCACACACAAACCTGGGTTTTCAAATAGAACTACCTGGACCACGTCCACCTGGGGCCTGTATCACTAAGCAAGATTATTGGGTCAGCCAGTTGATTTTGGGCTTAACTTGGGCTTTCCAGTATTGTGATGCTGGTTCACTTTTAATCAGTGTAAATCACCATAGTAACCCGAGTTACACGACCAACCAGGCAGGTTCAGCTCAGTGGATCTGATCAAAATGTGTAAACAACCCACCTAGTGACTAACCCATCTTTCTGGAAAAACTGAGTCATCGGTTCTACAAGGTCCCAAAGTGGACAGCAGTGCAGCATATAGTAATAACAAAGACAAAGCAGTGTTTACAGATCATTAGACTCAACTTTGCTTTCTATGATAATTTAATCAGAGATATAAGAAATGTTTAGTATAACCATTTTTCTTTTCTGACATTAAAACAGATTCTTACAAATAGCAGGAAGCCAGCTGACAATAGATGTCAATAATCCAGAACACAAGGGGACTTTGTAAATAAAAAAAGCTTTTCTATAGATATTTGATTCATGCTCTTACACTATGTGTAGTGTTCCTCTCTTGCCTCAAAGCAAAAATAGTGTTACGTTTAGCTATAATGTTCTGTATTGCTTATAATTGATTACAATAGTCATCCAGATGTACAGTAAGAGCGCAAATGTCAGTAATCAGTTTCTTTCCTATATGCACTCTCTACCAAACATGCTCAAAAGGTATATAAAAAGGCCCATAAAGTAATTGAAACTCTTTTATAGACCATTACTTGTATTTGGTTTATTTCTATAATTTCTATTGCTTTGTATTCTGACAGTGTGTGTATATTCTCCATCTGGATACCTCTGTGCTTGTTTTTAAGAGAAAATATTTTGAGACCCATTAGAAGATTAACTGGTGGGTTAAACTGAAAACTGAAAAATGTTTTTTCCCCTTCTGTTCAGGTGTAAGAACATGGAGGTACCTGTAGAAAAAATCTACAATAAGAGCCAGAGGGACAAGTTCGCCTGGGCCATCGACATGACAGAGGCAGACTTTGAGTTCTAACTTTAAACTTCTGAAACTCCAGTCTCATAAGCTGATACTAATATGCAATTAAGGAACCATTCACTTAATACATATAAGTACTTTAATATTGCATTTCTAATGTGTTCATAGACTA
The DNA here is from genome assembly GCA_008360985.2 of Macquaria ambigua. NCBI lineage: Eukaryota > Metazoa > Chordata > Actinopteri > Centrarchiformes > Percichthyidae > Macquaria > Macquaria ambigua. The sequence goes on along the minus strand of VMKM01000442.1, from coordinate 229,295 downwards.
CTGATGTTGTACTTGATGAGATTGTATAACACGATCAGACTCTGCCCTTGTGACATGTTTTGTTTACTGCCGTTCATTCCTGTTTGCTGTTTTTGGCACTTTATTTTGAAGATTACTGTTGTTTATTTGTTTTGTTTGTACATTTTGTTTGCATTAATTTGAATAAAAGTTCCTACTATGCAGTTAAGTGACAAAGGTGTGGTTACAATTTGCCTAAAATGCTATTTTTGAGTGGACAATTTATGCAAATCCCTCTAATTCCACACACATTAAACGCCAGTTAAAAATATCTCGCTGACCATTATAGAAGATAAATTCCCAATTTCCCAGCTCAGTTGACAGTAATAGTAAAATGTCATTCAATACATTATACACAGTGTAGACCAAAATCCATGCAACACTGACACGTTCCAGATAATTTGCATTATAAAATACAACTCTGGCTTGGAAAAATAAGTACAGAAAACAGAGTACCTCCAGAGTTAATTATATTTTTAAAAATTCACTCAGCACCTGGCCAAATATTTATTATGTAATTCATGACAAACAGCAGTGTATTAAATAGCTTTAATAGAATAAAATCAGTTAGAATTGGAATGCATCCCACACCTTGGTAGTAACAGTGCCGTTTGTAAAGCACTGCAGGCTTCAGATGTTCACTGTGCCTGTTTCCCATGCTGGTAGGGATGGAGGTTCTACTGTCCCGTTAGCCTGCGGGATGTACTTCTCAGCACAGGCTCGGGCAAAACTGTCCCCATCAGCCATTACCTCCATGGGATTTAATTCATTATGATAGATGATGGCAGCGAAATAACCTCCAGGTCGGTGCACGAAATCCACAAGTTGCATTCCTGCACATGAGCATTTTAAGCTGTGAAGGGCATATCACACTATTCTAGCTTACAAATAACGTTCATTACATAACTGTAACCGTTTATCACAATATTCAATATATAAAAAAGCATTTCACACTACGACACACCAAATCAAAATAAGTCATTTCATCAGAATGGAAAAGTCTGCTGCTCCTGAATGTAGGACCGACTTCACACCGTGTTACTTAGGAACCTGCAGGACAGACAAAGCAAAGGGTCCATGTTGTAGTAAACTGGTTCAAAGACAGAAGGTGTATTAATTCATAATCGCATAAGCATGCTTTTTACACATTTACATCTGACAAAGCAAAATTAACACAAAATCCTTAATGATATTAAACTGTTTTTATTGTTTACGGATATTCAAGGACTAAATAAATGCTTTAAGTGGCAAAAGACAGTTATCCAATCTTCTGATATCTATACAATCTTAAGATTCATGAGTCCATCAGGAAGGGGGACAACCAGATCCTTAAGCAAAATGGAGCATGAATAGAGGCTATTAGGCAAGCCACCAGGAAGCGCGCCAGGCTTTTAAGCCGATTTCACAGAGGCCAAACCATGTAATTACAACTTCCGGGTCTGTCACGTGATGCTGTAACTCAGTGGATGATTTTTTGGAGGTACAACAACTAACCAGTTAAATAGCTCTTATTTACATGATGTCCTAAAAGTTGTAAAATGCATTAATAGCCGAATCCAGAGTTATAGAGACACTGCCATTCATGCGAGTGAGCCTGAGACAGAGCGGTTGGGAGGCAGGGCTAAAGGAAATGCTAGGGCGCTTCCTCTATGGGCCGCACAACTCGGAAGCTATGCGGAAGATCCGGGTAATTTTATACCCGGGAAGTCAAACTTTTTAGGCTTCATGCACCACTGAGCAACTTTCATAGAAATGAACGGTGCCCCGCCTTCGACGCTGTATCCAGCTCTCTTTATACATCCATGCTATTAGGTTATACTGGTGTTGGGTCTACCAATTCCTTCTTACCTTCATTATGAACCTTGACCCTCTTTAGCCTTTTCCGGTGGCGCTTCAATCTCTTCAACACCAGCCTGGGTCATCAGGTCGGCGATGTTCTTCTCCAAGTCATCAATACGCGTGCTCATCTCATCAAGTGGAGAAGCAGTTAAGGCACATAATTAACATAAGAACTCACAAAGTTACTCTTAAATGGGCAAAATAATGTCTAGGTCGGTCTGTCAGTCCGTACTTTGATTATGAGAGAAAATTGTAGAGGTGAAAGAGACGCAAGAAATCACCATTGAGACATCAGTCTATTATTAGATTAAAACTAGATTAAAATTCTGAACCTTAATGCATTTAATCAATGAACAATTGATTGATGGCATTTTAAATTATTAGTTAGGATATTCCTCCCAATGATCTGGTCTGACATGGTCTGGAACTTGTCCTGCATCTGTTGAAGCAGTGTCTGGACCTGTGAAACAAACAGCACAAATAGTGCCACAGTGAAGCCACAAATAAATTAATCTGCTGATCAAAGTTGGTTCACTGAAGATGGCAGGCAGCCATACATCAAATTTACCAGTTTAATTTGAGGATGACATACACTATCAGTGGACTATTCACTTTTAACAATACCTCTGCCAGTGAAAAACATCAGCACGCCAACTCTAATGCACCATGCCTGTGGTCTATGAATGACTCAAAAAAGCAGCAGCACAATGATAACAGAAGTATCTAGTTTCCTTGACAACAATGTAAAATCTCAGTAACCATGGGAGATGAGTCTTTAATTCATTGTGACAGGCATATGTGTAGAACAATGAGTGCACCGTAAATTCATACTTTTCAGTACTGGTGCATTTCCTGCCCATCACATAATGTGGCTCTATAACAGTGCTTTCTAAAGTGGTGTCAGTGCCCCCAGACACTGATCAATAGTTTAATTTCACCAGATGCAAAGAAAACGTGAAAAAGAGGTACCCAGATACAGAGGTACCCTGAGAAATAGTTTTAATTTCACCAAATGTATTCCTGATAAAAACGTTAATTAAAAACATACATATAAAACATATATAACTGGGCAAAAAGGTTTTGAAGGTTTTAAAGAAGGTTTACTCAACAATTTCTGTGTATACAAAAGTGTACAGATTAAAAAACTACCAGAGGGGGATTGATAAAGGTTTGGGTTGGTGACTGAAGCTTAACGTCTCTAACTAATGCTCATCTCCATGACAACACTCAGAAACATTACCTCAGCTGTATTTTGCCGTACAATCGAATAAGTGGAATTCCATTCGCACAATGAAACTGCACATTATTCAATACGCTGGAAATTGACAAGTGAACAAATACTAAACACGCGTCTCTACAGAAACACCGTTACACAGCAGCATAACTTCTGTTTATGTGACGCTAATGCTATGCGGTTTTCGGTTGTGATTTGGTGATGTCATTTACAATTAAGCCCAACTGACCATTACATAACGTGATGAAACTAAACAAAGTCAGGACGTCCTGGCTTCAGTAAACGGGTTGAACACACTGAGCCCATGAACATGCTTTATTACACAAACAAATAACTAGCATGAAATGCTACAGATGTGCTATACTCTGGCTAACCTTTGCGTGCCAACTGGCTAACGATAGCTTGCCATCGTTAGCATTCCTATTGCCATTGCTAGCTAGGCTACTGTAGCTAACATTAGCTTGCCTTCACGACCACGACTCACCACATTGGTAAGGTCCTGCACCGACTTGGGATCCGTTTCAGCCATGTTGTGGTGTAAATGAGTATCAGTCCCTTAACAGTACTCAAAGTCAAAAAGCTGTCTACCGATTATTTTGCTATCAGGCTTGTAACTGTTCGAAATAGATAGCAGTCCCTTGCACCACCCACCGCACAGTCAGCTGTTCCACAACACAGAGAGTCTCGCGAGAGCTGTGTCACGGTGCTAAGAAATGTGGAACATTGAGTTTTGAATAGACAGCATGAACAGTACTTGGTAGTCTTGTTTATCCCTTATGGCCGCAAGAAGACCCTAAACGGCACTCATCCAAAGCATTTGTTCATCAGAGTTAGGCTGCATCATATTAAGTAACCCAACGACCTGCATATTTAATGCTGGAATTTGGTAAGTCTGCAAATAATAATGAACAACGGTGTGTGTGCACGTCGGTCCTCCTCTCTTGTGGAAGGAGTTTGGATTTGAAAGTTGGACCTGCCAGGGAACCCAGTGTGTTTTGACGCTGAAACATTCGTGTGAGTGTGTGTGCAGGAAGGTGAAGGAAGTGAATGAAGGCGACTGGTAAGTAAAGTTGGAAGCTGCCCAGGGTTTACCTATAAAATGTTGAATCTTAAATTCTGCCTCTTAACCAGGCATAAACTCCGCATCAAGAGATGCATGATCAGGCCGGTGGGCATTGTGCGTGTTGTGAGCGCGCTTTTTAAAGCTAAAATGACTTTTTTAGAACAACACGCAGACTTTCTCAGAGGACGTTCGTTTGTTTTGGGTTTCAGAGAACTGTTTAGCTCAGAGTGGTGAATTCGACATTACACCCGTTACACCTACTTGATTTACAGTGTAACCAGACGGTGTAATAGCTGTGTCTTTTTGGGTGATGCTGCTGTACTTGCCCAGTAGCCCAAAATTGATGTCTGTATGTTCAGGCATGTTAGTGACCCAACCCCATGAAACTATGCTTTGCTTACATAACAGAGCTTGTTCTGTTAGTAGAGGTGGTAGCCCAACAGATTTAGGCTACCATGGTGTGATGGTTTACTATCACCAGCAGGCAGAAGGAAATAGCTGAAGACGCCTTGGACTGTTAAATCCCTGAGTAATATTTAACTGTAGGAAACCTGTAAAAAACATTTATGGACTGTGTTCAAGGGCTGCTCTGCACTTTTGCATTCACTTTGCATTGTTAATAATCTTAACTTTTAAAATGGTCTGTACAGGAATGACAGGAAGACATACACAGAAGTGTAGATAACTTGAGAATTGTGTTTTGCTCTACCAGATCCATCCGCGTGGCTCTGTCCTGCAGAGCAGCAAGGTCTTGGCTGGCTGGAATATTGACGTGCTTATGTTCTTACTTACAGCTGAGTTGTGTGAAATAACAGATGTCTAATGAGTAATCAGACCCCGTTCATTTTCTGGATGACTCTTGGAGCTCCATGTACAGCTGCATCTGCTGTTGTGTTGAAATAGCCTGTTATCGGCCATCATACCCTGAGAGTGATAAAAAGTTGCTGCCAGAGAACCTGTTGGTGAGGTTTTCTATTTTGTCATGACTAAAGTACTTCTTAGTGTGGTGACCCAGTGTTGACTGGCTCTGTAAGCTATACTGAGTGACTTGTCAGCTGACACTGAGTGCCAAATATGTCAGAGGATTTTATATTGATGCTGGCCCTCTTTTTTAGATTTGACAATGAAAATCACACTGTTAAGTGACACTTTTATTATTACACAGCCACAAGATGAATCATACAGTCACGCAAGAATCACGCCACACCAATCTCCTGTACTTCTCACTATTTGCTCAGGATTTGTGGGTCATGGTTTTGTGTACACAGCAACATCCTGGCTCTTACATCAAACATGTCCACATTCCATTTCAATTTCCAAGGAGCTGTTTATCAGTATTAGAAAATCACATTGTCTTAAGTATAATGAACCACTCTGTTTGATCTGTTGGGTGCTCTGGAAAAAGAGGGAATTACTGTCGTTGTTCCTTTAGCAATTGGTGCTGTTATCCTCTCAAGAATGCCTGATAACACTTGGCGCAAAACACCACTATTTAAGGATTAGAGCACTCAAGTACCTGAACTAGTTGTAATGCAGACAGGGCAGTTTGGTAATAATATGTTAAACTGTGTGAGCACTCAGAGTGAAGAACCTGGAGTGTATTTGCAGTCAGAGAGAAGTCAGTTAGTAGGAGGAGACACAGACTTGCATTTTAACCTGTTGCCTCCACACTGTGGCAGTTAATACTGACCTCCCAACCAGCACACCTCAGCGGTGCCCCCCAGTACCTGCTTGTCATCTCTGCCTTCACTGGCTATTGGCTATTAACCCCCCCCCCCAAATAAATCTGTGTGTGTGTGTGCATTTGGGCTTTTTGAAGAATCTATCACTATTAACTTCAATTACTTAATTAGCAAAGAAGCAAAACACAATGTTTAGAGGTTTTTAAGCTTTAATTGCCAAATGTTTTACTAAATGAATAAAATAGTCAGTAATTAAAAATGTAATGAATTACCGCTGTTTTGACAGACTAATCAGTTAGTAAGCAAAATTCTATTTACATTTTCCAAGGGCTGGTAACCGTAACAAAATAGAGGAAAAGGGAAATACAGGCTTGCTCAACCTAAAAACATTAAGAGATGTTGACAATATGTACAGTACCCTACACAGTAGACAGACTAACACATGGTAATGGGCTGAAACCTGTATACTGTATTGTTGCTGCTGCTGTGCACATCAAATATTGTATTATATATGAATGCATAGTGTGGACTCTGTAACCTCAAGAATGAACTCAAAAGTCTTTTTTTCCATCGCCACAGTAGGAACAGGTGTTACTAATAACATTAACGAAGGCTCCGTTTTTTTATATATATATAGTGTCCCAGTAAGCCGTGACAGTGAGCCAGCATGCACAATACCAGGACCCTGAAACCGAACCAGCTAAATGGAATTCAGCCATCATTCATTTTATTATTTACACCTGTGCCTTTCCTACTATGACATCTCAAAATGTGAAAAAGGCCTATTGGTCTAATGTTTCATGCTAAAAGTTTGGTCATTAGGCCAGAACCATTGTCTTGCTTTAATTAGATTTGTTTGTGGTGAGAGAGAGTATTGTGCAGTCAGCAGGGACAGCCATTTAAAACAACCTGGTCCATACATAAGTGAGGCATTTAAATCTAATCAATTTAATATGTTTTACTGCTGTTGGGCTCTTGGGGAATGTAAATTTCAGGCCCTGTTATTGACCTCTGGCTGCCTCAGAACATCCATCAGTGATAACTCGGCTGAACTCCCATTATTTTGACAGTGACCCTGTCATTTTTGCCACCTCCCAGGTGCAACCTCCAGACCCCCTGGACACCCCTGACTGTCTCTCGCTGTGATGGATGCAGAGGTGGTTCTGCAGGAGGAGGACATGGAGGGCTCGTGGACGCTGCTGTCCTGGCTGGCGTCCTGCCTCATGGTGTTTGGGGGAGCCCTGCCCTACGTGCCGCAGTACCAGGAGATCCAGAGGAGCAGCAGCAGCGAGGGCTTCTCCACCAGAGTGTGCCTGGTGCTGCTCATAGCCAACATCCTGCGCATCTTCTTCTGGTGAGGAAGAGAGGAAAAGGCCTGTGTTTTCATATGATATGAGCGCCTGTCTGTCTTTCGGATTTTTCTGTCTGTCTTACTTTCTTGCTTTCTTCTTTTTGCCCTTTTGAAGGCAGAGGCCATTTACAAGGTCATTCCTCACATCAGTCTTGGTGTCAGAAATTAATGGAATAAGTACAGAATCACAGAGTAAAATGAGACTGATTATGTAATCTGAGCCATATGCTGTCCACTTTGAGGCTTCTTCTCAAATTGCTCTACACATCAGGGAGCACAGGTCATTGTTTTGATTGGAGGGACAGCAGAGGGAGTTTAATAGATTCTTCATAGAATCTGGTTAGAACATTGTATTATCTGTAAGGTCTTTCTATGCTGCCTATAGCCTATATGACATGGCCTGTAATAAAACCCATATTATTGAATAGAATATTATGTATTAAATGTGGTGTTTATTTGTTGTTATTATTACTTTTATTGCAAATGCTGTATGGATTTCTTGTCTATACTGTATCTCTCTCCAATATAAACTTACTCTGGAATATGATTGGTGTTTTGGTTGCATCCCTTGCAGGATAGGGAAGCAGTTTGAACTCACCCTGCTGCTCCAGAGCGTGGTGATGATCCTCACCATGTTTGCCATGCTCCACCTCTGCTGCACGGTCCAAAACGCCAACCGAGTGAGCACCAAGCAACACCGACTCTCAGGTAACCAGCTTTTTCTGCTTGGCTGGCAGCAATCACAACCAACAACACAAGTGAAACGAACACAACAACATAATCGCTGTCATGTATGTACAGTAATTACAAATGGTTTCAGGGCAGTAAACGACATATCCAGCATACCACTTCACTGTCTCAGCAGTTTAGATGCCAAGTGCTTCAGCTCCTACTTCTTGCCAAAAGAGGGGGCCATTGGAAAAGCTTACATGGCAAGGCTGCTGTTTTCAAAACGCCTTACCTCTGACAGTCACTTATTCACCACTAATCTGAAATTCATTTGCCTTATTCCTTATTGAATAATTGCTTTAGGCTCCTTGTGTCTAGACGTTAAAACAGATGCTGCTGTTCACTGCAAAAGGTGAAGCCTGAAGGGTAACAAAAATAATGGTGTCATAGATATGAAGATATGTAAGAAAGTGCAAAGCAGAGCATAAATGTCCTATGGATATATTAGTTACTGTACTGTCACACATGAGATTAGTCTATTCTGGGCACAACTGTGTGTGTGTGTGTGTGTGTGTGTGTGTGTTTGTGTGTGTGTGTGTGTGTCTGTGTGTGTCTCTGTGTGTGTGCTATGGAAGGAGGAAGTGGATGAGGCGTCGGTGCAGAGGGGATGGAGAGGGCTAAGATTAAGCAGACCAATATCAGCATCCACTGTGCACACGTGTGTGTGTGTGTGTGTGTGCGTGAGGGAGCCCATCCGAGATTATTTTCAGGGTCACTCTTTATAGGGTGCTGTCTTTTATGGGTAATTGTGTTTTTTACAGACACTCGAGTTGATTGCTTTTGCAAATGGGCTGACAGAAACTCAATCTAAGTACAGTTTTTATTAGATAACAGCCCTACGGAGTGAAACTGAATGGCGGAATCGTGTAATACTCTGATCACGCAGAGCAGAATGCGTTATTAAAGACATAAATTATGATAAGTGTTTGATTTTATGCTGATTGATTTGTGAGGAGGGAAATATTTCTTTATTAAGTAAAACAGAATGTGTGCCCGTTTGTGTCGCTGTCAGTGGCAATCCTTTTAAAGTGAGTTTCGACTGAGAAACTAGAGATTGCCTTGGTGTTTGGACATGAGAGTAATGATCATCTCTACCTTAGGCCTGTGTGCTTCTCTTGTCTCAGCAAAGAGCTGGTGTATTACTCATTGTGAGCGTTTTTTTTTTTTTTTTTTTATAAAGGCCCACGCTTAAACTTTTTCATGGTGACTATAATGATTTATGAGGACTGGTGATGGATTGCTTGCTTTCTCTGAGGGTGGGTGATTTTCATAGGCTTTATATCCATCTGTGCTCTGTATTTCTACACGTTGCACATACTTCGGACAATAAGCAAGCCATGTGTTCTCTATGTCTTTACAGAGAGGTGATTGATTAAAAGTGATGCAGCTCAAGATCAAATCTTCACACACTAGTTTGTCCGTTATGACCCCGGTTACTAAAACGCAGCCTCTTGCATCAAGCCCCCCCACTCTCTGAAGGGCGGGCCTGAGGTCCGGTTTCACAGAGCGCGGGTACGATGGGGGATGGTGGGGTCAGCCCAAGAATAGATCAGAACAGCCTTTCGTCCCAACTGTCCGCTCCTCCCTCCATCGCTAAGTCTTTCCAACAGATCAGGGTCATCTCTATGTGAAGTAGTTCCTTCTCCCCAAGATGCATGTTGGCATGGTTTCTGACTATTTTTGAAGATCTTTCATGCTGAGCTCTCTTTCCTGTCATTTCTCCGCTGCCCACCCAGCACCCTTCTCTGCTCTTTATCTTTCTCTTCTTCCACCTCCCTTCTTTTTTTTCCCACCTTCCTCCACTGTTCTTCTTCTGGCCTCTCTCTTCTTTCTGTCCTTCTGTTGCTGCTTCATCTGCTCCCACCTCTCCTCCTCCTCTTCCTTCCCCTAACTTCTCCTTTCAGAAGGGACATCTGAGACCGAAGTCCATGTGTCCCGTACTGGGGTCATCCGTGATCCCGCCGCCCGCCTGCCAACACCTGTTCCATACTCACTGACCTCATTTTCCAGTTCGGAAAGACACACACACACACACACACACACACACACACACACACACACACACACACACACACACGGGAAAAACACAAACTGAAAGAAAAGATAAAATGGAGAATTACTTGTCACTCCTGTACCTGTTACATTCTGATGTTGTTGCTGATTGTGCTGATCTCCCCCAGCCTCCACCTGCTCTGGTTTCCCTCCTCCATACCTGTGAAGGCATCTCTTGCCATGTGTGTTTTCCATATTTTAGTAATATACGTCTGCTGAATTCTGTTACAGTGGATATAAAAAGTCTACACACCCCTGTTAAAAAGCCAGGTTTTTGTGATGTAAAAAGGGGAGACCAAGATAAAGCATGTCAGAACGTTTTCCACCTATAATGTGACTTACAACGTGAACAATTCAATTGAAAAACAAACTGAAATCCTTCAGGGAGAAAAATAAAAAATAATAAACTTACAATACCCCGGTTGCATAAGTGTGCACACCCTCTTATAATTGTGGATGTGGCTGTGTTCAGAATTAATCAATCACATTCAAACTCATGTTAAATAGTAGTCAGTACACAGCTGTCATCATTTAAAGTGACTCTGATTAATCCCAAATAAAGTTCAGCTGTTCTAGTAGGACTTTCCTGACACTTTCTTAGTTGCATCTTACAGCAAGAACAATGGTCCGCAGAGAGCTTCCAAAGCATCAGAGGGATCTCATTGTTGAAAGGTACCAGTCAGGAGAAGGGTGCAAAAGAATTTCCAAGGCATTAGATATACCATGGACAGTGAAGACAGTCATCATCAAGTGGTGAAAATATGGCTCAACAGTGACATTACCAAGAACTGGACGTCCTTCCAAAACTGATGAAAAGACAAGAAGAAAACTGGTCAGGGAGGCTGCCAAGAGGCCTACAGCAACAGTAAAAGGAGCTGCAGGAATTTCTGGCAAGTACTGGCTGCGTACTACATGTGATCTCACGTATTCTTCATATGTCTGGGCTATGGGGTAGGGTGGCAAGACGAAAGCCTTTTCTTACGAAGAAAAACATCCAAGCCCGGCTAAGTTTTGCAAAAGCATACATGGAGTCTCCCAAAAGCATGTGAAAAAATGTGTTATGGTCTGATGAAACCAAGGTTGAAGTTTTTGGCCATAATTCCAAAAGGTGCAAGCATGGTGGTGGCAGCATCATGCTTTGGGGATGTTTTTCTTCAGCTGGAACCGGGGCCTTGGTCAAGGTGGAGGGAATTATGAACATTTCCAAATACCAGTCAATTTTGGCACAAAACCTTCAGGCGTCCGCTAGAAAGCTGAAGATGAAGAGGAATTTCACCTTTCAGCACGACAACGACCCAAAGCATACATCCAAATCAACAAGAGAATGGCTTCACCAGAAGAAGATTCAAGTTTTGGAATGGCCCAGCCAGAGCCCAGACCTGAATCCAATTGAACATCTGTGGGGTGATCTGAAGAGGGCTGTGCACAGGAGATGCCCTCGCAATCTGACAGATTTGGAGCGCTTCTGCAAAGAAGAGTGGGCAAACATTGCCAAGTCAAGATGTGCCATGCTGATAGACTCCTACCCAAAAAGACTGAGTGATGTAATAAAATCCAAAGGTGCTTCGACAAAGTATTAGTTTAGGGGTGTGCACACTTATGCAACCGGGGTATTGTAAGTTTATTATTTTTTATTTTTCTCCCTGAAGGATTTCAGTTTGTTTTTCAATTGAATTGTTCACGTTGTAAGTCACATTAAAAGCGGAAAAAGTTCTGAGATGCTTTATCTTGGTCTCCCCTTTTTACATCACAAAAACCTGGCTTTCTAACAGGGGTGTGTAGACTTTTTATATCCACTGTACATGCACTCACATATCTGCTTTCACATGCATGCTCACATAGCATAAATAACTCACAGTGCACCATTTCACATAAATATAGATGTGTAAAATACATACGCTATATGCAATAAACATGCATATAGGTACAAAGGAACAAATACATACATACTCAGATGCACAAAATGTGTGCAAATGTTGCAATTTAATTGTTGCATTTTAACATTTAATACTGAAATATCTCAACACTTTATTTTCTCTTTTCTTTCTTTATTTGGTCTTTTTAACAATAACTACACATGGGAATTTATTAAAGCTGTGATAGCAAAGGAGAGTGTATCAGAAAATAATACGGTTGCAATCTGTTAGTTGAAAATAAGAACAGAAATATTGGAGTGAAGTGAAACTCCAAATTGTCTTAATTCCAACGTTATGCAGGAGCTACCACACTACTTGTAGATGAAAATAGCAAATCTTTTAGAAACTATGCTTTGTCTTCAGTTCACTGACCCCACAGGTTAGGCCAGTGAATTAACCATAAAAACACAGCTCAATTTTGTATACAGTCATCAGTACATACAGTACATACATACACTACAGACTTTGTTCTAATGGGTGTCCCCAAAGTCTACATAGAAACTGTCTCTAACTTAACTGATATCACATTGTAACCAAGTACAATGTGCTCAGAGTCTTGTCTCAAGCTACAATACCTTTCTTCAGATGTAATGAGAAGTGGTTACCTGTAAATGAACTGTACATACATATCCCAATAATGCTGTCATTAATTTACATATAATTATTTAAAAATCCCTGGGTCCCCTGTATGTATTCCAATATGGAAGTTCACACCAGAGGAAATCTTACAATAAGTTAAGTTTTCACTAACTTTAGAACTTGAGGTACTTGCTACCTCAGTCTTTACCTATGTACACTATCTATCCTAATCTTACCAATTGCTATTATGCAATCTCTACTTGTTATTTTTGTGTTGGCTGAAAATGTTGAATGTTGATTTGCAAAGATTGATTGCATTCCAGGTCACTGAGCATGAGCCTTTTCCAAACCCTTGGCTTTAATAATTTATGACCTTGAAACCAATCATGATTGTTTATGCTCGGACTAATTTTGTGTGGATTCATTCAACCAAGAATGTCCTTTCACCTCTGTCATCCTAGCAAGGATTTCCCCCTTGTCTCGACTTCTGGATCAAAATAATTGTACAGATGCACATGCACCCATACACACACACACACACAGCTATACGTACAGTACACATGCAATCATGTATACACGCAGGCAGAAAAATGCATGTATGCCTACACACATGCTCATATGTGTTCAGATTGATTCACACAGAGGCTAAAGGCCTCATGGGGAGTGGCTGTGGCTCTGAATGATAAATGCCTGTGTGTGACCTGACCTGTTTAGTCTGAGACTAAAGCTGCCACTCGAACACACAACTGCCACTGCTCCAGATACTAACTATGTGTGCATTTACCCGTTTATATTAAATAGATAAGAAAACTCAAATGTCCTCGTTTAGGTGGTTTATTTGCAGCACAAACCCTCTATAATCTAATCTCTAAGACTCTACTCATAAGACTGATCTCCACTGAAACACTGAGCACTTTTTCCCTCCCTCATTGATTTTTACTAACCTTAATCTGTACATAGCTACTGACATTTGTTCTAATAGGCACATCATTTTGGAAAAATAATTCCTGGTTCCTTAAACACACCAGTCCTCTGGTAGCAGCTTCATAGTGCGTGTTTAGTTCCATATATTTGTGTGTGTGTGTGTGTGTGTGTGTGTGTGTGTGTTTTCATATATCCTTAAGTCTTAACCCAGCAGTTGTGTCTCCACAACAGCCTTGGGCTGAGGGGTTGCTCCCATATCATTGTCCCATAACAGCACCTCCTATAGAAAGTAGGACTTTCCATTAGAAATGGCTCTCATGGGACTTTTCCCAGATTTCAGCTTTGGGGTTCCCCTCTTGGTGGTTCAGTAGTGCTCATCTCTAATGCAATTCTCTAAACATATGTCTGTCTGAATATTTGTGAGGGCCTCCTCCATTGCTTTCTTTATTAGCATTTTCTCTATTATGAACCATTCAAGCAGCGAATACAACTCATTTACCGTAATGCAATATTTATCACACATTCAACTCATTTTTACAAGACAGATGTCATCCATTTCACAACACTGGGCAGGTGTGTGAGGCATTTTTTTAAAAGGCCATAATCTGAAAGCCTTGCATTTCCTCTTACTTGCCTTTACTAGGCCCATGTTGACAATTGGGCTGCATCCTATCTCTGATATACCCGAAGGCCATGTGAGCTAGCTATAAACTAGCCATGTTATAGGTGTATTGATTGGTCAACAGATTGCTTATATCCTGTAAAACGTAGCTCTAACGTGAATGCCTTTATTAACCACATTGGTAATAAAGGTGGAAAACTGAAAACAACTGAACACCCTCCCCCCATTATGATTGTGTTTCCAAGTGGTTTGGGTCATGGTTATGGTTGTGGTAACCCAGATCAATCTCGATCTTTCTGCTACTATCAAAGTCTTTTTAAAATTTAGATTGAAAACAAGATTTCAGGAGAGGCAATCAGGCCTTTGCAACTTGTCTTAGGTGCTTAGGCTGCCCAAATCTATATTGTCTTTTAACATCACTTACCACAACTCACTTTTATAGACCTGCTTTCATGTAATGAAATATCTCGTATTGATTAAATTAGACATCCCTTTTCTTGCCTTTTGTATTTTCTTACCTCGCTGTCACTTCTTTTGCTTTCAGCGTTTTTTTTCCCCTTTAATTTCAGTTTTTCTCCCATTCAGTGTCTCTTTATGGGCATCAGCTCTTTCTATCCTATGAAACACAGCTGGAGTCGATGTGGGGGTTTGTGTGTGTGTGTGTGTGTGTGTGTGTGTTTTATATGTGAGTGAGAGAAAGAAAGAGATGCCAGGAGATTCTGCAGCTTTACCTCTCAAACCCTTCTCTCATCCCTCAATCACAATCCTGCTTCACAGCCTCCGAGCTCTCTTCCTCCCCCTTCATTTCCTTTTAAGTCCTGTTGTCATCCTTCCTCTCCCTCTCCCCATTTCGTGATGAAGATGTGCTCTTTGGCAGTTTGTTTTTTTCCTTCCTTTTACTCATCACCATCTCACTCCCTTGTTTCTCCTTCCCTCCTGACATAATTTCCACTCCCCCTCTGTTGAAGATTTTAAAAAAGCTGCATGCTTCACATTTTGACTTTTTTTTTTCTTTTGTATGTTTTTATACAAACCTTTTTTTTTTTACACAGGTGCATATTAGCTTTTAGGATACCCCCAGCACATTTACATTGATGTTTTCAAAATATCAATGTTGATTAATGTACACTGTCCCATATAGATAAACAAATAAAACCAATATATTCCAAGGACATAAAAGGTGGCTGATTTTTAGGATTTCTTTTGCAAAAAAAAAAAATATATATATATTAATCATTAATAGTTATCCATTTGAAGGAGTTTAAGGTTTTACACTAAGAGCATTTATTTCTTAAATTATTATTTTCCCATTACACCCCCTAAGCTAGTGAGTGCATCCTCTTTTTTTTTCTTCAAAATAAAGAATAACTTGGGGAATTGTCCTGTGGCTGAATCAGGCAAGCTAGCAGTGACATTCAGATTTTTCATCATCCTATAAAACAATAAGATTAAAATAGTGGGAATATTAACATAACAGGAATATTTAGAAAGAGACCATCAGTAAATATTTTTTTACAGTTTATTATCCAAAAAAGCTCAGTCTGAGACAGGATGTCACAATGAAAGCCAGTTATTGATACATGTAAAGCATATTCAGTTAGATAGACATTCCAGTTATCAGTTAGCTACAGTAAGGTGGTTGTTAGACCACAGAACAATGTGTTGGTCTTTACTCGGTAGCTGTATGGTGTTGGAGATCTGAACTGTATTCGATAACTCATTGGACACTAGTGGCACGTTGGAAGGTTACTGTTTAAACTGACTGTTAACATACAGTAGGGTTGATAGGACTTAGACACCTTTACTGATACTCCCTCTGCTTCATCTGTCATGTTTTCCTGCCTTTTATGTCCTCCAACTATCAGCTATTTCCTGTTTTACACTCACCTGTGTCATTTATTCCTCTCTCGCCTTTTTACACATTTATAAAGATGTTTTTTTGACAGTTTCCTGTCAATCACTCTTATGCCTCTCTCCCTCTTCCTCTCCTCTCTCTCAGCTACATCTCCTAGAGGCCCCTGGCCAGCTTTCATTTAGTTTAGTTTTTCTGCAGTCAGATCCCAGGGGCCCAGAGTTAGCTGTTTTATTTATACTGTTTGTATTTTGACAGTTGTTTTAGTAAACTTTGCCAGTGCACTTATTCACAGAGGAGAGGCTGCATACTCCATCAGAGTACCAAAGTGTGTTTTCTCCACATTCATTCAGTCTGGGCTGTCAGTCAGTGATGGGCATACATCTCCTGCTGTTAGAAAAAAACACACAGGAAAATAAATATGGAAAAATGAATAAAGCATTAAACAAATAAACATACATTATAGTCCCCTCAGTAGATCAAAAGTAAGTAAGTTAAAGTATTAGTAAGCGACCAACCCCGAGATTGCATTGTTGTATAAGTAGGAGAAGTTTGTGGAAGTGGAAAATATGTGAAGTGGAAGATTAAACACATTTGGTCTCTCTCTCCCACTTTATCACACTCACACACACACTCATGCGACACACCAGCTCACATCTTAATTACTGAGGCTTGATGGGTACTTAACCTTGCCCCTTGCTGCTTATGCTAATGCAGAGAGGTCAGGAGTGTGCTGATTGGCTGGCTCGCTGTCAACTCAGCCAGAAAACTGTCGGAGAGCAAGGACAGGGAATAATGGGAAAGGGAAAAGAGAAAAAAGATAGGGAAAGTAGTGATGTAATGGAAAAAAAAAATCAGTTATACATGATTCAATTTTAATGCACTATTTTTGCTGTAGAACAAAAAAGGTTCCATTGAATTAAGCTGAGCAAAGTCAAAATAGTCGGTATTTTAACACATTTTCCAAACAGGATGGGTCATAGAAATATAGGTAATTGTGTTAAGAAGCACACAGCCAATCACAATGTAGATATGTACATCTCGGTTACACAACCTTTCCTCGCTACTCTTACCAGTATGACCTCATCCTTTAAGCAACATGTTTGTTAAGGAGCATATGGCTAGCTCTGTGTGTGCGTGTGTAATGAGCTCATCCTCTTCCCCCCTATGTAGTTATCTGTATAGGGCTGAGGGTGTTTAGCAGCAGGGAGAGTCATTGAGAGGACACACACACACACACACACACACACACACACAGTTCACAGCTGCTAGCCTGTTTTGCATGTTTCTCCACCTGACAAACAACGTGTGCTTCATTAGATGAGGTTCAACTTAAAAGGACATATCAGGTGTTTCTGTTGGAGTTGTGGTCATCATTTATGATGTCTATACAGAAAACACAAGTCCTGTGTTCAAGACAACGTTGGTACTTTACTGGAAACACCAGGCAACATGAACACAGTGACAACATTTATCAGGACTAGTGCATAACAAGAAGAAATTAAGTTGTTTTTATAACACACCACTTAATGACAAAAGTTTAAGAAAAAGGATAAAGCCGGTCATATTTTATAATGTTGTCATAGACAGCTTTTTATGGGGATGTGAGACATTTGTGGCAGTTGTGGGAACATCAGCATTGTGGCTCATTTAAATGATGAAGTCACTACATTTTGGTTGCAGTCATGTAAATAGCACTATAGAAGACTGCCATAACCCACAAAGGAGGAGCTCTCTTTCACTTCGTTTTGTTGTGAGAAAGTTGAAGAGGCCCTTATATAGGTCATGCAGTGTGGTACATCTTAATGCCTAGAGTTATTTTAATGTCATATTTACAGCAAGGGGCTTCTCCAAGTCAACCTGATCAATTCAGTTGGACATTTAGTCTGGTCTAATTTGACTGATTCACTTTGTCCACTCAGCTGTTAAAAAACAGTATGTACAGCACAGCCCTCCCTACCATACATACATACCACAGAGGTCATACATGTATGCATAGACTACTGTACGCTTTTGCCATTGCCATCCATGACCATTGGTGTGTGTATGTACAACATGTTCAGAGTATGTGGGTGTTCGGACCCTGTGTGTGGGTGCGTGTGGTCTTGAGGCTATGGAGAGCAGTAGCACAGAGTTGACATGGGGCCGTAGAGATTTAGGGCGAAGTGCCAAGGAAGCCAAGGAAACACGTGTGCGCACACACACACATACACACACTCTCGTCCTCTGATCTCGGGGGCATCTGCTGTGGTCCGGGTCACTGGCAGCGAGCGCTCGGTTGGGCTCAAAAGTATCACCACGGCAACTGCATCGCATAATCCCATTCCATCTCATCCCATCCACGAACTGTGTGCGACGTGATTGGCCTGTTCCCCCTGGGGCGCTGAGTCGACGGCTCAGGCGCTGTCTGCTTACTCTCTGTGTCAGCTATGGCTCTGAGTCTGTGGGCGGGGAGCGAGTAGCACATTAAAGGAACGTTTGGGTCATTTTGGCAGGAGACGGTGTGAATTATGCAGACACACCGCTACCGTGTGTGTGTGTGTGTGTGTGTGTGTTAGTCTGTGTGTGCAGTGATGCCAGTGTGAGTCCTTCATGAGGAACAGACAATATACCTTTTTTTTTTGGGTCTTCCACTGTCTCACTTCACCCAGTCTTGAAGGTTTGCCTCTATCCACCTTTTATTAATTACTAGCATCATGGTATTCTACTGCTACATCCCTCCCTGCCTCTGTCTGTTTTCAAGGTCTGACTTTACACCAGAAAAGACAGTCACAGTGGCATGGAAATTATTCGTTACCTTCTATAATAAAGCTAAAAGGTCAGTGGATAAAACCAGTGAGTTTACATGCACAATAAAAATGTGCGTTTCTGAAGATCAATACAAGTGCAGTTTCTCTGAATGTGCTGTTAAAACTGTTTTGTCTGTGGTGAAGCATCATATCATAACAGGCTTTCTTGTTTCTTCATCTTTCATCTTTTTTGGCATCTTAAGTAATTTGTTGTTACCTGCTCAACACTTATATGCCAATACAGAGTATGGACTGAGAAGTAATGATGATAAGAGTCACTAAAATAACCCTGAATAATAATCATAAAAACACTTTCATTCCTCCACTCATCTCTCACCAATTTTAGCTTTCATCTATGCCTCCCTTCCTCATTCACGACAGTGTAAGCTGGCTTTGAATTGAGTTGTCTACCTTCACCTTTCTCTCTCACACACCCCCTCCACCTCCGTCACTATCTCTCTTTGTTTTGCTTAAGAATGCAAACATAGTATGAATTAAAACGCAACTGACAGTTTGCATCCAGTTTCAGTGCTCCTCCTCTGTCTTCCTCCCACTATTCCTCCCTCACTTATGTGCCCCCCCCCCCACCCCCGATCCCTCCCTCCCTCTCTTGCTCCAGCTGTCAGGAGGCTTCATTATTAAAGATTCATGGTGGAGTCTGGGTAGCTCTTCCAAAAGCTTTTGTCAGACAGACCGAGTGTCTCAAATCTCACTGCCACTAACTGGAGGTGACATAAAGACACACATAGATCCACATGCACACAGGCACACACAGTCAAACACACACACACACACACACACACACACACACACACACTCTCTCTCTCTCTCTCCTTGTGGTTTGCTACACTATTTTACTATCTGTCCAGCCATTTTTTATTCAAATCATCTTAAAAATGGGATTCTTAGTGCTACTTTTCATTTCTAATAATAAGTCATTGTAAAATACCTCATCAGTGATTACTCTCTTGCCATTGACCACTTCATGCCATGTCTAACTGTTCATGAATGTTGTAAATACACACTCACCACAGTGTTATAAATCCCCAGTTTGTGATTGGTTAGGTTTTTTGTCATCAGATGTCATGGTGATCTGTTTGGTCAGAAAAATTATGTTATGAATTTCATGTTCCATGTCTTCTATCATGTTTTACTGGTTCTTTTACCAGACAAGGGCTGCACTGTTTAACCATCATACTCGTCACAGTAGTCTGTCTGCCACTTTTTCTATCACTCTCTCTCGCCCTTCCACATGCACACGCGGGAGCATATAATGTATCATACTATGATTGAACAGGGTGTTTTAATTACACCACGTACAGTATAGCAGATCTTTTTTTTCCTTTTTACTAATTAGACTAAATGTACATATCATTTCTTCCGGCTCCAAGGGGATTACACCGCCAGAAGGACGTAACAGGGCGATCCTGTGCTAACATGGGCCATGACCATATAGTGCCTGAGATCACCTTGCTGTTAATTTGTACTGCTGTTCTCATGCTCGTACACCAACCAGCTCTTTTTCCTATGTTCCAATCTTGCAACCTCTCAGTGGCACAGTGGAGAGCCCAAGCTGTAACGTGCTGAACTCTAGATGCTGTGTTTATTATAGATCAAAAATAGGACATGACAGAATGCTAATACAGAACATTTGTTGAAATAAATTAAAAAGAAGCATTTAAAGGGGCGTAGTTGATCCTCATTAGTGTGTCAGTTTTTTTATATGATTGGAATTGCAAAGATGTGGCGGACACCTTATTTTCTCCCAAACTTCCTATCTCCTACAACCTTCTACTTGCTATACTATGCCCATTCAAAAACCTAGGTTGCTCATCTGTTAAAGTTCACCCTGGCTTTCAGTCCTTCAAGCTTACACCACAGCAAAACCCTACAGAGTAGAATGGATTCAATTCTAGAGAAGTATGGGCTGATGGTTGATGGCAATGTTTGTTGATCAAAGCTACCACAATTGATTTATGAGCCAGTGTGATGTGAAAGACAACCATTTATATAAATTAGACATTGGATCAACACACACGTAATCTCTGTTGTACATCATAACAGAATGCATAGTTTTCATCTTAATCCAAAACTTACACATCCTGCCATACCTCTGTTTGATATATTGGACATAACAAACCAAATTTGCACGGTGGGAATTACCTTGACTAAATTCTTCTCCATTCTCTCATGGACATTTCAGGAGAAAATAGCTCCTTGTGGTAGGTAACTTTCACAGACAGGTAGCATGGTGTCCCTTTGTCACACAGACCATTACTGACATAGAAGTATCTGCTACTTGATGTGCAACCAACTGGCCTTGTGAAACTCTGAACAGTACACTTCACAGTGATCTTTCTGACTCATTTCCTCTTAATACAGATAATAGCAAATCCAGTCAGCCTCTCCTGATTTATATTGCTTCTTGGGTATTTTTATATTTGATACAGGATGCAGACAGCCTCTATCATTGAAGGCCATTGAATAGTGTGTGTGTGTGTGTGTGTGTGTGTGTGTGTGTGTGTGTGTGTGTGTGTGTGTGTGTGTGTGTGTGTGTGTGTGTGAGTGAGAGAGAGCGTGTGAGCATGTGCTCTTCAGCCCAGTCAAGCCAGTATATCTTCACTGATGACTGAAAACAGATTTTACCTTTTGAGTGCGTCTCAGAATAGCAAGTTTCATTTTGAAAGCTTCTTACTTTAATGTCATTGAATATTGCAATTGGAATATGTCAGCTTTAGAAATTTTATAATGAAGTTTCCATTTTACATACACACACAAGTTTGCATGGGGAAGCCTGTGATGCATTGGTCATAAAGTGGCCAATCCAGAACCATTATAATTAAAGGTTGACCTAAAGTTTTGAGACAACAGTGAGACAGCAGTGTGCTGGTGTGGTGCCAGCTGTCTTTTTGTACCATAATTTCTTTTCACTTGGTTCAATCAGAAACTTTTGGCTTGAACAGTTGGTGCAAAAATGCCATATTATCTACTAATGTTAATCTCTTCTTCTGTCTTTTTTTATTGCATTTGTTTGTACAGAAAAGCCCAGGAACAGGAGAAAAAGGTCGTAGTAGCAGGTTGTGTTCCCCAGGCCCAGCCACGGATGGACTACCTCAAAGGACTCAGCATCATAGGGGTATGTATGTACATGTGTATGTACTTTGACTTACTTATATGAAAGGGATAATCTAAGTACCTGAGTATTGTAATGATGTGTTCATGCAGCCTATACCGTATGTCTGCGTGTGTCTCTTCGTTTGTCTTTATTTGTGTCTAATGGACAATCTTTGAGGAGTACAGACACACACACACACAGACGGTTTGACCTGTCATTCACCTGGCTGCCAGCCTGCTGTGTCTGTTCTATTCTGGCCTCCCTGCTGCTAGGTTGATCAATAGACCTCCCCAGGAGACAAGACCAAGTCTACTAAGATGAACATGGTGGGGAGTAGAAAAGAAGGAAGAATATATGATGGAAGGAGGGAGAAAAGTATGTGAGATGGGGGGGGTCCTGACATAGTTGAAAAGGAAGAAAGGAAGCGTAGTGCATTTGAAAGATAAGGGCCAGAGGACAGAGGTAAGAAAATTATTGAAAAAACGAATACACCCTGTTGATCATCACACTAAAATTAACTGTGTGTCTTTAGCAAATCATTAACCTCAGTGCTTCATGTCAACAATGTTTAAAGACAACTGAGAGGACTGACATTAATCAACTAGAATGTATTTTTATGATACAATATGCTGTCACAGTTGTTGATAAATGCCGCAACCAATGTTTCCTACACATTATTAAGTTATCAGTTTGAGATAATACTAACCCCTTAGATACTAACCCATACACTATATATGTGTTAGTGTCTAGGTTCCACACTAAAGAAGGTAAAATCTTCTTGCATCAATCTTATTTCCCAATTTTCTTAGTACATGGCTGTCTTGTCCTCCACATGCAGAACATTTCCCACCAGTGTAGAAAGATAGGGTATATTAATCCCTACGCTATGGGTAAGTGTGGAGAAAGACAGAGGTAGGAAGGGACAAGTGAATGATCTGAAGACCTCATGGCTTTGGGTCCTCACCATAAACTTGTTTTCTATTAGTTGGATTGGATGTGGTGGCATTGGACAGTCTGCCCCTCTAGTTGTTTTGTAGTATTGAGACAGTGAAGTGAGAGAGCAGAGGGTTACAGATAACACAAAAGGAGTTGCAGCTAAAAGGGAAAGCTCAGTTAACATCAGGGAAGACATAGAAATATGCAGATATAACAACAGGAGGGAAAAAACATCCTTTTAAGTAGATTTATTAGGGCCATTTGCCTTGCAGTGTTTATACAGTCTACTGTAACACAAACAAGTGATTTCGGCTTTTGGTTATTTTGGATTACAGTCCCTAAGCTATTACATTTCACTCACAACACTGTGGTGCAGGTATGAATAACTGTATGTGATATGGATCAATTGTTTAATTTTCTGTCAGTTTCACCTCAGCAATCGGAGGAGGAAACTAAAAAGATGTCTAAAGCTCATCACTATTTAACAGCTAAATTAGTATTCTTCATTAAATCATTAATGATGTTTGTAAATGTAATTAATGATGTGTGATTTTCTATCTGCTGCCACTTTCCAAGACCCTGCAAAATCATATTGAGTCTAATACTTACAGATTTAAACTGAAGGGTCTTTTTGAGGGTGAATGTTATTTTTGTATTATTGAGTTCAATCTTGCAAGTAATCATGTTAACACAATTACATCAGACTCTCTAACATAAATAAATAATGTCAAGTTGTTAAAATATACCTTGTAGTTGAGCAACATGTAATGCAAACATGTCTGTACCACATGTAAAAATGAAGACTGTCCATGTTTAGGAGAGCTAAATAATTCCTGCACGTCTCAGAAAACATACAGTTGGTCAATTTAGAAGTATCATATATGCATGCATTCTGTTGTTCACTCCATACTCACAGAGAACCAAGCTTTGCTTTCTAAGGTCCCTTTCATACCTACCTCGTTTGGTCTGGACTTTCTGACTTTTCAGTTTGATCGGAGCCGAAATTACAAGTGTGAAACCTCCCCCGGACCACTGTCTGGACCAAACAGCCGAACCTTGGTCCAACGAAAAGAGGTGGTCTCTGTCCGGATCAAATTGAACCATGGTCCGGGTTCATTTCTAGTTTGAAAACATTTTTTAGTGGTTCGGACTTTCGGACCAATTACAGGAAGTTCTGGCAGGCTATCGTCAGAACCGGAAAAAGGAAAAACAATGCAAAAAAACCCAAAATGACCCGTGGTAGCACATGGGGAGAGGAGGAGACCAAATTATTAATTGATTATTATTATAGTGGCAACGCAATGAATCTGTTCTTTCTTTTTTCTCCACTCATTCAAACTGCGTTAGAAGGCTACCCACTGAATTGGCAAAACGCTGACGTCAGACGCACGCCCGTACAGGGAGACCAGCTCACGTGGTGGCGAAAGGACAATGGGAATGTCATGTATAGTTATTTAGTGCGCTTGCATAACTGCAATGTGAAACCAAAACTAACCGGATCAAATGTATACAATAGAACAAAAACGCAAACCTTAGTTCAGACTTTCAGGTGTGAAAAGGCCCTAAATCACCACAGAAAACCTTGCTCTTAATTTCACATAATGCTGAATTTATTTGCTTGCGTAAAAAACAAACTGCCTCATTGGAAATAGGGATAAATCAAACAGTCCAAGATCCAATGTTGATAACTGCTGCTGTTTTAAAAATAATGGGTGGGGGGTGTCTCAAATCGTTACCATAAATATCCTTTACCATAAATAATGTAATTCCATTTAAGTAAACATGCCACCATGTTCAAATCAAGTGGCATGTATGTATAATATAATTACATTCAGATAAACAGGCTTGTATATGTAATAGCCTTCAGGGCGAGGCAGAAACATCTGGGAAGTTTACCACTGTTGGTCCTTTCATTGTCATGAGTAGATTGGATTATGCATTCGCACGCGCGCGTGCGTGCGAATGCATACACACACACACACACACACACACACACACACACACACTGATGGACGCTTGCATGAACAGCCACGCATGATAACAAACGCAGACAGAGGTATGAGCGTGCACACACTCCCCTTGTGCATCCTTGGTAGTTACAATCAACCTCACAACGACAGTGACAGTTGGTGGGTTATGCAAATTAGATGCAAATAACCAGTCATGAAATTTGTATATAGTGATTGCACTAACGGCTAGATAAGGGGTGTAGTTAAAAAAAAAGTGCTTCCTGTTGAATTCATTCAGTTTAATTGACCTGTGTGTCAGCTTTTATGTGTATGTTTTGTTGTGTTTTCCTGTCTGAAGTTGAAATGAACGACAGTGTATTGTGTGTAAGGTACACAGACAGACATGCAAGCCTACAGTGTTCCGCGTCTCTGAACTAGACATGTCACATCCTGTATCTGAGACACATCACACACATACACACACACACACACGTACACAGTGCTGGCTAGTTAATCTGAGGGTACAGTGGGTAAGCATTGTTGTAAACATGAGAAGCACGCACATCAGTCTTCTCAGCATACAGTTACATTAGCAGATATTTTATGAATACTTTTTTAATGTTTTATTCCAATTGCTCACAAATTATATGTACTTTACATTACTGCTTATTATTATTATTATTATTATTATAACAAATTCACAACTTACTTAAAAAAATAACCTGGGTGGCAGTGATTTCTTGGGTTTCTTAACCTGAAAAGGTTTTTGCTTCACTTTGATATTATTTTCTTTCTAATCCTTTATCCATAAGACAGAAATTTCTCTCACTCACTTTACTCAGGACAGCCCAGCTGTTGAAACATGTTTTACTACAGGAGCTCTTTCTCTCTATAGATAGCCTTTGTAAATGTGTGTGTATGCATGCTTGGTGTAGAGCTGGAGAGTGTAGACTTCTGTCTGCTCTATACATACAGCACGTTGCACCTTTTGGCAAACATTCCACTTGTGAATGGCAAGGTAAAGATTGTTTATAAGCCAAAAATAATTTAAAAAATCTTGTCATTTTTGACAAATTACTTTACATGGAAGCCTAGATCTACTCAAAATATGGGTGTTTTTTTTCCGACACATATATTGTTTTCTTGCTCAAACAATTATCCATGTGTATAAAGCAGGATTTGATAAGAACCAGAATTGAAAAGTGAGATCTGAATTAATCGCTAAAATGTAAACAATACCCGACCCTCGCTGTGAGTAGGGACACCCGCTGTTGTTCTAAATGAACCCAGATTGCCTGGCCATTAGAAGAAAATAGGTTTTATCTCAGTGTGTAACATACGTACAGCTGCTGCCTGCAAGGCACATTGTGCATCTCTTGAGAGTGCGTGTGAAAGAAGGGTAACTCTGAGTAATGGGCCTGGAGTGCCAAGGGCTAGAGCCTAGACCTCTAAGAAAAGAGAAAGTGAGCGAATTAGAGGTGGAAGGGACGCTGGGAGGAATGCAAGGAGAAATAATGTCAGGAGAAATTATTATTTTCCTTCCCCACTTCTTCATCCCTCTCTGTCTCTTCCTCTCATTCACTCTCCTCCGTTTCCTCTCCAGATTATTAACAGAAGGATGGCATATTTGTAAAATCAGTGGTGTTCTCAGTAGAATATTCTGGCTCTTGTAGTATCCAGCTCAACCTCCTAATAGTCTGGTCTTGCCTATTTTCTCTACATGAATTGGTGGTGTTTCAGAGTTCCCCTTGGCAGATCTGCAGTTTTTTTTCCATAGGAGGCAATGAGGAGAATAACTCTCTTGCTAGATCATGACATGATTCTGTTTTAGTCATTCTGTCATAATCTTTGGATGTGCTATTAGTTTATTATTACCTGTATCATCATCTGTCTGCCAACCTCTCTACCTCTTCCTGTTACTGCCTCTTGGTTCTCTTCTATGAAATTGTACCACCAGACTGTGTCTCTGTCAATACACAAGTGCTGTTACAGCTACATAGACACTTGGCATTTAGGAAATCTATATCACTTAATCCTGGCTGGAGAACTAGGTGTGATTGCATCTGTTTGTACTTGTTTGTCTGTGTGTATACTGCATATTTCCTTTGTGTATATTTACATGCCAATCTTGTTTAAATGTGGATCAGTATAGTGTGTTTGTGGCTTGTCAATATCAGGCTTTTGTTTGACTGTGTGGACTTGGTTTGTCAGCATCAATAAACTTTTCCCATGTGTGTCTGTCTGTATTTCAGGTCCAACAGATTGATCGAGTGGTGGAAGTAGTGGACGAGGCTGTTAAAGGTATTTTAGCACACGCACACACACACAAGCACTCGTTGTATGAGTGAATAAGCAGCAATGCATTGATCAGCTAATGAATGAATGAGAGTCCTTTCATTGTTGGAATAGGAAAAGAAGTTTTTGAGTTTCAGCTCCATGTATGAATGATTTTCAGTAAAGTAGCCTGTCCACTTATTGACTGACTAAGAGTGACTTGACTGTTAAGAGTAAGAATATTACACTTTCCTATAACACTTTGAATTATTCTGTCTGCTTTCTCACACTTAACATTTTAAAACATTTAATTCTGAGCAATTATTGTCAATAATAAGGTACCAGCTATTTTTAATTAGAAAATTGAGTATTGTTCAAAGTGCTACAAAGGTCCACAGGAGTATGTTCTTTGTGCTAAAATGTGATATTCAAGAGCAGAATGACTTGATTTACTGCTTTTTTTTGTGGTTTAAAGGATGCTGATTTCCTGAAACAAAATGCACTTCATTGCTCAGTGAGATTAATGGTTGGATTGACGTTGTGTATTTAAAAGTGAAGTCGCTCTCAGATGTTTCGTTCAGATCCTATCTGTCTTGCTGTCTGAGTAGCTAGTTAAGTGGTCTTCTCAGTCAGCGAGAC
Organism: Macquaria ambigua; assembly: GCA_008360985.2. Lineage (NCBI taxonomy): Eukaryota > Metazoa > Chordata > Actinopteri > Centrarchiformes > Percichthyidae > Macquaria > Macquaria ambigua. The sequence goes on along the minus strand of VMKM01000442.1, from coordinate 201,732 downwards.
ACACTCACATGGCAGTGATTAGGTCATCCATTTAAACTGTTAGTGAACCACCGCACTTAACTGTTTCATGAAGGTCAGGCAGAGTTTACAGTGTGAGAGTGTCCAGTCAGGCTGTCATACACCCCCAGCTGTTCTCTAATAAAGAACAGATCGAGTTTACTGTGTGTGTGTGTGTGTGTGTGTGTGTGTGTGTGTGTGTGTGTGTGTGTGTGTGTGTGTGTGTGTGTGAGTGACTAGTTTACACTGCAGGCTTCACTCTAATGAAGGACAGCTGAACTGAGGCTTAATTTTACAATGTGTCATCAGCCCTAAACCCTACACACCCTCACATTCACACATGTACTCTGTGACTTTTATTCCCCCTTTCTTCTCTATGATTTGCTCATTCTTTCCATTTTTCTTCCCTTTCCCTTTCCTTCCTCCCGTTCATCAGCATCCTTTGATGTCTTTCCCTGCTCTCTTCCTCCTCCCTCTGCCTTCTCACTGCCCTGTTCCATCCCTTCTGCCCTCCTTCCCTCCCTTTTTTCTTCCCCCCTTCACCCCCTCCATAGAAACTAATTTCCCCAGTATCATTACAGTTCTTTATGACCTCGTATAAACTGAGAGCTGTTATTTCAGCTTGGAGGCCGGGGCATAAACCTTTAAGCTAGGGGATTTGCCTTTCGTAATGGCTACTAAAATACTTACTTCAATGAACTGCTAATAGACGCAGTTCTCTCGCTGCCCCCAAAATTGCTTGCAGGTCTGTTTTCCACATGACAAGAGTACTGGTATGCTTTTATGAGCTTGGTTCTTGAGGTGTGAGACTATCTATTCAGTCTGGATCCTGGCTCAATAAGAACTTCACAACTCACTCCATAAGGATACTTCCCTACTGTAAAACTGCTTTTAATCATAGTGCATCTACCTAACATAAAGATCAAGTTACAACCTGTTGTAAATGGCAGGGCATTTTTATCCTTTAGTTATCTCAGGTTGGGTTGCTGAGCATGCACACAGTACTTAACATTTATACAGTCATACACATTACAACTACTGCCCAGTCTTGCCACTGTGCAGCGTCAGTGATTTGGTGGGTAGTGTTGTTACTGTGGTCACAAGCTTGCTTATCCAAATCATTTATTTTTTTTAGCTGTGCCAGATGTTGATTGTCTTGCTAACAACAAACACAGCTTTGGATTTATCTTGACTGTATAAATGTTAAGTACTGTGTGCATTCCAGGCTCACTGGCAGATCCATAAAAAATTAATTAATGACACCCATGGATACACATTTTTCCAAGGGCATCTAGCCAGATTTCATGTCTCTTAGTGATGCTTAACAAACAAAAACACAAGAACAATTGGTTATTTGAAGAGTAAAATACAGAGAATGAATATTTACATCTTTTGAATCAAGAAAGGAATGAATACAGAAGCACACAAAGGCTAGAAAATACATTTTAATAATATTTTCACTCTTAAAGGAACACACACTTCCACTAAAGTCTGATCTTTGCACCATTAATAAATAACTGCTGTACCTCTTTCTTTATAGGGCCGTTTTGATGTCTTAGTGTTTTTTATTGGCCTCCTAATATTGGTCTTCTCTCACTGAGATGATAGCCTTGGATGATACCATTTCACCTAATATTCTTTAATCTTTTAGAAACAGTTTAGATTTAGTGTGTGTATGTGTGTGTGTGTGTGTGTGTGTGTGTGTGTGTGTGTGTGTGTGTGTGACATTGAAACAGGGGGCAGGGAAGGTTAGACAGACTAATGTATCTACTTAGCTACAGATCAGAGGCTACATGGCATCCATATAACCTCATGCTCCTTATTTCACCAGGATAAACAAACTCAAATGTATCAATGCTGAAAAAATAAAGCAGGAGGATAAAGATGTGGCTGAATAGAAAGAGACAGTTAGACAGGAGGAATGAAAATGAAGTACAGGTACAAAGAGAAGTTGATACATTCTCATATATTTTATGTCGTCTGAAGGTATTCTGAACAATGTCTCTTAATGCTCAGTGACCTCACATCTGGAAGTGACAAACGCAAGCTCTGTGGAGCTTGTCATTGTCAAGCATCAAAGCCTCATGTATGGCTTTTTAAAAGAAGTGCTCTTTGAAATGTTTGCATTAAGGCACAGTGTAAAAGTAATACATTTGATGTGCATCTTTGATATTTCCCATCAAAACTGATTCAACTGACATTGGCAAGGAAATAAACTGCTTTTTCAAAAGCAGCCATACATATCTAATAACCTGTTATATCGGGAGGTTAAATGGCAAGCATTACACCCCTCCCGTCCTCCTCATCTGCCACCTTTGTCCCTGCTTTCCAATGTGCCCCCATCCCCCGATCCTGCCTGCTGCTTTACAATCAAACCAGGGAGCACAACAAGACCCACCACTTATGAGACATCAGACACAGGTCAACAGGTCAATCTTTTAGCTCCCTACCTCTCTGATCCAACCATCCATCTGGCTATCCTGTACATCTTTCATCTGTGATGTATTTTTTTTCTATCATCACCCGGTCATCCATCCATCTATCCTTGCCTTCCCTCCCTCCTTTTCCCTAGTATGTTATAATGGGCCATTATGAGTGGATAGAAGGATTTATGTCGGTTTGTATTTATGAAGGAGAGAAAAGAACAAAGGAGAGAGAGATTGGAAAAAACACAGGAGGGAGAGGAGGAGGGCAGTCAGTAACTAGAAAATGTGGTATAGGGTGATGTGTGTGTCTGTGTCTGTGCGGGGTTGTCCATCACAGCAGTTGGCCTCTCTAAAGTCTGTAATTGAGATGACAAATAGGGCAGCATTCTTCGGTTTTCTTCACCAACTCAAGTTAGCTATTTTATCTCTTGCTTCCCATTCATGGTCCCCTAGGCCCTGAAATTGAATTTGGCTTTGGGTACACTCCTGGAGTGATTCCATGCTGGTAGTGAGTTTTTTTTCTTGAGTCTTTGGTGGCATTTGCATTGACAGGGATCCTGTGCAGTTTTAGAGGCAAAGAATATGTGGGGAATGACAATTTCCAAGTTTTATATGAAAGGACAATCTCATAATTTGGAAAAACATCTGGAAATCATATCACCATACTGGTAATTGCTTTCTCCTGACAAATCTGTGTATGCAATTATGTATCGGTAACTTTATTTTCCCACAGCTAAAACCATCAGAAACAAATGCATAATGTCAACAATCTGTAAGAAATTGGAATTTCAAAACAGAATTTACCACAGTCCTTCACCAACAGGCCTGAGCTAAAGCTAAATTTACTGTCATGCCTTTTTTCAGCCAGTGAAGCAGCACATCTCCCAAATGTGAGTTCCAGAGTCCATTGTTGAACCTCAACATGCAAGCCATTATGGTTAGGCTCGTTCTGTGATAGCCTGGGCTTTGGGAAAAATAAGTATAATTATTTTTTTTCATTTTTAACATCCAGTGTGATTGGTGCAGTACTTATTAGATTGTGTCATTTTGTTATTTTTCACATCAGAAAGGTTAGGTTCACATGCCCTGTGAAATTATATGGGGTTGCATTTAGACTACTCATTGTTTTCCCTTTTACTTAGATAAAGTGATCAGTATAATCAAGGTTCAAACAAAAGGCAACTAATGTGTAATGCCTTTAAAAAGGAAATGCAGTTGAATGGGTTTTAACTTTAGGCCTTGAAGCATTATAATCAAGAAGAAAAAGTACTTGTAGACTTTTTCATTTAGTGTACATCATTTAGCCATCATTGGTATTTCCTTAACTCTCTTCTCTCTCACATAGAATATTTGTTGATAAAATGTTTAAAGCAGCAGTTGAGGAGCAGGTGGAACTGTGAAGCTTAGCTATTAAAGGAAGTATCAATGTATGGATGAATTGATCGATCGAAATCCTTGTCTGATGACCAAAGGCAGACACACAGATAGCTAGCTAGAAGAAAGCATGGCCGAATGCGCTGCCAGTCCCAGCTGTTTTCCACGAGGGAAGTTTTCTAATTTCCTTGCTTGTACTGGGATATTACGACCAGTCACGCCTCACCGATTGGCTCTTTGTCCTCCTTTGGGGCAGATTGTCATTTTTATCTACCAATTGATAGCCATGCTTCCTGCCCTCAGCCCACCCTCCCAGGAGACCCATGTAAAGCGGATGAAAACAGGAAGACAATTCCATCCCTCAGCGCCTCCATCTCGCACACCCTTTAGCTGGTAGCCTATTAGATGGTTGGAGAGGAGAGACTACTGCATATCTGCACTCCAAAGGCTAGACATCACTTGCTATTAGCTATTAGACTCAGCTATGGATTTTCATTTGCTTCTGTAGCACAGTGTGATATCTACTAAGTGATACTAGTTTTTCAGTTGTTACAGTGTGCAGTTGGTAAAGGATCTGAGTGAAACAGCCCTCTTTATTTGGAAGATTTCCTTTTTTCTTGCCTGTCCTTCATGGTTTCCACCTGTATTAACTATCTTGGTAATATCAGTGGAGTTTACTTCAGCAAGAATATCATGTTCTTTCCCTGCTTCCCTCTTTGTGTATTCAAGTTCATCCTTAATTGATTTAAAGTGCACCTGATGCCCGAGGTTGGTCTATTATGGCATTTCCTGCACAACTAGGCCTGTCTCCTTTGACCATACCTTTACCACATTGTGTCTGATCTGATATGCTGCTCTGCCTGTTCCTGTGTCCTGTTCTCACTAACATACTGAATAGATGAGAGAAGTTTAATGGAAGCTTTTATTTGTCTACCTAGAGGTGGATATTCCACAATTGAAAGCTGGCTTTCTATTTGGTATTGTGTTTATGGGTGAAAGGTTGTATGTAAATGTATTTGTGCATGTGAGCGTGTGTGTGTACTGTACTTTCAAGTGTGTATTATGGAGACGGACTAAAGAGAGAGGAAGTGATCCAACCATCCAAACAGTGAACTTGTCTTTTTTCTGTTATCTCTTCTTTTATCTGTATGCCCATGACCAATGTGAATAATCTCCTCCAGCTGTTTGCTCTGTTGGGCAGGGGAATTCAGGTTTTTGCAATTTAAACAGGGCAACTAATATATTTAACTTGTATGTTAGTGTGTCACGTGCAACAGTTTACTTGTTGCACATTGCACAGGGAAAAGGTGACACTGACAGTTAATGTTTGAGTTTGAAAAGGACTGCGTAGTAAAGTTTTGTTTGTTGTTTTCAGGCCACTCAGTTCGTCTGTTGGGTCAGAAGAAAGATGGAGGCCGGAGGCTTGGAGGAGCGAGACTGGACCTGCCCAAGATCAGGAAGAACCCTCTCATTGAAATCATCTCCATAAACACTGGGTAGGATACAGACACATAAACAGAGAACATGACTCATAAAATATTCAGCTTTAACTGTGAATTCAATTTCACTGCTTCCCTGCCATTACAGTTTATGGTGTGTGTGTGTGTGTGTGTGTGTGTGTGTGTGTGTGTGCGCGCTCTCCCTCTCTTTGCACAACCACTTAAACAGAGCCCCTCTGTGCTTCTAATTTGATCAATTTCACATAGTGTGCTTGGGCTGTGTGTGTAGTAGGGTGTTTGGATGTGTGTGTGCATATAGTGCTATTTGTTCTTCAAATGTAAATGTAATAGAAACCCAACAGGTGTCTAGCTTTTTGTCTCTGCTTCCATTTGGCTTGTATCATGAAAGCAGGGAAAAACAGACACAGTTACATAGATAGACCTCCTTCCTTTATCCCCCCTTTCCTTCATAGCTGTGATGTTTTGTTTTATCTGGTTACAATTCTTTTGCATGTTATGTCACTGGCAGGGAGTTTGTTGTGTAGTTTGTTATATTTTACCATAAACAGTAGTGCTAGTAAAGAAGATTTCATAGTGTAGATAAATAAATGTATATATAAATGCTATAGATGGATGGATGGATAGGAAGGTGGACTTGACCACTTTCATGTGTGTAGATGCACAAGCACAGACACTCACACCTACACCCACATGTACACCCACATTTTTATGGGCTAATTTCATGTTGTTTACAGATCTGTGTGTCTCTACTAACCCATGTGATGTATTCTCAGTAGGATAGTTAAAAAGGGTTACGACCGACTAATTCCACTGTGCTGGGCCTCCACTGATGATAATCCATCAATCATCCGCCTGCACGTCCTCATTGCCCATACATTAATGGCTTGACTCAAAGCGAGGAAGACACAGCACTAGTGTTCTATGCGACTAGAGCTTTCTTGGTTGAAATAAATACTTTGTTGTTCTTGCATTGATTTGTTCAAGTCCTTCGGCTTTTTAACTAGCTGTCAAGAAAACAAGCTTAAGCTGTTGCTAATAACCAACCCAAAGTTTGAACGTGTTGTGTGCACATTTGCTGTTGTCAGTAAGGGCGTTTCAACATTTTACTGGAATTTCCATCAGTGTCCTTGAACCTTCTGGGCTAATTACAGCAACATTCTTGTCCTTGTAACATAGTGACCCACCAACAAGAAGGCTGTGACCTGTTTTCAGGTCCTGACCTATTAGTTATTACTGTTTTATTACCAGAGTAGGCATTTTTATGACTATTTTGGGTGTGACTGTGATGCAGTAGATACATTGTAATGCTTTGTGGTGACAACATAAGTCAACGTAACAACATAAGTGTAATCCATTCACATATTTCTACTGTTATAGGGGGACCTTTGTCTACAAAGACATAGATCGTAAACCATCGTGGAAGTTTGTCATAAGCGAAAATATAGCTCCCACATCATATTTTTGTCTACATGTCTAAATGTTTAACAACACCATGTCATGATTATTTTCTAAACTCATGGTGCCATAATTCCTTAATTCAAAGAAGCATCAATTCAAAAATCCAGTGAGTGCTTTCCTAAAGAGTTGACTGTGTCTTAGATGTTTGTAGTCTGCAGAGCTCAGTGAGTGGTCTTTATTCTTGACTAAAGCTTCTTAGATTACACTTCATCTAATACGACTAGAAAAACTGTAAATCCAACTGGTTCAGCCATAGTTTTTCAAATAAACTGGCACTTCTGGTCAGCACCAAATTTAGTGTGTTTAAAAGGCAAAATGGGAGGTTTGTGACCAAAAGAAAATGCCACAGTGTACTCGGGTTGGTCAGCCAATTTTTTTGAAAGTCTCATTCACTGCTTCCTGTAAACCATTGCCTAAAATTGGCCATAAGTGTCATATGATTGGTTTATTCCTGGCTTCTTTGTTATGAATAGCCACAACAGATGCAGACACACACTGTTTTTTGGCCCTTTTGCATCCTCTGTGTGTCTTTTGATAATTGTTGATAAATGGATCTCAATCTCTCTCTTGGTCACTATCAAATCACAACTACAGTGTGGATATCTGTATTTTTTGCTTCATGTGCCCGTGTGATTTTGTGTGCCTTCCAGCCTGGATGTGTGCATTTTTGCATTATTTTGTGAGTTTCTGTGTGTTGGGGTATGTGTGTGTATGTGTGTGTGTAGATGTCAGTCCCTTGCCAACCTCCCTCCAGCGGGGGGTCTGTATCTGATCCAGATGAACTCGCTGTTGTTTTTCAAAGGGTCAGGCTGGCTACAAATAAATCCCCTTGTTTTTACTCTTTTAACTGGAACTCTTTTAGGAGGCCGGGGATTACACGAATATGTTGACTGAGTGAATCGGCTGTTGATAAATCTCTCCCAAATAACACTGGTGTTACTGAAAATCCAAGCTTAATGTGTGCTTTTGTGCGAGTTGGTCATGTCAATTTGAGATGGTTCTTCTAATGTGTGTGTGTGTGAGTACTAAGGGAAAGAGAGAGAATGTGCTCTTTATGTGTTCTGTTTTTAGATGATCTGTTTTAAATATTTCTCTGAGGTAGTAGTGACATCATTGGTGACATTTGTCAGCTGATGAAACAGAGAGATCTTTGTCTGACACACAGATGCACCACATGCACAACATCAGTTGTAGTTGTACTCCAAACTGCCTCTGCGTCAGAAGAGAACATTTGAGACTATTAATTTGCAGTGTGTGTGTGTGTGTGTGTGTGTGTGTGTGTGTGTGGCCTTTAATGTCTCCATTTTGTCTTTGTGCGTGAACATGTGGGATGCATATATTTAAGCGCGCTCTCTATCCTTCCCTTGTGTCAAGTTGATGTCATGCTGCAGGGAGGACTGCTTCCACAGGTTATCTGCAGGTCCTTGAAAAGTCTTGAATCTCACATCATTTTAGGGCATAAAAGTATTAACAATCTTTTTTCTTACTACATAATGAGAGAACATGGTAAACAGTATACCTGCCAAACATCAACATGCTATCATTATCATTGTAAGCATGTTAGCATGCTGATGTGAGCATTTAGCTCAATGATAAAATAAGAATAATTTTTATTATCACATAATTTAAAAAAAGCAGAACCGGATTAAATTTAAGTCATAAATATTTTAAATTTGGCTCTCTGAAACCTGCAGATACCCTCTGACTGAAGTCAACCCCGCCCTTCAGCTCAGCAGCCACTAGATAATCTTGACGCTGAGATACTCTTAGAGAACTTCTCTCATCATTTTATTTTCAGATTTTCAATAGGCAGTGTAAATGGAAGGGAAGACAGTCAGGGATCATGCTCTCAGTGGTGCAGCTCGGGTACTTGTGTGGACGGATCTTGGAAAAAAAGGCTAAACAGTATTCACATTGCTCCCTCTTGGTAAAATTACTTGTAGATCTTACAGGTCTACCAGATACTCCAAAGTGCCTTTTTTATAGAACAAAACCCCAAAACCTTTACCCCCTTTGACTTTTTGACTATAAACACTCATATTCTTAAATAAAACCCATTTAGTCATTTCAAATTACTCTGCGCAGAGTAATTTTAGTCTGGGCCTGACAGATGAACCTACTGCATCATCCCCTTCACTTTATTAGTGCAAATCCTAACAACAGCCTGGCATAGAGTTTCACCTGGGACTATCTATGAAAATTTAATTTCGTGTTCAAATTGATTCACAATATTAGTTTCATTAAGTTGCATATTAATTCATTTGCACATATTAAATCCAAATTAGATTGGCTTTTTTCCCCCCCACCAAGTTAATTTATCCCCATCAGAAAATAAATTCAACATAGTCTAGCTAGTCCTGAAATGCCCTCTGGCTTTGTATTAAAGGAACATTGTCAGGTTTCTCCTGGGCCATTAGCACAGTTTACATGATTCATCTTTACTTGACACATTAATGAGCAAAAGCCCTGATTATTTCTTTGAAGGTTCAGTCCAAAAGCAGCATGTTGCACTAATGTTATTGTTAATATCAATTGTCAACAATTTTGTTTCACTACACTAATATATATATATATATTTGGGGGGGGGGGGGTTCAGTTTTCAGACACAGGGTATTAGCGACATATTATGGATGTGAAAGACAATTATTGAATGATGTTTTATTGCAAATGTATACAAAATTGAATTAACTTTAAAGTGTACTTTGTATGTACTGAATTCCAGGATACTCCAGTTTTAGAATGAAATTTGGCAGCAGATGTGGGCTGCCTTCCATGCAGTTGTTTTTAAATCAACACAAATCAGGTCACAGTTTGAATCCTATTCAATGAAATTCAATCAATTTAAACATGATAATTAGTTTCATTAACATCATTCTTGAAAAATTGTGATTGTTTAACAAACTTGGTCTATAAAATATTAAATTAATCCAATCTCAAATATTTTTTAAATAATAATTTAAAAAATAGCCTTTTTTTCTTTTTTAACACAAACGTGAATAGACATCCAAACAGCAACACTCCATCCTCCCAAGGACCTTGAAAATCAGTGAATTTAAAAGGCTTCTGAAGACGAAGTGACACAAAAGGTGCTAACTGCCAAGGTTTTTGGGAAGTTATCTACTTAAATTTTAAACAGCTTTTGATAAAGGTAAACCTGCAAACCTCAAAAGTTTGGATTTGCAACAATACATTACAAATACAAATCTTGCACCTTATTGACGGATGTCACTTTTCTTTATTTAGTTACTGTTTATATCTCAGTTCATATATATATTTATTACTACTGTTTATACCTGCATACATCACAGTATGTGTGTGTACATATTTATTTTTACTACCTGTTTACAAGCTGTATATATAAAAAAGAGAAATACTGGAAACACACCCAGTGTTTTTCAACATGGGATTGAATCAGACATGGTTCCTTTGAACTCCACCCTACTCGTGCATCTTACGTTGACTCCAGCAGCTGATGTACTTTAATTGGCTCACATTCCAGTCGCCAACATTTAGTTTTGGATTGTTTTTTATGTTATTTCTTCCATAGCTTCTTTATGCAAACAGTTGAGCCTGAGGGCAGCGTTCATTTTTCATACAGCCTCAGATTGGAAAAAGACTTCAGTATGTCTTTCTAATGCTCTGTTTTGTGTCCCAGTTTTAGCACGCTTGATACTATTAGGGAAGCTGTATGTGTGTGTTTTGCCCTAGGCTACACTAACGGTCCCCTCTTGCTCTTTGTATATCTATATATGTGTGTGTGTGTGTGTGTGTGTGTGTGTATGTGTTGTCAGCAACAGTGAAAGCCCTTTTGTGAACAAGTTGAATCGTGATGCTCCACCGTCATAAACAAGGAATTTACAACTACTCAGTCAGAATGGGTCATTAAACTTGGGTATGTATTTGTTGCTGTGTCTGTTTGTGTGAAACATTGCCATTAAACTCCAGGCATTTAAAAAAGCCCTTTGTTCCACAGTTACAGCTCATTTCATTTCATTATCTGTCTTTTCCCTCTTCTCTATTTAGTCATATTTTTGGCAGTCATAATCTCTGTCATTGTTATTGCAATGTACTAGGTGTTAATGATCCTCTGCTCTAACCCCAAACCAATAACCGATTTCATCATTCGTATCCTCAGGCAGGCAGGTAGACAGGAAGTGGAAGTTGGCTCCTTGTGGTTTGAGAGCTCTCTAGGACACGTGTGAAGAATTGCTGGCAGGCTGATTGCTGCCTTGATGTTTGATTGCTGCGCTGGCAGCTCATACTCCCCAATAAATAGTTAGAAGTTGAATTAATGCTGGTATGGAGGCCTGTGCCTCTGTTAAAAACGTGTGTAAATATTACACCATAATGAAAGTTATGTTTAGCATAATGTGGCCATGCATAGCGCAAATGTTTTTGATTTTACATTCCCACACAGATTCGTATGCCATTACAATATGATATTTTTCTTAGTCATTATATGATACTGTGAAAATACTGTGCTTCTTTCGGGTTAATGTTTTCCTCAGCCACCTCCTGCACATCATTGTCCTTCAGATGCTTGCAGGGTTAAGCTTACGACAACAAAGATGTCAACAAAGAGAGATGTTGACATCTCTTGAATAGAAGCAAACATTGAAGGATTTAATACACAAACATTTTCAACAGTCCTGGTTTTTGTTACAGGAGAGTGGAAATGTCTTACTCTCGCTGAGTTACTGCCCTCACCTCATCTAACCAGGGAGTATAAAAGGTGACCTTGGAGCCCATACAGCATTTTATCTTCTTTCCTTTGTTCGGCTCCTTCTATTCATTTCTCACGTTTTTTCTTGTTTTTCATCTTCTGACAATAACAGTAACATTTATCTGCTTAATGGAAAGCTAATTTAATCTGGCCATTAAGCCATGTTGAAAATTACATGATGCCATTGTCAGGGTTTTGAAAAGATATTTAATAAAACATCAATGTTTTGGACGCTTTACTCAAGCTACGTAGTATTATTCTCTAATCATTTTTTCCCCATGTCGTTTTCTTTTCTATTCATGTCTGCGGTAAGCTACAATCATAAAGGATTTGAACAGGCTATTGGCCCATTACTCACAGACCTTTATCACTGACAATCCTTGATTTCTACAATCACTAATAGTCACCGTAGCAAAATACACACACACACACACACACACGCACTATGTAAACAAAGCCGACAGAGTGAAACGTGTCTTCGTGCTTGTGTGTTAGCGGACATTGTGAATATGTTAGTGTTAGCTGCTTGTTTCCTGTGATTTGCGTCTGGCTGCCACAACTTCTCCATCCACTCTCCATGCCGACACAGTGGAATAATGGGTCTTATCTCTGCTGACCTTATAGATTTGTGTTACCATTATAACCAAGGTGTAATGTTCAGGGCTTTAGCCAGCTGAGAGAAAAGTACATTTGGGGTCACAGATGTCTAGATGGAGAGGAAAAACAATGAGCCTCAGAACCGGCAGGGCCAATGTTAGGACTTCGTTGTGAAGCCACAAACACAGCAGCAACGTCCTGCGTGTCAGAGCTAGACTTAATACTGTCATGACCTGACTCGCGAGCCATGACAAAAAACGGGAGTTACACGGTTTTAAACTGAAAAGTGTACACGTTTATTAAGTAACATACAATAACTGAAGAACATGCTAAAGTTATGAGGTGTGTGAATCAGTGGTATCAGTGTGTCAGCAGATGGCTGATTGGATGAGTGATGAATGGAGGGTGTTGAATAGTGTAGAACCTAAGCTAGTAACACGGCCAAAACCAACCAAACAAAAACATGGTGCTGGAAGAAGGGAGAGGGAAAAAGAGAGAGCGCGGACAGAGACAGTCAGGTCTTAAATACTCCTGGGAGACTGGCTAGGTGCTCCCAGTTGCGCTAATGGATTCCGCCTACCAGGGACCTGCAAGACAACACAAACACACCACACCCACAGCAGGCCCTGCTAAAGCAGGAGGGCTGTCACACTTCCTTAAAGAAGATGTTGAAACAATAGTACTTTATCACTTCTGTTCCTGACCTGATGTGTGATTTAAGTATCATGGTAGGACCAGAATGAATGCCCACATTCATAAGGACAGGCATTTTAATTGCCATAGAAAATGAAAGAATAGTGAGCTGCTTTTTTTTTGGCTTGCAGCCCAGGGTAATAGGAGAGGAGTTGAGGACACAGTTTTAGACAATGCTGTGTTTTACCATGTTTTTCCACTTTTGTTAAGTCTTTGAAACAGTGTGACACTGGTTCAGAGTGACAACACAGGTTTTATACATAATGTTGGACTGGTCAAATTATTTCTTTCTTTTTCCTTCTATGCTCTTTTATACTCTTTGTTTATTCTACTCTCCCAAATTAAACTGTACTTGTACAAAATGGAGATTTGAAGTTCACTCCTCTTATGAGATAACAAAAAAAAAAGTCAGATGTGTTCTAACAACACTCTAAACAGACAGTACAGCCAACACAAATTACTGATTGATTGTGTTTGCTATATGTTTGAGTGGTTGCATGTGCTTGCACAGCATTTCAGGGTATCCGGGGAATATTAAAAAGTTCAATATAAACTCCTAAAAGCTCCTGAACAGTCCTTAAACGTATTACACTAATCAGTGGTAGTGTAGAACAGGGGTAGTACAATATGAAAAAAACATGTTTTCTGTAGTGCATCTGCTGCCCTAAACACATTTGGGCTTCATTACCGTCAACCAAACTTTGTGGCTATGGTTGATCAGATTTGTTTTTAATAAAGTGAATTTTAAATTGTTATTAAGTCCAATTCCAGGTAAACTGAGTTAATGAGTGTATGTGTCCTGTATGTATGTGTTTACCGCTGGATCATAGAACACAGTACATCAGAAATGATCTAGCTGATGTGTGTATTATGTGTGTCATTGAGGCCAAGGTCTGGCTGTCACATCCGATTCACTCACGAACAACTGAAACTGAAATCTTTACTTTTTTCAGCCCAAATGTATTGTAACAAAACTGTTAAGTTACCAGACACTTCCATGCAACCCATAATGACTGAAAAGCAAGAAAACATTGTTTCTGTTTTTGTCTCACAGAGCTAGAGCTCATCATGGTTGCATCAACGCATAGGAGCTGTACAGCTTCCTCTCAAGTGCTGTATGTGGCTGGTACACAGTCTTACACAGCTGGAAGAAAATCATAACAGCAAAGACGTACAGTACACTATGATCGGCCTATCCTTTCTCTGTGCTTTATCTGTATGTCTCACAGCCTTTTACTTACTACAGAGAAATCAAATCTCTTTCCTTGTCTCTTGTAATATGTGATGCAAACAGACTTGAACGGACATCAGAAATCTCTTCATGACACAACATCCTTTTTTCTTCGGCATTTCCTAACTGTCAAATCCAGTTAACTTTCCAGTTTATATTGTTTGATACTCACTTTTCTTATATTGACTATTATCATACCAACACTCTTTCATGCTTTTCAGCACACAAATGACAGTCTTCAGCACCTGATAGTGGCGCTCCACTTTCTCTGTCCCAATCAGAGCTTCCTCTGCTGCTGGATTCTTTTCTTAGCCCTCCTTGCAACAGTGTCTGTTTGGAGATAAGTCAAACTCAGCACATTTTGATGCCAAAGGCCTTGACGTGGCGGGGTAAAAAAGACACGGCACAGCTCATTGGTGACACGCTTTATAAGAAAGACTATCACTAAAGAATAGTAGAGTCACTATAAGAATAGAGGAGCCGTTTTTGCAGATAAAAGTCTCTGCTTGAAAGAGAAGGGGAGTGCATCACAGGGAGAGACGGAGAAACGGGGGGAGATGGGAAGTCATTAGCCGAGTTAAAAGCAAATTGAATCAGGCCTATGTGCTCTTTTGTAATTTGAATTTCTCTGGCAATTACAGTGTGGAAGTGAATAAGGCCTAAGAGAAAGAGGAGCCGGTTTTGCATTGAGATGCCACAGAGAGACACACGAGGAGCCTCTTTTTTTCCTCTTTCTCCTGCACACACATACTTTCCCCAACAATCGAAGCAGGTATGTCTGCTCCAGCAGCTTGAGATTCCCATTCAGACTGTAATAACACCACCACTGGGGTTCATGCGATATTCACTGCAGATAATTTGTCCATATCTCTGCCTCATCTTAAAAGCAAATACACAAGCCACGTTGCACTGCTCTACTTGACTGCGTTTTCATTTTGTTGTTCGTTGGTCAATGATCTCATCTTTTCTGTGTTGTTTTTCTCCCCGAGGAGCAGAAGTGAAAACACATCATGTGAAGCAGCAACAAAAGAGTGAAAATGTGCTGATGTGCTTCAGAAAAGTAGAGTTACAGAGGAGTGAAGGGTGTTTACACAAGGCTTTCTGATCACGTACATATGTGTGTAGGATTGTGGGAATGCATGGATGCACACTATACACACAATTTCTTTTGATTTTGCACTTTAGCACACATACAACACGTACAAACCTCCACAAAGGAATTCCCATTTTCTTTTTCTATTTCATTCCCGACACACACACGATCATATGCAGACACGTTCCCACTCACTCACTCACACACACACTCACACACACACACACACACACACCCCTCTTCTAGCTATGTACCATGGTGGCCTTTCCTGCTGTTTATCAAACCAATGTATGGGTAGTTTTCAGCTCCACTGGTCTGAACATATTATTCCATTTCCCTCTTCCCCACTGCTTAACACACAAATACATGCCTTACACACGCACACACACACACACACACACATACACACGCTCTCCAGCCACTGTTCTTCCTACTCACTCACCAGGAGGGACTCTGTTCCCCACAGTAAATCCAAAAGATTGATGTGTCTCCTTGGACAAAATGAGATTGTGTGTCATTACAAGGCATTACACTACAGAACCCCTGAGTAACTGAATTATCCTGAGTGTGTCACAGGCAAACACAGTTTACAGACACACAAACACACACACACAACTGATCGTCTTAGACTATTTGCACAAACCAGTTTCCTACATGTTTCCCTCCAAGAGGTAAATGGTCCATAGTTGTCAAGACAAAATCATCAACCCAGAGATTAACAAACATGAAGCATGTCATTTTGTTTGTAGGGGTGTGTGAACATATGCAGTGCAGTCAGATTATTTGGACAATGACACATTTTTTGTTGTGTTGGGGCCAGTGCATTGGATTTGAACAGGAAACACTGGCGCTTCAAAGACCCTCTTGACTTTAATGTGAGGGTACTCACATCTACACCGAATCAGATGAAGTGTAATGAACCGTAACCCTTTTCATGGATACAAAAATTACTGTTAACACAAGCTTGGATAAAGTCATGATGTTTAATGACCCACAGATATCAGCAGACACTTGGTATATTCTGTGGTGATGCTCTGCAAGGCCCGTACTGAAGCCATCTTCACTGTGCCTTCAATCAGTCAATAAGGGAAATTATTAGCTGCAGAATCGCTTTGTGTTGCCGCTTTGTGTTGCGTTACACCTTGCGTCCTACCTGCACAGCTCAGACTGCTGATCATGTGTAGAGGCATGTGTTCGATCAACCCTGTGAAGTAGGCTCTCAGTCAGTGATACAACAACCAACCGCTGAGTTGGATCACAGAGATTTTACAGATCTGTGAAACATCAAAAAATATATCACCAAGAATGTAGAAGGTCCTATTAAGCTTTCAATTAACTTCTCTGATACCTGCAGTTATCCTGGTTTAGTTAGTCACTCATCTACTTGACCAGTGACTCAGTAAAGTAGTCAGTCACTAGTCAAACCAGTGGGTTATTCAGTCACTTGATAAATCACTGTGAGCAGGTCACTTAGTCGTGCAGTGAGTCAGGTTGTCTGCCAGTGAATCTGTAATCTGTAAGTGCATCAGCTTGTCATTCAGACAGGTTGACAGCAGCAAGTGATTTCATCAGACAGTCAGTTACACAGTACAGTGGTCAGTAAGCCAGTGAGATAATCAGCTGGCTACCACTTGACTTTAGCAGTATGTCTGGTGGTTCATAATAAACAAACATCATACCATTCTTGTCCAGTAACAATGGGCTGACTGATCTAGTACAAACAGTGTCTCGAGGTCTGTCTATAGACAAAACAAAAAGTTGGGAAAACACTCACAGTTCCTATGTAGACATAGGGTTGTAGTTTCACATACTTGCACATGCTCTCACACAGACACATGTGCTGTCTCTCTCCAGTCAAAACAACAAGCGGGGCTGCTGTAGTAGTTACAGATATCAGCATGTGACACATTTTCTAAAACACACACACACACACACACACACACACACACACACACACACACACACACACACACACAAACACGCGCTCACGTGCACACACAGAGCGTTTTCAGTGTGCAGCAATGGGAACACGAGACTAAGTAACAGAATTCAAGAGGTCAGACACAGAGGCTGAATTGAACACTGAGAGGGACGGGCCCCAGCTGCATTAGGACACACACTCATACATACACTGGTCTATTCACAGAAGAAAAGAAACATGCACACGCGCGCAGACACGCACACACATCCAGCACACACAAAAATGCAAAAACAATATTATGCGAAATAATGGTGAAAGAACTTTGTGTTTATTTATTTCTCAGTCTGACCAGAGCTACTTTTTGGCCGGATGGAAAACAAGTCCATGACAGTCTCACGGTTTCTTAAATTAAGCTCTTGACTGTAAAATTGCTTCAGACACTCAAGTAAACCCCTTTGTTTTGTAGTCTTAATAAACCCCTCAACAGTCAGTGGGCCATCTCTGAATTCTGTAATAAAACATTATGTGTGGGTTTTACTTGGGATGATAAGATAAGGCAATTTGGGAATTTTGCGGGTAATGACATGACATGCTGACATGCTTGCAAAGATTTTTGTACATGGTGATATCTCATATCGCCACCATTGACATTACCATTTAATTACATCGACATAAGGCAGACATTTTGATATTCTTTCCCCTCACAATTGAATTTCTTTGCCCTTTTTTTGCTTTGTCCTTACTTAATAAACATTTATAACATAACATCATTTAATCCTTAAAAGTCAGCCAGGGAAGGTTAAGCTCCACAACAAGGTATAAGCACTTAAATTTCTGTTTCATCCCACATCCTGATCATGGTTTAAAATTGGAGCCCCTAATAAGATATAATGTATAAAGAATATTGTCTTTATCAGAGTCGCACAAGATCATTGGTGTGCATGCAAAGTTCCCATGTAGCTTGAATGCAGCCATCTCTTACAGTGTATCAAGGGTAAATAGGGTTTAGCTGCCAACCTTTCTCTGAATAACTAATCATCCTCTATTCATTTCTCCTAATAGGTCTTTACTCCATTGTGTCAGCATTCTTTGTTCCTTGACTCCACATTATTTTGCAACCTCCACTTTGACTTTGAGATGACACCAACTGTAAAACTTACAGGCTTGAGGCTTTGTTTACTCATATAATAGCAGTTTTAAGATTTTGTTTGCTCATATACCCACTCCACCCCTCTCTCAGTCTCAACAATAAGTGCGATGAATAATCTTGCTTCACAATTTGCAAAGTGCTCAGACTTCCCCTCACAGTTCAAGCTTTGTTTTCATAATTGCATCTTCAAGCCCGCACAATACGAACCCCCATGAACACACACACTCTCACGTAAATGCACACATGGCCCAATTTGTTTATGCATAGAGCAGTTTTCTAATTAATGTGTAGACCCTAAATGCTTATTATTGAGAAAACCTTTTCCTGCTCAACTCTCTCCCAATCTGATGCTGCACATGGGAGCCTCTCCAAAGCAAACTATACTGTATATTTGTGTGTGTGTGTGTGTGTGTGTGTGTGTGTGTGTGTGTCGAGGGAGGTTTACAAATGTATAGAGGAACCTCAGGGCTTTCCTTTCTTTGTTACCTTTTCAAGGCTGCAACCACACAATAGTCTGTCTCCCTGACACGCATGTGTGTAATTGTTTCACACACACACACACACACACACACACACACACACACACAGGGGAGGTAGCCTCTCTCATTGTAACACATTGATGAACTACACTGTTGTCAGGTATAACAGCTACCTCTGTGGTTTAATTAACCGGGACGAAACAGAAGGGGGAGACGACAGAAACAAAGGAGGGAAAGGATGGAGGCTTGATAAGGAGGAGAAATATTTTGTTTTTGTATTTCTCCCTCACACCACTAGACTGTTGTTGATGTTGTGGTTTTTGTTGCTGTTTAGTTAATTTTCATGAACAGTAACCTCTTCTCTCCTCTTCAGGAAGACAGAAAAATAAAGCAAATCAGAATCAAATAACACAAGCCCAGCACAACTTGAATACACAACAAATGCGTGCGTGCGTGCGTGCGTGTGTGTGTGTGTGTCAGAGAGAGTGACACTGCTCCTGTCCTTCAGTCACTGTTGGTCTAAAGCTGCCGACTAGTTGTCGCAGTCTGTTGAGGCTGATGGAGAGGTTGAAACTGCTAATGCGTTGTTGTGATACTGGACAAATGTTTAGCAGCAGCACACTCACATGGGCACTGAACACACATACACATAATTGATGCAAACACACACACACACACACACACACACAAACAGACCACTGACTGTCTCTTGAGATTAATGTTGGTGTGATCCACTCAGCTGGGCCTGATCACATTAAGATGGATGGACCCCCTGGTGGTGTATATGTGTGTGTGTGTGTGCGTGCGTGCATGCATGCAGGGCCCCATCTGTCTGTGTTTTCTCCACAGCTAGGTCCTGTGACCTAGCTGCCATCTTTAGTGCCCTCAACTAGGATAAGCAGTACCCTGAGAGGGAGAGATGGATGGATAGATGGATAGATAGCTACTGTAGATTCTCTTTTGTTTTTCTGTCTTTTCCATGGTGACATTAAAAAATGCTCCTGGCGTTTTGCTTGTATTTCAAAATGATTATAAAGATATTGTAGGTGTTTCAGTGGGCACTTATGAAGGTCTTCACAGTCTAGTAAATGCAGTAAAAAGTGTTCAAAAAACATAGGTTCCCTAATCACTAACAGGATGGCTTATTGTAATAATTTATCTTAATAAATATTTATCTAGATAACCTCTTGCATTGCTGCTTTGTCAGGTTTATGGGAGCTGATCTGCTCAGTAGCCAGCAGTAGTGGACTGTGGTAAAACTTAGCATCCCCCTGGTGTGAATGTGTAAAAGTGTCTGGGTGTGATATAGTAAATAGTAAAAGAGCATGCAGTCTCAAGTAACATTTACTCTGAGAAGGACTTTTTAAATGAAACTTTAACACCATTTTCATATGTGGACTTTATAACACTGTCTGTGACCTGTAACGGCTTTGCACATTCTGAGAAGTAATTTTCTCTCAAATGCCTATCTCGGTTCAATCTGCAGTGTCTCACCCTCTTCGTCAGAACTGCTTCAAGACTTCAGTCAGTGGGTAGAGGAAACTATGAGAATACGCGGAGTCTCCCCACTACTTTGTTACCCTAGCAAGATCCGTCAATGTTATGGACATCGTACTGTGGCCAGTAATTGGAATACATGGTTACAATTTGGCAAAGTGCTTTTCTAGAAAGATTTGGAGTCATGACAACAGTTGTATCTTCGGTTCAGCAGGAGTTCTGTGTTGTTGTCCTGTTTGTGTCGAGCTTCTGGTAAATTTCCCCATGAGTCTGTCACGGACAGATACAGGGTTTACACTTGTTATCTACAAACAGTCTGATTTCATAGTCTCATACTAACTGCCTTACATCACTGCATTTGATGGCTGTTAATCATTAGTAAGATGTTTTTGTCATTGCACTGGAGTGTATAAATCCCACAGCAAACCAGTTTTAAAATTGTGACACTTTCATTAAAGAGAAACTGGAGCTTTTGATCTTTATTCTGTGTCAAAAGCTTGCATTAGTAGTGCTCTGTTAATAGATGGTCATGTTGTTTTCTTCATGAGTAGCTGGACTCTGGTCCAACATTAGTCACAGTTTGGGTAGTGTGGGGTTTTTAGTGAAAACAACACTTGACATGCTGTTTTCTATTTATGGGATGTTTTTGTGCTTTACATCACTGTTAGTATACACTTGTAAGTGTGGCTCCATTGGGAATGGAGCTCTAAATGTGGCAATGTTACATTTATTCTCAACTGAGCTATACAGAAAACTGAACCACCAAATCTTAAAGATATAGGTGCCAAGCTCACTTTTTTGCACAATACAGGAACACAATAGGCAAAGGGTGGAAAATAATTTCAGAAAAAGAAAGTAGCATGATCTTATTTTTCCTTTCAATATTTGGATCCTCACAAACACACACATTTAGTGTTTGACTCGTGTTCACCCAACAGCGTGTTCCTGCAACTAACTGAAGTTGTTGCCAGAAATTTAAGCCAGCAGTGAAATTGTGAGTTAAAAGAAACTACTGTGATAACAGCAACAGTGTATATTTTTATCACAGTATGACAAATTGGAGGTCAGAAATTAAACCCTAATAGAGTACATACAAAAAGTGCTTTTAACAGTGGACTTCCTTCTTTTCAGTAGTGATTTACAGACAACTCTTGAAGAAAAGCCCCTTTCATCCTAAACAAAGACTCCCCTAGAGTTGATACCATGCCATGCTTTTGGATCTGGTGTGAGGCAGTATTTTCCCATTTTTTCTCTGTGTGTTTTGTTTCTTATTTTAATTTTTCTGCTCCACAGTCTTACTCCTTCCCTTTCACAGTCAATTTGAATTAAGCTTCTCTACCTTTTGTAAAACAAAATGCTGTATTGAGTCTAATCTTTCCACTGCTTGCCTCGGTATGAGAGACAGCTGTCCATGGTTGTTTTGGAGCTAGCTGGAGTCCTTATAAACAATTTAGGAGAGGGGCAGTTTTGACTCCCTGCTTTCTTCTCCTGCGTCTGCTCTATTGGGAAAGTGTGCATGAATAGATTTCATTAAAACATTAAAAAGGCTCGTCTGTTTATCTGTACACTCACCATGTCCTCCTCAATCCCTCACATTTCCACAGTTCAGTTCAGTTGTTTCAAGTGAAAATGTTGTTAATGGCTGGATTGGTCAATTTTGAGATGTTGTGTTATAATGATTTACAATGTATAACTCTGTAGTTTTAATATAATTGTGTTGCTCAGTTTAATGCCAGCTAAGTGTAGTACAATAAGCAAATGTATGAACTATGAATAAAAATGTTAAATTACAGTTTTTTATAGCATTTTTGTGGGTATTGCACCACATTTAGCCCATATTGCAAATGTTCATTTTTGTGACATATTAGTTTGTTTGAATGACTTAGCATGTGAGATATAATGCAATACAAAAGTGTTCAAATTTCTGTGCTCAGTGTTATACAATTTTAACTTTCATCTGCAGCATCTCACTCGGTGTAGTGCACTGATGATGTTTGAAGAATACTGCTAATTTCCTAGAGCATCCATCCCTTTCTCTTTCCCTCACAGTCTCTCTGTTTCCGTCTGTCTAGGTGTCTGAATGCATGTACCTACTGTAAGACTAAACATGCCAGAGGAGACTTGGCCAGCTATCCCATCGAGGAGCTAGTGGAGAGAGCCAGGCAGTCTTTCCAGGGTGAGTACATTATCTCTCTCACACATGCACAGACACACACACACAATCACAACATGACTTTTAATTGCTGTGTTTATATGCGGCATCATTTCAAAATTTCTTTCAAAAAAGAGGTACTTAAATAGCAATAAGGGTCATTGAATGTCCAACAGATATACTGATTAACATGCTTGGAATACTGTGGAACTGGAAGTGCTACTATTGGATAATAGAAGGTGCTGATATTGGTTAACTAGGTTCTTGGAGAATTTGATGCCAGATGAACAGCTGTTGTGCCCTGGCATCTGTTCCTTAAGAGTAGACTCCCAGAATCCTCAACTGCACAGCAGGCCATTTCTCTATTAGAGCCCCAGGCGGGTCAGTCAAGGGCAAGTCTACACATTGATAACACAAATCTCACTTCCAGAGCATTTAATATGTTCAGCATTATTTCTGTTGAATCTTTTAAAGTTATTTGTCTGGTGTTGAATCTAAAATCTGTGTACCACATCTGTAAAAGCAGACACTGAAACTAATACACAAATAAGCATAAACAATGGAATTCAGATTCATTTTCTTTGCAACTCACTCACATCATCTCCCCTCCTCTTCTCTCCACTGGATTACAAACCTCCTTGTCTATATCATGTCAAATGTTGCGTTTGGGGGCTTCATGCCCGGAGTACTGTGCAACAAGCTACGGTCAATTGTCACATCCTATTAACATGTCATTGCTCATGCATAATTTAAATGTTGTTCAACCTGAAAATTTGACCATGAACGTTTTAGAAGAGCTGTGTTTTGAATCCGGATCAGATCTACATCTTGTATATTCAGTGTCAGTACACAAACAAAGACCTCATTCCCGAGACCTGAGAAAAATGAGAATTAATCTGATTCATCTTGACAGGTAAATTAGATTAATTCTTAATTTGTTTAACTCTAATGAGCTTATTCATAGAACGACTAAAATGGAACCAGTTCTAACACTGTTAATGCTAGTAGAAAAGCTGAAAGAGAAACAAATATGCTACTTACATACAGTATTTTTAGCGCATTGCCTCCTTCTGCTCCTTCTGAAGATTTGTTCTTCATGGTGCTACTAAGCTCTTGGCTACAGAATGGTGAACACACGGTTTCTTCTTCTTTACACATGCATCTTTTATAGCAATGTTCTTGCAACATACTTTAGTTTTTGCATGTATCCCGTTTTTAAAAAAGCTGTCTGCACTCTCTGTGCACAGCCAACACTTGTTGGGGTGTGGCACAACCCAGTGCTTTAGGAACCTCCTACTTTAAATCAAATTGACAGTCGGCTAATGAACAGCAGCCTTTTTAATGGCAGATGCTACAGTAGCAAATTCACATTATTGTTGTGACAAAAGCCATTTTTTCAGGGTTGGTTTTCTGAACTTTTGAAGGTAATGCTTTAAGGCAGTGGGCACTCAGGATTCAGTTTTCCAGAGATTCATGCAGAGAACGAACCTCTGACACAGTTACCAACTCTGATTTGTATGACTTTTGTTCCCCATGTTGTTACTGTTTCTGTTGCGTTCTTTGTGTCCAAAAAATACAAGAGGCTGTGTGGCCGTATTAATACAGTATTAATACCAATAAGAAAGCTAAATATTAAACTGGAAGTATAGTTTTGGGGCTTAACAGACGTAAAGATGCTGTACAGAAGTTTGAATTCCTTTGTTGCAGGATCACAGCAACAATGTGAAGAATTAGCACAAACACTATCGGCAACAGCCAATGTTTCGGGGCTTCCGGTGTAGCCGACAGATATCCGGATAACGCATAACGGATATACGTGCCAAGACTTCCTCTTTCATGCACCGGTCACTGTTTATGGTCTGATTAGCAATCTCAGAACCCATCAGCTATCGTCTGAAAATGATTTAAATGCAGATACATTTTAAAAAATCTAATCTCTAGGTTTTGCAGTTGAAAGCTAAATTGTTGTTAGGCGATAACCGAAAGGTTCTAAGATTGCATTTCGGCCAATGTGTTGCTCTCCACATGGACTGTTTACTTGCATGCAACCAAAACCCGCTCAAACGTGATTGGTCAATACTACTCGCACTACAGACGGAAACCAGAACACTTCCAATACCTAAATCTTGTCCCTTGCCTACAGATTCTGCATTCACATGCAAATATCTGTTTATAGAGATTAATATCTGGGTAATGAAAAACAAGAATATACCCTTGTCAAGGACATGGCTTTTTTAAATCCAATCCAGAACTCTTTAAAACAGCTGCATCCATTCCACTGCAGTGCCCGGGGGTGGGCAGTCAAGGGCAAACTCACCAGCTGCTTGAACCTTGGTGTGTGTGTGTGTGTGTGTGTGTGTGTGTGTGTGTGTGTGTGTGTGTTTGTGCACATGTCAGATGTGGGTGACGGTGAAGATGCACCTTCCCTTTACACTTGTTTGAGATAAGTTAGAAGTATGTATATTGTAAGTAAGTATATTGATATTTTGGGAAGATATTGTTGTGTGACTCACAGTACCCGCATTACTGTTCTGTAATGTAAACATTAGCTCTGGGTGCTGCCTTTTATTAAAAATTGTCACAAATACTCATTGTAGTAAAACTCACTCACAACCTCGGTGACAACCATAGATAGTATTCATTAAATTAATTAAAAATCAATGAATCAATGAAACCTCCACTTACAAAATGAAACAACACTGCAGTGCAGTACACTCAAACAAAATTGCATCATTCATGCAAAGTTATAATAGACTTGGTTTTGGTTAACCATAGCTGTAGGACATAAAGCAGGAACTTCAGTTTGGAAGTCAGATATAAAGGGTCTCTCTCTGTGTGTGTGTGTGTGTGTGTGTATAATCCGTTAAAACGCAGGAAACATGAGTGTCAAAGACGGTTAGTTGTTGTTTTCAAAACAGAAAGAGGAAGCTGGAGGTTACCGCCTGTCATGATTTACAGACAGCTGGAATAAGAGAGAGGGAGATGGGTAATGAGAGAGGAGAGGGATGAGGTTTCACTATCTATCCACTGTATTCTATGGTGGATACAGCCAAAATCAAGCGTTCAAGTCAGTAAACCTCTGAAAGATTTTGTTCTTGCTGGTCAGTTTTAGCCCTTCATAGGTCCATCCATGCACACAAACACTGTTTTCCATCCTTATTTTCTTGTTTCTTACTCATTGTAACTCTGGTATCTCACATAAACACACACACACACACACACACACACACACACTAGTGCCCAATGGAAACACAGTAAGACACACAGATTGCCAACCCAGTTTCCTGATTCTTGTTGACCATGTTGTAATTGTTTCTCACACACACACACACACACACACACACACAAACAGACATAAGCACACTCACTGGCGAGTGTGATAAGCAGGTTTCATCTAAGGAATAATTGGGCGTCCACACCCTTTGGCCATCTAATATATATTTTGTCTGTCACATATAATATATTTCTCTTTTGTTGAACAAATAGAATCATCTACCACTTTTATGAACCAAAGGCACGCTGTTGACTCCATCACATATTTTTGTTAGGTTTGGAATTACATTATGGCACTGCAGCACTGCCCCTTCTTTCTCACTCTCACTCTATTAGCCACCTTTTTCTTATCTCACACAAATTGAGCCTCACAAATAGGCCCTGCAATTCGATTTGCTATTTGATGTCTTTTGAATAAAAAAGGCTGCAAGTATGAATGCTAATTTTGATTGGCCAGTCAGCAAGCGTTGGGGGTATTTGATTGGTTTATCTCAGGGAACTTTGAAAGGATTTATGGGATTTATTCAAATGCGATTTGAGGTAAATAGCCCTCTTTCCATCTGGGAAAAAGAGAGAGTGAGTGAGTGTACAGCTTTTAAAATAATCTGAATTATTCAAATGTATGAATGTATAATTTTTAACATCAGAGAGGTTCTTTAATGTATGCAGGTAATGGAGGCTGGGGATGTCTTAGGAAATGACAAGGTTGTGGGTGGGTGGGTGTGTGTGTGAGTGTATGGGTGGGGAGTGTGTGGGGGTTCATATGTGTAGTTTTGTGTGTGACCGAGACATGCTGGGAAACTGATTGAGTGTGGGTTGGTCTGTGTGTCTGCACAGAAGTGTGTATCTTTCGGTGTGTGTGAAACAGCCAGAGGTAGAGAAATATTTAACCATATTCCTCTGGGTGAGCAATTCTGGAGATGACAGTATTCTCCGTGAGGTGAGTACAGTAGATAGAAGGTGAGCAAGCTCCATCCACCAGAAGTCTGCCAACAAACCAATGACTGTTCTTCTCCTCCTCACTTTCCTCTATTCCTCTAAACCTTCATCCTTCTCTTTTCCTTACCCCTCCTGTCATCTCTCACTTCTTCCTGTTGCTCCTCTGACTCTATACCTGCATGTCTCTCCCTCATGATGCTTTTCAGTCCTCACTCCATCGCTGTTCCCCTCTGTCCTCCTTTTGTCTGTCTTTCCCATTCTTTGAGAACAGCAGTAGTGGCAATCACTGGACTTGTATATTTATTTTAAACTGTAGGTCATAATATGGCAATCAGTCTATAAAACAGAAATTGCATTATTAGCTACTTCAATTTCCAAATTATGCAAGACTTCTTAAAAGCTTCACATATATGGGCAAGTTGGATTCCTATTTCTCTTACATGGAAATTATATAAAACTGTGTTACAACTGTTGTGACCAATATGGGTTTTGTGTTTTATTGTAATTTCTTTTTTTTTTTTTACGGTTTCAGTGAAGGTTGTTTTTTGACATTGTGTTTTTAAAACCCACAAATCAGTCCCCTTGTCAGTGCATTAGCTGAACTGCCACGGTTGACTCTGTGATATGAGTCTCCCATCAAGGCAGTCCCTCTGCAGCAATGGACAGGCTGCAAAAACCTGTAGGGCAACCCAAGGCCTCACACAATTTGGGGCGAAAATGCTCATCACAGGAGAGTGGTTACATTTTTAAACTGTGAGTATAACAGTAACTGAAATAAATTCTACCAAATGCTGCTCTCAGGGGTCATGTGATGACAGATGATGATGTGGGTGTGTGTGTGTCTGGGGACTTGCTATGACAAATATTCAGTTCCAATGTAAATATGAATCCAACTGTACATGCCGCATGAGATGTTACTGCTGTCCATCACAGAGCCATAACATTGCAGTACCAGGCTTAACTATGTTATTAATATTTTGTTTTTCCTATCACTTCTTTGTTACATAAAACATAATTGTCGCTTTTCGTATTGCCCATTTATACAAAAATAGATTATTTATTATATTTGTTTATTTGGAAATTGGCTGGTTTCTGACCTCACATTCGAGGCAGCTTTAAAATCATCTTTAACCTCTGGAACCTGCAGATACCCTGTCCTGTAAACATGGTGGCTGCCCCATGGGAATGTGACAGGAGACACGGGGCCAGTCAGGCAGAGTGAGGTGCCAGGGCTGTGTACGAGAGAGAACTCTGTTTTTGTTGTGGTCTTCAAACTCCCACTGTGGCTGTCGCCCTGTCAGTAGGGTGTTTTTGAAATAGCCCCGTCTCAAATAGGACGTGACGCTTCATAGATGCAGACACACTGCTATCACTCCCACATGACACACTACATCAGTGTGTGACATGCGTCTTAGCAATCACGACACAGCTTGAATTTTGGGCTCTAGCGAGTGTTGGCATAATGACAACACACAACTGAAACCTTGCATCGCCACTGTTGCTTTTTCTCTAGACCTGACAGCTGGCGCTTTTCTCCCTTATGTAAAAATGTTTGATGCACTAGATTCTAAGCAAAACCACTAAAAATGCAATGTAATGCCTGGATGTCAACA
The DNA here is from genome assembly GCA_008360985.2 of Macquaria ambigua. Lineage (NCBI taxonomy): Eukaryota > Metazoa > Chordata > Actinopteri > Centrarchiformes > Percichthyidae > Macquaria > Macquaria ambigua. Next base: position 173,656 of record VMKM01000442.1, on the reverse strand, counting down.
TGGAACATGAGCTCCTTTTTGGCACATGAAACTGACAATATAATCACATTTTTAGAGTTATCTTGTTTACTTTTACATCACAAGTCCTTTGCATCTGCTTTTTCTCTCATTTCCACATGACTGATGGCATCAGTGTCGAACACAGATATTAGCAGAAATGACACTGCTTAGTTTCCTGGCTCCAGCTGGATGACATATGACAGATAGACAGACAGATATGTGGGCTAGCTTGTTGGCTAGCTCCAACATCTGTGACAGGTGTCAGCTCCTGTTTACCTCTGCTGCTGCAGCTATGTGACACATAGACAGACAAGGCTGCCAAAGTTTGCCAGGAATTATCCTCTACAGGTCAGTGGTTCCTCCAGGTTGGGTGTTCAAGTTAAAAGTTTAGTGGCCACATTTGAATTAGTTTACAATAAAGGTGAATAAACCCTGTGAGGACAGTCGATCATCACAGCAGCAGAGAAAAGGCTTTGGATTATCAAGAGTAAGGTGATACAGGAAATAAAAAGATTAGTGTCATTTCACAGATTTACAGGGTCAAGGGGTGTGCATGTTCAGTAGCTGTTAACATTGTCAATGGTATTTTTTCTGCAGATGGGAAAACATATACAGTATAGGCACAGATCTGTATGCATATGTGCTAATGTGAATTGCACATTTGGCATTCATTCAAGTAAAAGAGATGGAGGTAAGAAGACTAAAAGAAAGCTCACCTCTAATTTGTCTCTTATTGATTGAGAGATGAGCAAGAGTGGAAATAGAGACACAGAGGCAGACGAGCAGAGAGGCTGAAATATTGATAGGAGCACATTGATCATAGTTGAGTCACCACCATCAAAGTGCCGTCTATTGGAAAGACCATGTGGAAAACTGCTGAGCATGCTAGCTCTATCACAAATTTCCTGTGTGTGTGTGGAAGCAGTCAAATTTATTATCCTCTGGGAAAGCTCTCATGTAGAAGCTAAAAATGGATTTTCTGAATCTACTCCAGGCCGATAAGTTGCTCATATTTTTCACACAGACAGAAGTTTCTCCATGTGTGCTCTTCTGCACTGAGAAATGGTTCAGACTCCAGCAACAGTTTTTCATAATCTGGCTGTTGTGTAGCCAACAAACTCAAAGCAGACTTCAGTCACACATACACACACACACACCAGAGTTCAAACATATGTCACCACTACTGAAGCATCAAGAACTGATAACAAGTCTTAAGTTTTTTGACTTTATTTGTTTAAGTATCGCAGTGCAGTTGTATGTGTTGAGCATGACACTACCGGTGCCAAAGATAAGGGGAGGGGTTCAATTCTCAGTATAGCTCTGTGGGTGAAGCACGACACTAAGATGGTTAAGGATTTTCTTTCCACTTGTACAACCCAAACATAAAATGAGGTTGCAGAAAGCCTCGAATGCAAGTCTTATATTTTGTGAAATATCCAAATGAATGGTCTGTACAGGAGACAGGATTGTGCTGGCAGCATGATTATGTGAAACAAGAATCCAACATAATCAGGAAAGCTTCGTAGTACTTTTGTGGGTATGGTGTATGCTTCTTTATGAACATAATAAGATTGTGAGACTTTGGTCTCTGACTTTTATGGTGAAAAATCTGTAGTTCAGCAGGGAGACGTGGATCAGCCTTTTGTTGGTCTTTAATACTTTACTGTTTTACTTTCTCAAAGAGTATTAATTAGATTTTGAAACGTCTGTCTTTTCTAGAATAAACAGTGTGAATCTGATTAAAGTTTGTGTAGATTTTTTTGTGATTATAGCTTTTGTGAAATTACTCTTTTGACACAAGTTATTGTTTATAAAATAAATTACATAATTCCAGTAATAATTGGTACAGTCTTTGTGTTGCTTAAGTAGTCAGCCTCAGTAATTCAATTCAGTAGAGCTTTTTCATAGTAGCCATTTTGACTTGTCAAATGAAGGTGTAATTAATAACGCTAATCATCGCTGCATTCAATTCCAGTTTCAGGGCTCTGTATTGTGCATGCTGGTTCAGTGGCATAGCTTACTGAGACACCAAAATGGATATGGAGAGCAGACTCTTGGCTGTTTGGTAACTGCTACTCGTCCGGCTTTAAACACACACTCATTCACGCTATACACAGGCATATAAAGTGTACACACACACACACACACACACACAGTGTTTCCTCAGGCAGTCTCTTCAGGCAAGGTTTGGACAACCCAGCTGCAGTGTCACCTCTACCACTACTCATTATGCATGGCCATGATGCTGAGTGTGTGTGTGTGTGTGTGTATTCTCAGTTTGATTTAGCTCTCTGTTGGGACGAGAGACACTGAGACACAAAAGTAGAGAGAACAGTTATTTTCTATTTTTCTTGTGTCGGTTCTTGTAACATATTAACTATCTTTTCTTTGTCCTTTGCTCTTAAAGTTCAACTAAACTGCCGTCGCCCTTCATTTGCTTCTCAGCCTCGGTCTTCCTGTTTGACCTCTTTTCATTCTCTCCATAGGCTGGACAAAAAAGACAACGGGTGGTGTGCGTGCATGCACGTGTGTGTTTGTGCGCGTGTACCGTCTTGTCCTGTGATTTAGTGCCAAGCTGGCAGCAGAGTCTAGTGAATAGGGGGCCCCTTTCACACAAAGACAGCACGGGATACACACAAACACGCACAACTCACAGTCAATGCCAGACTGCAGGCCACCAACTGCACACCTGGCATGCTGCTATTATGTCACCAGTGTGTGTGTGTGTGTGTGTGTGTGTGTGTGAGAGAGAGATTGTGTAAGTCCAGCAGCAGACACCATCTGCTCTGTCCTCTGTGAACTTGTGTCCACACCTCTCCTCTCTCCCTACTCTAGTACTCTTTACAATACTGTTCCTGTACTACTTTATATGTAATGGCCCTATACTAAATCTACAACTCTATACATAGTCTTTACTACAGTAACAGCTACCTCAATTATGTACTGAATGAATACTCTATAAATTCTACACTGTTTGTATGTGAAATATATAGTGGTGCTACTAACAATTGTACCTTTAATAATAATGGGTTGTTTTTCACACTAGGATAGATAGTTTTGTAAGTATTTACAAGCAGTTAAGCAAAACTCAACAAATGCATTATGGGAAAGTAATAGCATGAAGGCATATGATTAAAGGAATTAGAACAGCTGAAGGCCAGCATGTACCTCTGAGCAACAGATGAAGATCTATCACAGATTTTAAAGTTGTTTTTTTTTTGTTTTTTTTTTTGAGGTACTGAAAGAAAGACAGTTAAGAGTCTTAATTTCAGGTTCTCTCTCTGTTAAACATCTTTCTTGCCTTTCTCACTTCTCTTTCCTCCTCTCTTTTCCATTTGTTTTTTTCCCCCCTTTTCTCTCACATAAAGACTGTGTGTACTACTGTATTTTCCTGCTGTACAACCCTGTGTGGGGGAGGGGAAAGCATTTCCACATTCAGTCAATAGGTGGCAGTAGGACACTTACATTCACACCGGGACCATGTGCTCTGCTCACTGGCCTTGTCTGTATGCCTTAAACACACACACACACACACACACACACACACACACACACAGTCTCTCATACACACACCAAGAGTAGGATTGTGTCTGTTAAAATGTTTAACTGCTGTAAGTCCTCTGACTCACATTTGGCTTTTAGTTCTTCCACCCAAAACGCCACTGTGTGTGTGTGTGTGTGTGTTCCCTTTCCCAAGCTGTTAAGCACACCACTGCTCTGTTGTTTACATACAAACTTCCTCCTTGTTAGTACGTGCGAGTCACAAAAGATAAAAATAAATGACACCCTCTTCTTTGTTATTGTAGCCTTGTAAATATTTGTAATGATTGCCCGCTCAAAGAAACAATTATTTTGGGGGTCCCCCTTCAATTCCCCTGTGACCTTTTTTATGTGCCAACCCAGAAATGCTATTAGAGAAAAGAACAAACAAAATAAAAATATACTTTTGAGATTTTGCTTGCATATTGTTACATCATATTCAGTGAAGAGTGAGGGGCAGATGATGCATGACTCGGGTCAGAATTACAGTGTATATCTGCTGATTAAGGTATAAAATGGTATAAAACAGCCATTGTTTTCTCTATATGCCAAGTTTTGACCCCTTTTTTTCCTGTCCTAGTCGTTCTTTTCCTCGCTACAACTTATTCTCATCTGTTTCTTTTTCTCCTTTTCCTGTCCCATCCTATTTTTCTGCGCTGCTTCTTTGATTGCTTTTCACAATTCAGTAATACCTATTTCCCCAGAGTTTCTTTCCTGGGCTAAACAAGTCTTTTTGTGTTTTTTTTTTTCACGTGTAGTTTTTATATCCTCCAGGAACACAATGTGAAGTCTTCTCTCTCTGCCGTGACTGGTTCATAACCAGTCACTCTACTATTGAAGATCACTACTTGACTACAAGGTTGTTTCCATAAGCCCCAATGAGTCATGATGCACACACACCAATGTAAAGGAAAAAAAGAAAAAAGCTACAAGTGGCTCAAGTCCTCAAGTTTGTGTCTACTTTGAAGTCTAGACTTGGAGCTTGGGAGGCTGGAGAAGGAGAGATTAATTGAGCTGTTTAATCTACACAGTCCCTTGTTTGAACCCTTTCAGCTTTTTGGCAGTGTCACAAAACAAAAGCCCTTTAGATACCTGCAGGGATTAAAGTTTCTGCCATGTGGCATAATTGTGTCATGTGGATTTCCCCAAAGACTCCTTCAGATCAGTAAAAGGTAGATGATAAAAGTAGGGCATTCAGTGGCCTACAGTAGCACAGTATAATAACTTTCTGAGTGTGTCATGGCAATAAACATGTCTACAACAGAATGCACTTGTATCACCTCTGTTCAGATCCTTTTCCATCCAATATGTTTCATTAGCACATTTGTTCAGGTGGACAGAAGCCTTCCTCCCTGCCTACATACATACATACATACATCACAATCCAATCTAATAACATGTCCATCTTTATAGGACAGCTAACCCTTAACTGGAATATGCAACAAAGATGCATTACAGTTAACTGTATTCTTTATTAAAGCAGCATTTTCTGATTTTTTGGCCATTTGGGGGCAGCAGAACATGCTGTAAACCCAGTGTTAACAAATCTTCACCTCATAAACATGGTAGGTCAAATGTGTGTGCAAACAATTGCCTATTCACACATCCAGCAGACACGAAGTAACATTAGCATTCATTTAGAGTGTGTTTCTGGCCACCTAATGAATTCCAGTCAATATTTACTCTCCTTTTAGCTGTTTTTGGTCTCCTCCCACTCCTGAGGGAAATATCTGTCTATTTAGCTGCTAAATGCTCCACTATGTTCACCAGCAAGTCTGGTGATGGACAGGTAGCGTACAAAACCTTTTGCCGAAAAGAGCTGCCTGCTGCATCCGCTGCTGATTTGTTGTTGATTGGGTCAGAGGTTCCCCTTTCAATTTTGTGTAGACAAAATGTATAGAGCTACTCTTAGTTCACAGTATGCTTATTAAACAATGGACAGGGATTTCAACATTGTTTTCAGAACCAATTGCATTTATGGAAAAAACCTTCATTTCACATTTTCTTTTTATTTGCATTGTCTAAGCGTAAGTATAAACATCCTGTCTTTTGAATCACTGAACTGTCAGACAACATATTTAACTGGCATGCAAGCAAAAGGTGAACTCATTCTCTCTGTTTTCAGTTTTCTTTCAGTTTTTCTTTCTGGCCTCCTATCTTTAACCATACACACACATCACATCCCACTTAACACACACATCGCAAGTAATTGGTTATTCTACCTGTGATTAACTTGAACCTTACATCAATGTTGTGATCAACACTGCTCATTACCTGTAAATAAGAGAGGAACCAAATGAGGGAGAATGAGTACCAGAAAGAGAAGGAAACAGCAGTTGTACATTGTTAAAATATATCTTGACGAAGTCCCAACATGTGGCCAAATCTTTATTTTTAAAGTCTTAAAAAAAACAGTAACCTTATTGAGAAGGCTTCCTTCCTTCCTTTTCCTTGTTTTTCATGAGGATAGCCCCTTGAGAAGAGTTGAGGACAGAAATTTAAAGTCAAACAGATAATGAGATTATTTGATCCTGCTCTATCTAAAATATTATGCAACTGCCCCGCTTTTCCTCTGTTGTTTGTCTGTTTTCCTGTCTGAATCCATTCCATCACTTCACTCCCACTTCACGCCCCGTGATCGTTCTAGCCTTGTGTCTTTTGCTTTTTTCTTTCCCCACTGCTGCCCTTCTTTGATCTTCTCTCATTTTCAATCAATTCCATCTCCCTCGCATTCTCATTTTTCTGTTTTGGTTCAAATCAATTTTTCTAGCCCCATCTCTTACTGTGTACATCTCTCTAACTTAATCACCTTTTTGTCTTATCAGTCTCCTTTTAGTCTTTCACTAACATGATCTCACATGATTTCTCTCTTTCTTGCAAGTGTGTGTAACTCCTCTGTCCGTTACCACTGTACTTTTTTAAAATTTTATCTTTCTCTTACTTAGTTTTCTGTCTGATATTGAGCCACTATTGGCTTATCTGCATTCAGACGGATAGATAAAAACATTGCTTGTGAAAAGGCTAAACCCCAGTTCATTCTTCAAGGCGCATACCATCAGCAACTAATTTATCTCCCATTCAGCTGAATGAATAGGGAACCCCGGCAGCACAATGTTAGCCTTGCAGTTATTTGCATCTGCATTTATTTAGTCTTCATTTGTAAATTATTTTTTTTAATGATCCATAGTCTGATGAGGTTGTCTCTAATATGTAGAAATTATTTATTAACCATGATTTAAGCTGTTTTAGTGCTGTTACACTGATGTGTGTGCCAGTCTCACTACTGAAGGCTCTAGGCACTAAGATACACAAACAAATATTTATACATTCATTCATTTATTACTTTTACATAATTACTTAGACTGGCCTGTGGGGCTACTCAAACAACACCAAGAGAATAGTCTTAGAGGCAAAGTGGGGTACACTTCACTTGTCATGTGTTTGGAGCTACTGTGGCAGAAGCTTGAATCAGGCAGGTTTCATAAGCACTTTTGAACACAGTAGGTGGAGGCCTCTCTCTGACACAACCTGATTAGGACCTGGCACTGAAATGCTGGTGTGACTTTTACATATTTTTACATCTAGTTTTCATAGGATCACATTTCACCTCATATTACTATGAAATAAACATTCACACATCAAAATTCTTAGGGGTGGGGAAAAATTGATTGATGTAACTATCGCGATTTTTATCTTCTACAATTCTGAATTGATTCACAGATTCCAACAATACATTAGTTTGCATTGCCCTGCAAGGGCATAGTGCAGCACCTGGACACTATCTAGAGTTTATCTTCACAGAAGGCAAGTGTTGTGGGTGCATTTCAGATAATAATAACTTAATAATTTGCTTTTCAACACAAAGATAAAGTATTTTGTGAATGCTCACCATCACCCAGTGACTAATGTTAGCAATGCTGAGCACTGAACTTCAGCTAGCAAATGAGCTGGCGAACCAACACACCGCAACACTTTACAAAACTTCCAGCCAACTCTGATGGTGTGAAGAAAATAACTCCCTCCATAGTCTGTCTTCTTGATGACCTGCGTCCATACAGTGTTGGATAACGATGGTTTTCCCTGGTGATTAACAGAGAAGGGCAGGTAGAGACATAACGTTAGTAACAGTAACAACACAATAGAGCACTTTTTTTGTCATACACACAGAAGATTGTAACATGTTTCCAAATTAGTGCTGTTGCCTTTTGTCAAATAAAAAAGCTGTGTACTCCCACACACTGCTTTTTTTCTATTTGTCAGATTTCATCTACTCCTGTTAGCTTAATGCCAGTTCTGTTCTGTACTGCAATTCCATGGACTGAAGACATGAGTGAACAGTTTGGCACACAATGAATTGGAGTAAGGGCCTGAATGTAGTGCTCTTTTTCTAGTAAATGAATCAAGAATCAGTTCTGAATCTAAGAGTCACAATGGAATTCCGAGTTCTATAGATTCCCACCCCTGCAAAATCCTTTTTAATTACGTACCTGTCCCGTTCAATCCATCCTATTCATTCTTGTCTTGGGAACCAAAAGGAATGACAGAAATTACAAAAGAAACTGTCTTTCATAAAAATATCAGTGTGTATATCTAGAAAAAGACACCACATCCTCTGGGTATAATTTACAGCACTGTATGGTGTTTGTGTGTCTGTTTATGCGTACGTTCTTGTGTGTGTGTTTGTCCCCCTGTGGTATATATTTTGATACCATCAGGGGGTCTCTTCACACCCCCTGCAGGAACCAGTTCTCACATAGTGGACCACCCGTGGCCACAGCCACGAGCCCCTGGTATTCGGTGACATGAAAGGGCTACAGGGGGGACAGCTGATGCACATGCACATACTCACACATACATACACACACACAGACACTTGCTCAGAGAAATGTTTTGCAAATGCTGCAAACTACTGAATATGTCCTCTAATAAATGTTCCCTCTAACTCTTTTAACTCAAACTCTCTCTGTGCTTCAGGTTGTACTTGGCATTGCCCCTTCACAAACAAGCTTTGTTTTGTCCCACTGCAGTCTAAAAATAAAAATTCTCCATCACATACACATGTAATCCCCTTAATGTGTGTAGGTGTGTAGAGATGATGAGTTTGGAAACTATCCGTTTTAAGTGTGACTACACTGAAAAAAATAAAATTACTTTTCCTTGTGGACAGTATTATTTGGCAGATGGGAACAAACTGACAATTCATCAGAGTGTTAGAGAGTTTTAAAGCCAAAGCCTTTAATTTGAATGCGCTTTATCAAGTCTTGATCATATTCATTTTGAAATGTTACAGTATGATGGCCAGCCTGCAACACCATTACCAAGAATATTGGAGCAAACTTATGCCTTTACTTTTCATTATGTATGTATTGTGTGACTTCCTTTGAAATCCAGTGCTTTATGGCAAAATAGTAACAATGCACTATTCATTTTTTGCACTACAAGACAGTAGAATGAGTAAAGTCAATTTCAGTAGGTGTATCCTGTTTTGTTAATCTTACATTCTACAGCAGTTTAGAAATGAATGTATCTGGAAACCTTGTGTTGATTGCATTCATTCATGCAGCACACTGTATACTCGTTTTCAAACTGTACTAGTTTTAAAGTTTTGCTTTTAGAGTTTGTTTCTGAAGACCTGTGATATGTGAATCTTACATTACAATCCGATCTGCATCCAATATTCTATCCAAATAACGAGTCCATGCCTACTCATAGTGTATATTTTGTCTGCGGTGTTATCAGATGGCATGTTCATGCACAATATGCAAATGAAGTAAGTGGGTGGGGAGTTGGCATTGTCAACCAAACCAAGCAGGTGTACGGTTACTACATGTGCTACTCTACAGCCTGGATTAACTTTTAACTTTTTCTCTGTGAAGAACAAGCAAATAAAGAACAGACCATATAAGTACGTTATACTCAGATCTGGCTTCACTTCTTGATGCTAAGCCCTAGTATAGATGAATGGAAATGGTCTGAATGGGGTGAATCAAGTCCAAGAAGTTGTCAATTTTCATATCACATGAACACACCACAGCACATGTTTCAGCTGAGCAGACAGTGCAGCTCAGAACAGGCTGCAACATTTTTGTTTTCCAAACAAATGGGATAAAACATGCAAAAACACGCTATGGTGCTTATAGAATATGCATGAGAGAAGAAGAGGAAACTTGTTGACAGCATGAGTGCATGGTCGAACAATTTGTAGGAAACATGATGATGGTGTGATGTGAGTCAGTATGGACAAAAAAAGTTCAGTAAAACGACACCAATAGTGAAAATGTAAGTGGATAGACAAAAATATATGATTGTGACTGTAAGCATAAGATGTGCAAACCCCAACAGTGATGTTATTTGACTTATTTATCTATGTTGAATGTGTTATGTGAATAAGAAAATGCAGTAAAAAGCAAGTGTCCCTTTTTATTGCCTCTGAAACCTCAAAAGCACTTTATCAACAGCTTTGAGTCATGTCAGTCCTGATCTGTGGGGTAAAGGTATAGTTTGGGATTATGTTTTAATACTTTAGAATATTAGTTGACTGTACCATGGAGCGTGGACTATGGCATGTGACTTGGAGCGGACAATGTCTTACAGCATTAGGAATTTAACACAGTTTTTTGTATGAGACTACATGGACATGATGGACATGATTGACAGATAGGCACAGATGGAGCAAAGCAGAGAAATACTCAAACTCAAAAATACAGAGTCTGAAAGGAGAAAGTAAATGGCTGCAGTAGATGAGAGAAATATAAAAGTAAGAAGAAAAGAAGAGAATTAAGGGAAGTGTAACAGAAAGAAGAGAAAAGTCAATTGAAGTTTAATAAGAGGGAAAATGATAAGGGGAGAAGAGGGGAAAAGAAAGATTTGGAACTAAACATGAAATAAATGGGGGGAGTGTGAATGACACACACACACTTACTTTCCTATGTTTACCTAAAGGTTTTGGTCAAATAGAATAGAGACTCTAGAGAGAGAGGAAATGGTTTCCAAGGAAGAAAAGAGAATCTTGTTGTGTGGTATGACTTGTAAAGGCACACACAAACTTACTTCCACAGTTGGCTACATGTCTGTACATGTTGGTACATGTTAGGACATGTCTTCAACATGCATCTCTCTGCCCCCCCTCTTGCTGTAGGGTGGCATTTAGCTTTAGTGAGTCCTGTGCCATGACGATATTTTTCATTTCATCAAATATTGGGACAATAACAATTATTGATTTACAAGTATTATTATTTTTTCTTTAAGGGGACGTTTCTTCACCAAAGAAAGGCAGTTTTGTAGTTGAAGCAGTTCGTGTGTTTCTTTGTAAATTGGCTATGTGTTTGTATATTTTGCTATTTGTGTGTGTGTGTGTGTGTGTGCGTGTGCGCGTGCCACTGTGCACACACTTTTCTCTGTAGCCGCAGTGAATGTCACTCCAGGTCTTCAGCCGAAGAAGCCTTTGAGTGTTTCTGCCTGACTGGACGGCCTGTCGCCACATCTGTCACTTTGCGGAAAACCCTATGCCTGATTCCCTTCAACCCCCATTGCGTGTGTGTGTGTGTGTGTGTGTGTGTTAGGGGCAAAACTCTGCTTTCCTGTAAAGCCCCTTGCCTAGTAGCTAGAAGTGTGTGTTAAGATGTGTGTGTGCGCATTACTTTTCTCTTCAGCTTTTAGTTTCTGCAGTAGTAGCCTTAACTGTCATGAGAGATCCATCTGAATCACACCTTCATGTGCATGCCTGCACTCGTGCGGTCCAGAAAGCTTCTTCATTCCTCTGCAAGAGAGAGAGGGAAGGAAAGAGGATATTCTTGTCCATCACTTGCTGAAGCTGTTTGATAATCAGCACACATTTTCTGTACCCTTTAAGTCACTCTGCCCTGAAGTGGCCATGAAGGATGTGTGAGAGGATGATGGTGTGTTCATGTTTAGGTATCTGACAAACATTCCATTTATTGTGACGTGTGTGTGTGTATGTGTGTGTGTTTGAAGCTGATGTAAATCAACCAGTGTCAAGAACGAGCTCTCAGCACTTTCTCTCTTTCTCTTCACTCCTTTTTCACTCCTTTTCCACCTCTTTCTCTTTCAGCCTCTCTCAGTCCCTCTGATAAGGAACCGTGCTGTGTTTCTGGGTCTCTGCTATCTCTGTGTAGAATTCCCATGTAGCATAATTTGTGACTGAACAGGGTCCACGCATTCATGTGCATGTACAGTATATTCATGAGTGTGGAGGATATACTGTAACTCATCAATAATTGAGATGCACTACAAGTATTTTACATTGAAAATGAGACAGTTTGGACTTGCGAGGATGAGTATTACAGGGTTAATGACATGAGCGAAACTGGCTGGAGTATATGTGTGTGCTAATATAGGATGACCCTGTGCATCTTTCTGTAGCACCTATTTTTTGGAAACCGTTAAGGTTGAAAAGTGCTATATAAGTGAAGTCCATTTACCACTTTCCAATAAAGACTTAGTGGAGATAAGAAACTCTTTCAAAAAACATGGTAGGAAATGTACAAAATTTAAATGCAGTAGTTAAATCTTTTAAAAACTAAAACTTATTAGTCTTCGTCCTTATCCTTAAAGTCTTTTCTGTTTGGCACATCTAATTATTCTTTGGACCTATGGAGCAGCTTTAATGACGGATATGTTTAGTGTATTTAATTATACAAGATCCTGGATGACTCCTCATGCAGTGCACAGGTCAGCAAAATGTTTTGTGACAGACGACAATCAGATCTTTTCTAGTGACCATTGATCTCGTTTGAAAGATCAAATGTGGGTTGAACACATGCAGAGTCCCCACTGTCATAGCGTTTGTATGTGAACGTGGAGTTGCTATGTGGAGAGGGAGAGTTGAAAAGAGGAAGAGGAAGGTAGTCAGAGGGAGGATGGACAGATTGGGATCAGTAACCCTGCATGTGGCCTATCTGTTCCTCGGCTTGTTAACTCGGTAAACAAACCACAGTCATTAGTCTAAAGCTTTAATACAGAAAATATCCCATATGTTTACATAAAAATACTAATATTTACATAATAAAATAATGTTTACAGATCCACTGACTAAATTAACACACATGCGCACACACACACACACACACACACACACACACACACACACACACACGTTATTACATTTGCAAATTTCTAAATACAGTTTTAAACACACACACAATACATTATTGAGTCACTAACTTAATTAACACACACATAGACACATGCAGGGTGCGTCTAAAGTTCGTCCGGGTTTGCTACAGTAACTCATTCCACACACACACACACACACACACACACACACACTAAGTGAATTAACAAACACAAACATGATGCCTGCTGGTGGGTCATGAATATATTAGCATAAATACTGACCAGACGTATTATTATTTATCAAATTAGTGCCTGCACAAGCACACAGGCGTGAACACACACACACACACACACACACACAGAACACGTAAGAAATTAGGTCAACGGCCTTGAATTAGAAAGAGTTAAACCTTGTTATGTCTGATTAATAACACAGCTGTAGTACTGTGTGTGTGTGTGTGTGTGTGGGGTGGGGGGGTCATACATATTTGTGATCATACATTTTTGTGTGTGTGTGTGTCTCCCCTGCCTTGACTTCTTTGACAGCTGATATTAACCATTACCACCTCAATGACTTTTTAATAGGAACTCATTTCCATATGTAATCTCAATGTTGAGACGTATGTACGTGTGTGTGTGTGTGTGTGTGTGTGTGTGTGTGTCTAAGGCCCTTAGTGCCTTGCAGTTCTTGGGGTCTCTGAAGCATACAGAAATGGGATCTGCCCCCTATAGCTTCCTTTGACTCTCTTCCCCCTCTCACACTCTCGGCGTCTCTGTAATCCACGCGCCCCATCAGCCATTCATCCTCCCCTCGGCTTCAACTCATGCTTTTAATGACGCACAGTACAAGTTCATTATCTTGATAGACAGACATTGGGTCAAATCTCGAGACATGGATCATCTCTTTTTGATAGATAACCCCTGATTCATACAATTATATAATTTGCTGGAACACACTGAAAGATTTTCCTTTTTTCAAACATTTCAATTAGCGCTGAAAATATTTGATTAATCAGTAGATTGACAGGTGAAATTTGTGATAATCAATTCGACTTTTAATTCATTTATCAAGTAAAGATGCCAAACATTTGCAGGTGACAGCCTTTCAAATGTGATGATTTGCTAGATATTCTCTTTCAACTCAGGGACAGTTTGCATCACATTAACATACAATTTATCAACAGATGAATTTGACCTATTGTGACAACTGCATCTTTCACCTCACTCTCCTGTTTAATTGCATTTATTGCTTGTTAAGTGACGCTAATGAGAGCATTTCTTAATGAGAGCAGATAACAAGGCCTGTTGATTGCTAACAAAATCACTAATAACATTAGTCTCACTCCTGAAAAAATCCTTCCCTGTAAAGAGTTCTTGCACAGTCTCTCCCACTTATTAGCTCCTGCTTGTTATTCGTTATCTATCCTGCTTCCGTAATCTTTCACCAGTTTTTTGGGATGTTGTTTTGTAATAGCTATGCACAGGTAAATAAGGACAACTCAACTACCTGAGACTGACTGACTCACACTAATAGTCCTACACAGTCACATCCTGCTCATATATTCAGATGTAAATAACCTAGAGGGGGTGAATCAGCATATATATCCAAGACATATTTCTGCTATTTATTCACCCATCTAATTTATACCCCTGCTTGTCCTGTTTAGGGTGGCAGGGGCTGGAGCCTAGGCCTATTTGGACAGGCTACCAGTCTATCACAGATCTAACACATTTAGGACATATACAGTAGAGCATACGGAGAAAACCACTGCTAACTGTGAGGCGACACTGCTAACCACAGGGCCATACTGCCTGTATAGCTCTTAGCAAATGATGATAATGGCTGTTCTACTTTTGCACATTTGCCTCTGCTACAAATATGTGGTATAAAAACATTGACTTAACGTCAGGATGCACACTCTCTGAGTTTCTTGTGTTATGTTGGACTTGAGCCATGGCAGGAAAGGAAAAGATGTTTGAACCATTTTACCGTCAAATGAAGGCTAAATTAAATATTTGTGAAATTTCTGTAACTGTTCTTCAGCCACACAGGCACACACACGCACGCACGCACGCGCGCGCACACACACACACACTGTACTTGGAGGCCCTCTGCCAATTACTTTTGATATATCCATACAATATGTCTGACCCATATATTCTATGGCATGTTTTTCCTATCTACCACATACATTGCATGCACACATATATACACACACACACAAGCTTTGATGTATACAGACATACTATCTCATGCACAGGCGTGCACAGAAGGTCATGCCTGTAGTTCAGAAACTATGTGAAAGTAGGTTAAAGCTGACATGTTGTTGTTAAAGGATTGTGTAGGCTGTCTATTAAAGCCATGCATATGCATGTACATCCACGTGTGCATGCACACAGACACATGGATGTGCAACATGTGCACACATGCATGTATTTAGTGTAAACATACCTGAGAGAGAATATTTGCATATACAAGTATGTGTGTTGGCTTAATCTGTGATGATGATGCTACCTGCCAAAACACCCACGTGCCACATCAACAGTTGTTGCTCTAAATTAAGCTGCTTAATTACTGCAATTAAACAGTGGTGTTTGTGCATGAGTTATAGTGTGTAAACGTGTGTGGTGGGGATTGAAGGAGGGCTTGTGTATATGTGTATATGTAGCAGCTTGTGTCTGCGAAAATGTTAATTTCCTGCATGCCTGTGAATCAAAGATTAGCAAAGATCAAGAATTTCAGTGAGAGCTGTTGAATACAAACTTAAAGAAACAATGGTAAGAATCTTTGTAGAATTTCTTTATATTGGACAAGCTGTGATTATTCTTTCATGTCAGTGATATGTCGTGATGATAAACTGTGTTCTAGTTAAACCCCATCATTTCAGTAAACCTGTATATGGCAGTTGTTGGAAATATAGCTACACTTGTTTTGTGCTGGCTGATCACATGGAAACCTACATCTGACAAGCCAAACTTCTCTGTGGGAAAAGTATCACACAGCGGTGGAAAATGAGAAGTATGAAATGAAATAAATTAAGTGGTGAAGTGACATCAAATGAGTTAACTTATGTAGGGATTTTTCCTTGTACGCAGGGATTAAGGAGGATGTAAATAAATTAAAGCAATAATTATATAGCCTACACTATTTGAATTTTTAAATGAATTTCATGTGAAAATTTAGAATAAGCACTAGCAGTTTCAGTTAGTGGTCATGTAATGTAGACAATAACAAACAATTCATTGCTATGTTAATAAAATTAATAGTTATTCCAACATAGAGACATTTCTTAGATACCATGCAATATTTCCGTGTCCCTCTTCTTCTCCCAACAAACCTTTTCTCCTCTAAATCCAACCTCACCACACATAGAATCTCACTTTTCTCTTTTTCCCCTCCAAATTCATCATTTCATTTCTCAAGTTGCTGCTGTTGACATCTGCCCCAGAATGTTTTACTGTCTAGTGGTGGGTGGGAGGTTTACTGTGGAAGCAGACAGCCAGAGGGGATTGGCTGATGGGGGAGAACAGGGGAGGGACTAATGTGATTGAAGGTCAGACAGGCCTTCCAGTCAATAGCACTGTACAAAAGTGTTGCATGGTTACACATGGTTATATGTAGATGAGGTGTGTGTATGTGTCCTGGATGTGTGTGTCTGTGCGTGTTCTCTCCATGTGATGAAGAAATGAATTGCACTTGCAAGGCAGAATACACATCCCTTCAAGAGTGTCTTTATTTGTTGTCTGATACATATTCATGATGGCCAAATGAAAATGAAGCAATGCTCCAAGCAGCAGAGAATGTATTCATGTGTTTATGTCTCAGTTTTGCTTGTTAGAAGGGTATGTGTTGTCATGTTCTCTAGGAACACACACATTGCATTGCTTTTTGGGCAAACATTTTTGTTAGAGATGGAAAACCATAGATAATGGAAAAAACAAGCAAAAGAGTCGAGAGTGGACAAGCCAAGAGAGTTCACAAACGTGGTCGATTTGCTGACAGCACTGATTTGTGTACGTTTTTCAGTATTGTTTAGTTCTTTAAAATATGTCTTACTTTACAGTTTTACTATCTATCGGTCATATCAGTATATGTTGGTCTATGTACCCACTTAAACCATGTTTACACTTGTTAATTAAAAATTAAAACTTGAGGGCTGTTGTCACCTTCTCTAGATCAATCTACTGGTACTGGCAGGTTGTAATCCTGTCGTTTATTTGAATCAGCAACTGCAAAACTTTAAACACATGCTAGCTAGCAAAGTGTACTACATGTCCACTGCTGGATATGTGCTGTTGATTTCATTGCATGAAAGTACATACACCTTGAAAATGGTTGATTCCAGTGTGCCAGCTCTGTTTTAAAGTGATGTTGTTCTACTGTCTCCCCAGACAAGTCCAACCTGATGTGTTGATTGATATTATTTTAGTAGTAGAATAAGAGACTTATATTTTTTGTTGGTTTTAAGGTAGTTAGATGAATATATCAATACTCTATGGAAGAATAACAACATTAAAGTAGCAGTAAAGTATTTCATGAGATCTGTTAAGTCATTGAGTTAAAGAGTGAATATGCTCTAAGGGATCTAAGCTGTTATTGCTGTACATAAGGTCATGCACATTCTGATTGGTTGCAGGGGGGTAACATTTAATAGATAACAGATTATATGCACATAAAGATGATCCTATTATACTGCATTAAATCCATGACACAAAGCAACACATAGCTAAGCATGTTGTATACATTAAGCTGCCATGATGCATGAGGGGCATGGGTGTGTGATGCTTATATTTAAAAGTTTCTGCACTTGCAGCCTATATTAGCTGCAAGGGCAGTAGACATATATCTAGATCAGATGTCACAATGTCACATTAAAGTGTATTCAAAAGCCAATAACTATAATTGACCAATATTAAAGTACTGCATCATTTTCAAAACAGTGTAAGAACATTTGTTGAAAGTTAAAGTAACTGTAACATGCTTAGCCATGTGTTGCCTTGTGTTATTGTGTTATGTGTTATTGTAATGTGTGTATTCATGTACACAACCAAAATACAGTATAGACTTAGATGCAAACATACATGCACAAAAACATGCATATAAATAATAGTGTATTTTTGGGTATACACACATACATGATGGAGTCTGTAAAACTGTAAAATGCCCCTTCTCAATCATTTACATGAGGGGCAGAGCTTTGGTCACACAAACAGTGTCAGAACAAGCAGCCGCCAAAACAAACACATTAGACATGACCCAGAGATCAAATGTATTTACACACAATGCTTCTTGCCGCAAGTGCAATAAAAATGAGCTTGTAAAGACAATGGTAGTCATTTGGTTGAGGACTTGGCAGTTTATAAAAATGTAAAAAAGTGCCAGTGAGTGATTAGAAAATGCATTAGTTTATGTACACATTTATTAGGTTAGCAAGAATCCAAAAATTCACATTTTTTGTTTAATTTACCAAATAACAATCATTTAGATAGTAAGTCAACTATCCTTTCAAAATACAGTGACCTTGATCTTTCAGAATAAAACCTATAAAGGTTATGATTAAAGCCATTATGTGCAGAATTTGAAAATGTTTCTGTATGCCACTGTGAATGCCATACTTTCTCATCTCTAAAAAATCTTTATAACTATTTCTTCCATTGATAACGAAACAGTATTGAGGTTCAGTGGGTTTTTTTCCCAGTATTTTTTTGTGATAAGAATCAACGTAAGTGAGGATATTTCCACCCAGAGAAAGTAAATTCTTTTGCAATTTTTCGTATCTATAATAGCTTATTAGGAGAAAGAACAAGATCAATGTAATGATAAAACTGCATGTGAAGTCAGTTTTCATTTTCATTTCCAGTCTGATATTTAGTGGAGGTTATGTCAAAAACAAGCGATTTTTGATTAGTAATATCACTGAAATTTAAATTGAATTTTGTCACATTCATTCCTGCTGGGAATAGTAGTAATTTTAATCTTTTGTTACTAAGAATTAAACAAACATCCTGGCTAATATTCAGTCAGCTTGACTGTTTTTATGTATGTATATGCATGTGCTATTGAAGGAATCAGAGCCAGAATGTACCAACTAATAGAAACAAGCATGACATGAAAATGTGTGGTCATGTTGTGCCGCTTGTGTGTCTCATTTATGATTTAAGACCCTTTTACCATTTCAACAGTGGCTTTTACTAAATCTCCCAATCACCTGAATCAATTGGTTCTGTCACGCTTCTTCAAAGCAACCTACTTCAAAGCCCTCATCTCTTTTCTCCTCCCACACTTCCTATCCTTTTACCCAGAGGCGGAGCAGTGACACAGGGCCATAAGAAATTATATATGTAAACAGTGTAATGATGTATAGAGGTCTGCTACAGTATATGGCAGTGTGATTTTAAGTACTGCAGCTTATACTATTGACATTGTTAACTGTAAACAATATCATATTAGTGATGATGAATGAATTAACTAAAATATTTTTGCCAAAACTGTAGATCAACATTTAATAGCATCTCACAAGGTAGACATTCTTTCGAGTTTACATTTGAAAAGGTTTGATTTTAGCTTCCTGTATGACTAAGTTCAGGTCTTTATAAGGAAGATGTCTCTTTTTTTTCTCCTTGTTTAAGTACTTTTGTGAATCCCAAATAGATCAGTCTAAAATGGATTGGTTGACATAACCAACATAAACCAAAGCCACCAGTTTTCCATCCTTGTCACTAGGATAAATGTGTCCTAGGCAGGAGATATTCTCACCCTCTCTTCAAATTCTGGGTTGGGGCTGGGTTTGTTTTGTTTTTTTTCTTTTCATTTATTTATTTTGTTTTGGATTCTTTTTTTGCTTTTTACTTTTTTGCTTATTGACTTAAGAATGTTTAAAAGAAAATTAAGAGCACAAAGCAGTGACATTGGCATAGCAAAACATACATACGAACAGACATTGACTTGAATTCATCATGTAGACAGACAACCAACAGATCCACCACACTTAGAACTCTGTTTTCAGTTCAGGTTAGAGGGCTCGCTTAGGAAAACCACACACACACACACACACACACACACACACTCAAACACATGCACTCTCACACCCACAAGCAGCAAACAAGTATTTGGCAGAGAGTTGGAGTGATGATTGTTTGATATGTGTATGACATCGTTAGATATACTGATGGTGTTATTCTTGGACAAAGACAAATGCAGCTTAGACATAGACACAGCTGTTTCCTCTTGCGCGTGCTGTCTCTTTCTGTCTCTCTTTCTGTGTCTCTCCCTCTTTCTCTCTACCCACAGTATCTATAGCCCCGCCCCTGAAAGCTCAAATCCCAAACAACGCAGGCCCCACTCTTTTTTGGCTGGACCACAGCAAAGCGAGGCCAGCCCTGTAAACATGAAAGTCTGTCACTGACTGACTGAGTGATGAAGTTTACCCATTGGTTGGTTGAGTGTTGGAGTATAGATGCAGCCCTCCAAGGCTATTGCTACTGGACTCATCCCTCTCTCACGCAGCACTGAAGACTTTCAGTCTACGCCCACTTACTACGTGGCCCCACCTCGGTCTCACCTTGTGTATGAGTTTTGCTGAGACTGGACAATCGGCTCCCAAAAACAGCTTTTTCTTCAGCTAGTTAAAGGAACCAGTGGGGCCCACAGCTTAGATGGCTGCGCCTTTACTCATAGAATCTGGAGTTACGGTACATTACTAATGTTCTATTTCATTTAGGCTTCACCCTCTAAGGCTATTGCTGGTGGGATAAGGGCAAAGCAGGACGTGGTCCCTATCCCACTGGGTCTGTCCGGCACCCACATGCACAAACACACACCCACTTCACGAGAAATCAATAGCCACACCATACCTCACCAATGCATCACAGTGCGATGGCGCATCACAGTACATCATATGCACACAGATGGCGGTACATTACTTGATATTCACCATGAGGGAATGAAACTGGAAAACAACATAAAACCTGCTGTGGGAAGCGGAGACAATGGTTACGCACTGAACCAGTCCAGCATAGAGCAGAGTAGGAGAGAAAAACAGCTCTCCATGCGCCGAGAGGAATGAGAAGCAGAGCGCACAGTTAAAACACCCCAAATAACAATCACTCTGGCAAAACATTCAATACAGAGGGAGTTCATAGATAATTAGATTAGTTATAATTATAATAAGTTCTCTTTCGAATCAAACATCTTAAGATATGAGTGGAAAGTATTGTTCTTGCAACTGCATTTCTAACATTTTTTGACTCAAACGTAGCTTAACCATGTCATGTGATGTTCTACTTCAGTACATATTAAGAAGGAATATTACCGGGGCCACTACAATTGCAGATAAACATTTAATATCCAGGAATTCACATTATTGACGCAACCACTGACTACCCATGTAACAATTTGGCCACAATATAGCACATTGACCATACACAGTCTAGCCATATACTAGGTTTTGACCTAGTCTTGTTTATTTTCATTAATATCTTCCTGTCCTGCCCTCTTTCCATCTGCCGTTTTGGTCACTCCTCCCTGTGCTGTGTTTGCACTGTTGTGTTAGAGTTCAGTGAATGTTACTAGCTTTTAGGAAAAGTGTCCTGCTCCCCACCCTTGTTTATAACAGCTCCGACATCAAACTACACCATGAGGTGACATGGAAAAAAGAGGTTCGGTGAAGGGTTTCTAATGTGAACATACAGAGGTAAATGCAGAGTCGATTTTATTTCAAAAGATACAGCTTTTCATTTTCCTGCTAATAACAGTAACAATAACACATTCTGAATATTCAAATTATATTGATATGTTGAAGGTCTTCTTTAGACATCAGGGTCAGAGGTCAGGGTCAGCTACAGAACAGCACCTCTGAAACTGGTACATGCTCAGTGTCTTCCTTGCTCAAGGACATTTCTGCAGGGCACATACTGTACTGTACTCCCTACTTACTAGACCACCTTGAATTAGGTTGTCATAATATGGTGTCTGCTTCACCACTTGTCTTGTTGGTTTTAAAGGCCTTCATTCTCACAATTATTGCGGTTTTAAAGCACAATATAAAAAGCAAAAGTAGTTAGTCGTACCTAATTAGATTTACAAATTTCTCTCTGTAAAATACTCCTGTGGTGATGAGTTTTTGTAGTAATCTTGACATGCTCGATACACTGACACGTTCCAGCCCTGCACCACCGTGACCCCCCTCTCCACTGCACATACCAAAACCAAAGGAAGCAGCTGTGTAGTGTGTATCAGGGCAGATAGAGAATGGAGAGCAAGCTAACATTTCCTGATGAAACGGCCACTTTCTCTACGTCTTTGGCCAACAATAACATCATTGGCACACCTAATACAAAAGGGACAGAGAAGTAGGCCAGAGGGGCAAATTACTGGGCAGGTTATTGAGTTTATCTGGAGATCTAATGTAAGACTGTGGCCTTGAGTAAACACCTGAGACTTTTCCAAAGCATTGCCCGGTTCAAAACATAATTAACACAGGAATCACAAGAGGTATTTAATAGCAGACAATACAGGAGCTTACTAGCTTGGCAGCATTATGTGCGAGGAATCACAGGAATGTTGTTTTGGAAGGAACCAATTTAGCTCCTAGGCCAATTTTAATGCAGGTCTGGCCTTGTATTAAGAGACCACTTGGCCAATATTATTATGGGACAGAGCTGTGACGTAGAAAGTGATGCTGCTGGTATAGTGGGTGTAGGAATACATTCACTCCTGGGATGCAGATGATGCAGGCAAGGGCTAGACCTTGGCAGAGGGATTGGTATAATTCAGCCCAAACAAGCTGACTTTAGCTGCCCTGGGAATTTGCTGTCACCACCTTCCTTCAGGCTAAAAAGAATGAAAGATGTGACACAGATTATGTTGAAAAATACTGCAACAAATCAACCATGGTATTAATGTTGCTAAACAGAGACACTCTTTCATTATGAATCAATGGTAGCTGATGATAACATGTCTCTGCATAGAGTGTGACCTCCAGGTCCTCCAGTGAAGCTCTTTAGTGGCCAACAGTAGACAGGTAGCTCTTATCTATGTCTGTAAGGGAGACATTGCTAAAACAGAGCCTACATTTTAAGTAAAATAAATTGAATGAGTTAATAAATGATAAGGAACATTTAATGAACTAGGCTATTACTGAGTATTGGACCATGGTGAAATATGCTTTTGATTAATTGCATACTGAGGCAAATGAACATCATATCCTGAATGCATTCTTGTATTGTGTGTGCTAGCCTTTAGATCTGATCACGTGTGATTGATGGATGTTTTTGATGGTGTTTTTAGACATGCCTGGCTCCAGAAATCATTAGTGCATCTTAATGTCAACGATGATGAGCTCTGGAAACTCTTTCACTCTGGACAATTATACTGTCATCATCTTTAATCTTTAATCTATCTGGCCTATGCACGCCTTTAAACACACAGTTTTACTCTCTCTCTCTCTCTCTCTCTCTCTCTCTCATACAAGCAAACACACACACGCACACACAAACTGTCCAATTAGCCAAACACCATCTTTACTCTCTGAATGACCACATGCATCTTTCTGTCTGTCTCTGCACAGCTAATGATAATGATGGTTGTGTGGTTTTCTGTGTTTGTGTGTGTCTGTGTGTACTTGAGTTGTGCCCCTGCGACTTCAAATGTATTTTCGTGTGCCTGCCTGCATGATACGATATGCCTTAACACATAGCTTAAGCAGACACTCAACCATTTCCAGACCTACAGCCAAATGACAGTTAGATCATTAAGCTCTAGCAGTGAGCATTGCTCTAATTTAGCATGAAGCCGCTAGATCGTCCCCTCTTGCTGTCTGTGACCTTCACATTCCTGCAATGCATGTTTATAAGAGGAGTATTTTTAATACTTGTGACTGTCATTAACTGGGTTTAGGCAATGACAACAAGAGACTCCTAAAGGTAATGAAATAATAATACTTAAGAGAAGCTGCTATGATGGTGGGGGAGCTTTGTCGCTTGGGCTGGCCAATATGATAAAAACCACTCCCATATCAATTTATCCTCAGGGATGAGACTGGGAATGTGTTTAAAAACGTGTTCTGATAATAGCTGAAACCTGAGGTTAATTATCATCAAACTTTTTTAATGTATAACATTCAGGTAATTATATAAAAAAAGAAAAAACAAAGCTGTGTAAATCTGTATATACACTTGAGCTTACACTCAAATTAAACATACGTGACTACTGTTCGAAACCATTTATGTGGTCCAAAGCCAGGAAACTATAACAGCATCTCTGGTTGTTAGACTGGACATTGGAGCAGTTTGGAGGCCAGTACCAGAGGACTACCTGAAAGTGTTCAAAGTTCTGAAATGTAGCTCTAGTTTTGCTGTGAAGTTTAATCAATAGCATTAAAATTAACTGTAGCTGGGGAAGAGAGGCTAACATACTGTAGAAGTGACTTGATCCTGTTTTCTTGAATTGGTTAAGATCATCTTTAAACAATACAAGTCTTGGTAGAAAGTAGTTGGATTTTGGATCAGCTATAAGGGAGAGATAACTTTGGCTCAGGCTGTCCAAATGAGATAAAAGCATAGGATAACTCTAACCAAGTCTATAAAGGATAAAGAAAAATACATTATTATGAATACATGTGATAAACATAGAAAGCTGGATTGTCTAACCCTAATAACCCTTATTTAACCATCAAATAGCTCCCCCAGGTTTCAGTCTAAAGGCTTGGCATTCACTGCTGACAGTATGTTAGGTTATTTTGAATCCATTTAATGGAGTGTAAATGTGAGATTCCCTTAAGAGTAGTAATAGCTATAGTCACAGTAAAGAATCCACTTTTGGGTATTGTAGTGTGTATATAATAGTTACCATAATAAGACATACATGTATGCATGTGTGTGGAAGCCCTTTTTTAAAATTTATGACAGAGCTAGACTTTCGGCAGTCATTCAAAAGCAGTTTTAAATGATTTGATTGCTGTAGTTCTCTAATTAAAATAGTCTTGTCACAATAACAACTAACCAGTGTAATTTCTTCCAAAAAAGATTTCTTTTGCTGCTTGCTACCAAAAACATTGAATGCATCTGTAAGTCCAGTTGGATGGGCCATACTTTAGCATGCCCCGTTAAAAAAAAAAAAGCAATAATGTAATTATTGTAAATGTGAATGCCACAGATCATCACTCTGCAAAGTCGAAATTTTGGGAGCAAAAACATAATCTAAATGAGTTATTAAGCATGTTTAATCCTTGTTTTTGTGTGCATGTCTCTTTCCAGAGGGAGTGTGTGAGATCTGGCTGACCAGTGAGGACACGGGAGCTTATGGTAGAGACATAGGGACAGACCTGCCCACACTGCTGTGGAGATTGGTGGAGGAGATTCCTGAAGGGGCCATGCTGAGGCTGGGCATGACCAACCCACCATATATCCTGGAACACCTAGAGGTATGCACAGTACACTGTGGTCACCCATTTCACCCAGAATTACCATCAAAGATAATAGCACATCACTGATAAATAAAACTAAAATACTTAAGCACTTTCCACCGTTTTGTTTTTGTCTCTATTGTCTCTTGTGCTGTCCCTTTCTGTGAACAAATAATATTGCTTTGCCTAGATTTAATAAACTAAATGCCTTTCTGTTTTGCTTACCAAGCAGTTTAGCAGTAGCGCTCATACACATTCATTAGTGCAGTTCATTCACTTCTCTCCCTAATGAGTCAATTAAGGACCATTGTGTCCTCTTTAGCAACCTCATTTTATCAGTCATTATTGTCTTCCCTAATGGAACAATGGACATTGTTATCCCTTCTCTCTCTCTCTCTCTCTCTCTCTCTCTCTCTCTCTCTCTCTCTGTTTTTGCATGTCTGTCTGTCTGACAGACATGCATTTCTATTATTTAAATGAGATGTTTTTAACTGAATTGTTTCTGGAAGTGTTAGGGTAGCAACATATAACATGTTATCACCATTTTCCACCATCAATGGACAATAGACATATCCGGCCTCAGCTTTCAGACAAATCAACTTGGAGAGAGGAAGGGAAAACTGAATGGCAGAAGGGTGCGTTGGATAGAGAGGAGGTATTTACTGAAAAATTCCCTTCATTTGTCCAAATTCCTTGGATAAATAAAGTAGGAGGCCTAAGAAACATTATCACATTTTTGTGGTCAGTATAGTCTGTCACAATTCCATCGTTGTCAAAATATATATAATATATACATATACTCCACCCCATTAAAGACTAAAATGTTAAATGTATGCAGGCTTAAACAAATCAGCCATTATTTTTCATTCCACAATGCTTAAAACAAAATAGGAATTACTGTAGGATGAGTTGATGTATGTGGAACGAAGTACATCTCTTTTCTCTTTTCAAGAGTAATAATCTAACTTTGATACACAATTTTAAATCTGACTTTATTTTATAATAATATTATGTAATTCCCTATAGTTTTGTGGTTTAGCAGTAAAGTGGATGTAACTACACTTCAGAGCGGACTGTTTGATAACAGTGACAGTACAACGCGGGTTGAACGTTCGTCAGTGGACCTGCATCATATGTGCGTTTGCTCTATGAAAACTGACATAAATGTAGCTCTTTTTTCTCTGGTGTGGTGAGGTCTAAAAGTTGAACAACTGTAAACTCATGGCATGGCCAAAAAGCCCAATACTTAATTGTTGCCACCTACCTCAGCAGTAGGGCTGTGGTTTTGTACATTTAAGTTATCCTTTAGTGATGCCTGTAGGGAAATTTGTTCTCTGCATTCAAGTGTTAGAAGCAGTGGGCAGCCACTGTGCAGTGTCCGGGGACCAACTCCAGTTCTAAGGGCACTGACAGGAGAATTAACCTAACATATAAGGAAACCCACACAAAGAGTGTGCTTATCGCCCTGCACCAGCCAGATTTCAACTTGACTGCTGATTTTATTAAATGTTTCTGGTTCATGTGTCAACACTCATTTTAAACCATATATTACTGTAGTTTTGCTTGCCTTTTAGCATCCCCAGTCTCATCCCTGAGGAATATCGAGAAATAATAATGGAGAAAGGGAGGACATAGAGGGCTGAAATAGGGTGATGCTAACCTAGAAAACTAAAATGAAATAAAACTTAAATTAAAAAAAAGGCAGTGAAGTTCACAACATATACTTTTGAATCAAACAATCAAGGAAGATTGGAGATCATAGATGAATGAAATGAGGGCAGAAATGAAAAAAATGGGGATGAAGGCCCGGGGATAGAGATGAGGGGTAAAAAGGAGTGGGAAAGTGCTGTGGGAAGCAGCAATGGAGGTTCTAATTAACCAGGGGTTAATGGAGGTGGCTAATTGTCCCCCACATGTATAGGTAGGCTTTCTGCTTGGCTACATTACAATTAAAAAACCACCCTCCTAATGATAGGGAATAACAATTAACTGATAATTAGAAATATACTAGGACGACACACTAGCTTGGTCTGTGTGTGTGTATGTTAAGAATCATTTCATATGCTACCGGCCCTTTCATTGTTAACGTCCATGCATTGAATTGAATTATATCTTTTTTTGCTTTAATTCCTCAGTCAATTAACCTACATAAGGAAAGATAAGAGTGCTCTTCTTTAACTTATCATTGTCTTTTGTTGCTCCTGTCCCCCATTTACCCTTTCTTCTCTCCCCTGCCAGCCCCTCTTCACGCCCCTCCCCCAACTTTCCCTTTTCTCTGTCTAGTCCTACTTATAAACTTTCCATATATTGTCAGTGATTGTGAGCCCAGCACCTAACAGAGAACCAAACTCTTTTAAAATTCTTTGAAAGTTTCCTTCTTACTCTTCCTTGAGTTTACATCGTTTCTTTCTCTTTGATTTAGCTTGTTCTCTCTCTGATTTTCCCTTTTCTCCTTATAGTTCTTTCTTTTCTGTAATTTTTCACATTCTTCATGTCACTGTTTTAATTTTTCCATCTCCCCCCACCTTTAAACTCTTGCTTTTCTTGTCCTTATTACTCTTCCTTCGCATCTTCTTCTGTCTCTTTTCTCCAATTCATCTCATGATGGTGGTAATCACAGCAATAAGAGCTGTGTGATGAAGATGAAGGCCAAATCTCCGAAGCTGATTAATCCTTAATCTTAAGTAAAGGCCAAATTACAACACACTGTCTTTTCTTTTGAAGAACACCAGCGCTTATATAACAGCATCATACCGGATGGCTTTGATTGAAGCTGAAAAGGCCAAGTAACCTCTGCACTTCCCCCTAAAAGATCACCCTCTCTCACACATACTCAGATCAGCGCTTTTGCGCTGTCTCCCTCTGTCACAAAAGAACACACCATTTCTTCTTATGTGCAGCCTGTTTTTTTCTGACAGATGTAGACAGCCTCATAGCCCAATTTGCTGATTGTAGCAGTTAAAGGCCCAATCACCTCTCATGGGCCAGTTGTTTCTGACATTTTAGTTGATTGCATTGTGGCGTCACTAGACATTTTTACTTGAGTAGCTGCAAGTGAAAATGTCTCTAACAATGCTATTTCTTTGTTTTTCACTTTGCTGACATTTTTTATCCATCTATCTATCTGTCTGTCTGTCTGTCCATCTGTCTGTCAATAAATGGCTAAGAGGCTGTCAAAAGTGCAGTAGGTCATATGATCATATAAGGTGTGTGTGTGCATGCAGATACCTGTGTATGTGCTTGGGCGAGCCTGAGTGTGTGATTGAATCTAACATGCGAGCAGACTCAGTAAATGAGGTGTGAAAGTAGCCTCCTCGTACGTAGCAATCAGTCAGGCTGAGATGAATGAAATAGCAGTCGTCCATTAAACATCCTCCACAGAGCTCATCTAAGTGTCAGATACATCAGATATGCCGTTCACACAGTTAGCTCTGTGAAACAGTGGTGTGCAAGTAAAGAGAGACTTAACATTTTGCTCAGCTTTATTCACTCAAAACGCTTAATTCCAAAATAGAATCTTCTAAATACAGTCAGACAAACAAAAATGTACATCTATCCTTGGTTCTCAGCTGCAAAGAAAAAGAAAGATCAAGTTTATTGTTCACTAGTGTCAGACGTTGTGTTTTTGACCATGTGGAATCTTAAATATACATAAGTGAACGTTTTCTGACTGTGTGACACGGGACTGTTTGATTTTAACTTTTTATTACATTATTTCATTCAGCCATTTACTTTCCAGAGACCGTGAAAGAGATTTGTGACCGTTCTCAGTTCGATGGAGCCGCACTGGGCCTTGGGAAGGTTGACAAACTACCAAATAGCCGTAACAAAGCGAAAACTCCGTCCTTAGCATCTGCTGATATTTTTCATACCCAGGGCACAAGCATTCACACACATGAATACACACACACACACACACACACGGAAACATACTCTCACACATCTCTCACCTTCACACTCAGATGTGCACACATGCACAGCTGTATGGGCACACTTAGACACACCCTCTCAGACCATTTTCATTTTAATGAAGCCTTTGTGAGCCTCTTCACATTAGAGACCTAATGTAGCATTGTGTGAGGGACCCAACACCAAATGAATGCTCACAGTAAAGCTATTCTGATGTGCCTCTAAATTATGAGTCCTGACTTACTGCAGGGAATAGTGTTTTCTGAATTATTGCAGTGAATTATGATTCTGAAAGATGGAGATTTAAATGCCGGCTGCCCATTTAAAACTGATCTTCATTGTGCCTTTTGTTGAGGCTTTAGATACTTTTTTTCCCGAAGGGCGAAAATAATTAAGACGGCTATAGTGGCAGTGAGTAAACTGAATTATCTGCATTTTATTGATATATTCCACAGCGACAGTAAACATATTTATCCATAGTGGCTTCATGCATTTTGGTTTCGGAGTATTTTTGGTTGGCTTGTTTCACTATTTAAATTGCTGAAAACAAACTTTGACACAGTCATTATAATGAGGCAACAATGTGGAAAATGCCAAAATGCTTAGTAATATAGTATTAGTGTCATTTTTTTTCCCATCACATATCAGTCAGATGATACACACATTGCAATACAGTGTGACATTCAAATGCTACACATGCACTTAATTTCCCAATGCATAGATTTTATCTGCATTGTGTGTGGTGCCACAGGCTTCTTACACCCTCCAGGGAAAATCAAGTGCAGCCTGAAGTGTTTGAAATGTTTAATACCATTGGGAGCTCAGTTTCTCTATCTGCTGCTGAATATGGTTCCCATCGACTGTGTGTTTGTGTGTGCCAGTGCACACCCCTGTGTGTGCACTGGCACACACAAACACACAGTCGATGGCTTGACTTATTATGACTGACTTATTATCCTGGGAACGGCTTCTAGAATCATTTTCTCTACAGACTCCCCTGGGTGAACCCTGTTAATACTCTGTTATGTGTGGGTTTTTGTATATGTCTGTGAGTGTGTGTGTGTGAATGCAGTTAGATGCTACTTATTCTGGGTTTGCTTCAGAACGTTCACTTGAACCAGACTGTAACTGTCTGTCTGCATGTTGGCACACTGGGGAATCCAGCTGTGTTTGTGTGTGTTGTTATAATGCAATCACCACTGTGTCCTTATTCTTACACAAATATGATAACGCATGTGCCATATACTAATATTGACAGTGCATTGCTTTACCAGTTATTGTAAGATTGTATTTTTCTTTGAGCTAATAAGAATTGAAGCATGCCGTTAAGCTGCAACTTCAAAATGTTATCACCGCTTTCAAATTTGAAGATATCATAAATAGCTCGTAAAACATGTATTCCCCAACAATTATTACTTCAACTTTTTTTCTTGCTGTGAGTAGCTCTTCCACATCAAGATTGTTGTTGCCTTCTGAGACAATAGTGTCCATCAACACCACACTCAAAAAGCGTTTTAAGTAGACGTCATTTTGTCATTTTCCCAGTGTGATTGTACCACACACTCAAAATACACTTAGAATAAGACACAGTTCTTCTGTCTTCTTGACTGTATTGAGTGTTTTGTCAGCAGGTTTTGTTTTGTCCTGAACAACTGCTGAGAAATGTGATCAACTCCTTTTATATTCTGAAAGATGTTTTGTACAAATCTTAAAAGTATTTCTATTTTTTCTTAAATTCCACATTCTGCATTTTCCTCTCTCTGGTGCCAAATTTACTGCTTTGATTCTCAAGTGCTGTCAAGCCATAGATATACTACTATACTACCAGTCAGTTTTTTCCTCAGTGTCTGAACAAACAGCGTTATAATGCTTATACTGCCAAATATAGAAATTTCACTTGCTGTGAAAAATACATTAATGAGAATTAATGTGGAAATCTCTATTAATGAATACATACACAAGTTCTTTATTCCTAAATATACACACAACTGGACACTTCTAACACTTGGAATCTACAGAGATGTTTTGACAGCAGTGTCACTCTGTCTGTCTGGTTTGCTTCAGCCAAGTTTTATAGATGTATAATGAATAATAATAAATACATACAGTATTTAACAGGTCCGAAGAGACTAAGTCACATTGAACTGATCCCCCCTCGCCGGATTTACCATGTATAGCTTTCTCAAACGAAACACATACAGCCAGACACATCCAAACAATTACAAATGACTTCTTATTTCTCCTCTGCACGTTTCTGTTTGGATCAGAATATGTGTGAGGCCAGATTTAAAGGAAAGTGAATGGCACTTGAAAATTTCTGTTTACAAGTAAGTGTTTGGATGTGATTTCTCTGGGATTTCAGATTAAGCAAAGTGTAATGCCCTTTTTCCTTATTTGTTTATTTTCTTCAATATTCTTTTCATGACATCCCTGATTAATAACTGAAATGCAGCCCTTGATCAGTTTCTGCACCCTCCTTAGGGAGAGTTTTATCTACAGTATTCCACCTACAACACACAAGTGCAAGTAGGGGATGAAACTCAATCAGAGAACACATGTTTTCTGCTCTTCTGCCTGTTCTGATGAACAGGAAGGACATGAAACAGAGCAGAGAGCAACAGACAAAATCCTCATACAGAATATTCCAAAGGAATTTAGAGCACCACGCTCACAGTGAGCACACTATTTTTGTGCCACCACCTTTTATCTGCGCGCTCTCTCTCTCGCTCTCTCTCTCGCTCTCTCTCTTTTTTTCCCCCATATATGTTCTTTCAGTCGTATCTGATTTGAGGGGGTAGATATTAGATCCTTTGAGCTAAGCCAGTTAAGATAGATCCTTTCTGGTTTATGTGTTTATCTGAGCTGATCAACCAGAGATGAAAGGAGTGTGTATCTGTTTGTGTGAATGAGAGAGAGAGAGAGAGGCCCGGTGGGGGGAAGGAAAGTGGCGGAGAGAGCGAGAAACAATATTATACTGCTTTAAACACTGTAGAGTCTGATAAAAAACAAAAAAAAAAGCCCACCAATTCTTGATTGGTTTGTTTAAGCTCGTTGAATTCTGCTTTGAGCTGGATAGTTCATCCACCCAGGAGCAAAGGCATTAAAGCAGCACTTTAATTTTTGCCACCGGTCACTGCTGAGCGATATCTTCCTCATCACAGCATCATTTTCACTTCAGACTCACTAAACTGTCTGTCAGCAGCAGTCAGACACTGAAAAGGCCTCAACTCCACAGGGATTGGTAACAAGACAGATTCATATCAGTGTACTGTATAATCATTGGAGGATGGGAAGCACTCTTGTCAGACAGACGCACACACATGATAAATGGCTTGTGTGAATGAAAAGTCCTCCGCTTATAGATAAATCCCCAGTTGCCAGCAGCAGTGCCCTGCTACTCAAACAAGCATGCCATCTGTTGAGACCCCATTCACCCTTGCAACACACAGTCATATACGCGTGCACCCACACTCAATCTGTGGGCTCTGTTGCGGTCATTGGGGAGTTATCATCGTCAGTGAAACCAGTGAGACTGGAGCAGCATATTACTATACATAACACTAAACACTGCACCAGGATATATACTAAAAGGCAAGGCAGGGCAAATTAAACTTATTTAGAACCTTTCACCACAAGTAAACTCTGCTTTGCATCAAAATGCATACTGCAGCAAGTAACAGGCACATACGGAGAAAAAGACCAATGTTTTCCACAAGTATCTATATGGCTAAAACCACAGAGCATCTCCCTCATGTAGCACAGTAGATATTTAGTGATAGTGTTTTTTTGTTTTTATTGTCGATTATGTGATAAACTGCTGACTTGGGATGACGTCATGTATATTTTGGATATGGTTGTTCATTTTTGTTACCTCCCTGTATTGCAATTCTGTGGTTGTGGACTCTAAAAGCCTTCACACCAGAATTTTAAAGCACACTCAATAAAGCATCTACACTGAGAAAAGTAGAGCGTAATTATCAAAGGACTAACTTGAAAGAACTTAGAAATAACACATGGGCACGTAATCAATCTACTATTCTTTTACCTTTTGAAAGCATTTTTAAAAACGCACATAAATGCATGTTCCTTTACATGTTTTTTCTTTCACTCACTCTCTCTCACATACACACACATGCAGCAAGCTGATTTCTGTCACCAATCAAGCTCCATTTTCCAACCAAATTAATTCTTGCTAATTTGGAGCTTCCAGTGGTCAACCCCCTGTGGTGCGCTGCAACTGAGCTGGGTTTGTGTGTGTGTGCACGCACACATACGCTTTTGTGTCTGTGTATGAAGTAGGGAACGTTCTACAATAGATCTTAATTGAGAAGACGGACTGCAATCAGCATATTCTTGTAAGAAATCATTAAATCATTTCTTCCTCCCCTCTCTTTTTCTCTTTCTCCTTCTTGTGGTGATTAGCATGGTAATGATAGCATCCTGATTATGTCCATCAGAAAAATCTGACATCTGTGGTCTCTCCAGTTCTTTAACTGAGGAAATGAAAGTAAGAATGAAAGAAAAACAAAAAAACCTTCCAACTCTCTTGATTAATGCGATGTATTAAAAAATACAGAATGTCACTCTTGCAATTGGTCTTGGTTAAAGCTGAGACAAAAAAAGACGTGACTCAAAGTCCTGTGTTGCTGCAGGAAAATCCAGTTTTCACCACCCTTTTCAATTCCTTAAACTGAAATTATAGATCTTTGTTATTCGTGTACAGTGACCTTGATAGAAAAATATATAATGTTGTCCCTATTTCTCAATATTATACAATTTATCACATTCAACAGGTAGTAGCAGGAATTGAGCCTTGTGTGCTGTCAGAAGCTTTTGATTCGAGCTTCACTTGGTCTTAATTAAAATCAAGTCAAGAATCTTGTAGTGTGGATCAACCTCTGTGTCAAACATCCTTTGGTGTGAGAACCTTATATGTAAACACATGGACATGGAAGAAATGCAGCTTTTTAATGTCTCTTCATTTCACAATGTGTGTTTGTTCTTTCACTTTATCACTTCATCTTATAAACACATCTCCTGGAATGCACTGAACATCACAGTCTGGGTGTCTGATGGTGACATTTTCCTTAAAGTCAGTGTGTCCATAAGTAAAGATTAGCATTTTAAAAAAAAAAAAATTTTGTACAAAAGAGCACTTTACTTAAAACATGCCTTCTCTATCCTGTATTATAGAAATTGCAGACATTATGGCCATCACGTACTATACCCCAAGCATTTGTATAACTTTTAGTGAAAACAGAAAGGTACCTAGTGGCTAGAAATCCTTACCGAGTTAATAATAGACTTCATGTATTTTTATTTTTCCCCTCACCATTTTGATCTGAGATGTGGACCTGGATGCTTCAGTAAAAGCTCAGGACTTTAAAGACATAAAGAACCCCTACTGGCGCAGCCTTGACTCTTTTGACTTTGGATATAGCGGCTACATGATGAATTCTCTGAGCTGCTTTTCTTTTCTCTTCCCAATATAAAAAAGAGAAATAGAAAATAAGAGAAAGAGGCAGTCTATTGTAGAAGGTCTGAAGCGAAAAGAGGCAGGAATGTTAATGGAACCTTCATTTATTCAAAGCTAGCAGCTATCGTTCATCATAGCCGTCCGTGAGATTTTGCTGCTTCTTTTTGTTTGCATTGAATAAACCTTATCATCATATAAAAATACTTTGAGTTTACATTTCTGGCCTCAGATTCAGGACTCCCATGGCTAATGGACACCACTTGTACAGACTTTCTGCCCTTTTGTCCTACATTCGTCCACCATCACTTGTAAACTAATTGCTAATTAATAAATTAGTCAATCAGCAGAAAACTGGCAATACCAACATTACAGCTTTCCCAAAGTGAGGATTTTCTCATTTCCTCTGTTCCATATTGATATATAGATACACAGTAAACATGATTACTTTTTTCAAATGTTTTCAGGCCATCAGTGTATTTATTAATCAAAACATCATGGTACTAGAAGGTTTGAATATGTTATTAGTCTATTTAGTTTCTTATGTATAAATGTAAACTTAACAACAGGAAAGTGCTTTCTCTGTTATCACTCATTTTGAGCAAACAGATGAGCAACAGCAGTTCAGACTGACATATATAACATGCAGACATTTTAGTGATTTCAGCACCATTGCCTTTCTGCTCCATACATATGAAAAATGTAACCCATCATTTCTATTTGTTCTTGTCTCCCATCTCTCTTTTTTTTTCTCTCTCTCCTCTGTCTTATTAGGAGATGGCTAAGATATTGAATCATCCACGTGTCTATGCCTTCCTTCATGTTCCTGTGCAGTCGGCCTCAGACAGCGTCCTGATGGACATGAAGAGAGAGTATTGCATCGATGACTTCAAAAGAGTGGTGGACTTCCTCAAAGAGAGGTAAGATGGGATATGGAGTCCTAATGGACTCATGATGCTGCAATGTTGACTCTGTTGCAAGTTTGTGTCCTGATGACACCAACATAACTGTTACAGGTTGTTCTTCTCTCACTTCTTTCATTTAACATACCTTTGTGAATTACCTTTAAAAATGACAAATTACTAGGCTGTGAGTGTCTATATGTGTGCATGCATGTTTGTTTGTGTGACTACATCTATGAACTTTAAAATAGCATAATCTTCACCTTCATATGGACACACACACACATACTTGTACTCTTACCTTTCTCACTTGACTCAAATCAAAATACAACACTTGCTACTGCATGTGTGCCTCCAGCCTGCTGCGTGGATGCTTGTTGATCATAATGTACTGGTCTGAGTAAGGTCAGATGCGTACTGTATGTGCTGTATCCAAGTGGGTATTTCAGGGTGCTGTCAGAGTTCTCATGACAGCTCATAGGTGTTTATTTTTATTCTCTCCCTTTGTCTCTCTGTGGCTCTGAGACCCATATGGGTGGGACTAGATATGGCTGAATGTTTTATTTGAGTTATGCAAACTGTATCTGTCCTATCAATTTAATAAGATTTGTGCTTATGTTTCTTATATTGCCACTGTCATCCAGGATGTCACTTTTACATCTTGGACACATTGAATGTGGAACCAAGTAGTCAACGTGATGAATGATATTAACTTCATTAGCTAGACTTTATTTTAGATGTACTGCTTTAGATGATGTATATTTCAGCAGAGATATTAGAAATTACAATTATTCTTGCTGTCAGGTGGATATCATGTCACCAAATGCGACCTTTTTACAAACTATGACAAGCTTTCCTTTTAGCTGCACAAAAATGCTTTTGAATGACGGCAGAGATATGTTCTTTTCTAAATCTCTCACCTTTGCTGCAGTCCTTCCTTGCCAGTTCTCATTCATCAGGACATTACTTTACAAGGTTAAACAAACATGGGATTAATAGGCAAGTTCAAGGAGAACTGACTGCAGCTGTGTTCGAATGTTTGAGCATTGAGTCCTGACACACCTGATGTGCAAGCTATGTTCTTCCAAAATATACACACTGGCACGCGCACACACACACACACACACACACACACACACACACACACATGGATTTTAAAGCTAAACATGTGCATTCCTGATATGGATTAAATACAGCCCTGCGCCCCCAATAAAGAAAATCCACAGTGCTGAAACATGCACATAATGCACGGCTTTGACCTCTGAAATAGCGCAAAAGATAAGAAATGATGCAAACTTAATCTTTTGCTGTATGAAAGATAATCTGTCATGGAATTTAAGTATGATTAATTATGGCAATGCATGTCAGGGGTGGTGAATAGATGCTACGATAATACGCTATGAAGGGATTCATATTAAAATGAGTTTGGGTCACATTTCTGCCTTAAATCTCTAGGTATTATTGTGTGATTTAGAAGAAAGATGTTTATGTATGCAATGGAATATTTAAGCCTGTTATTGCTGTTGCTAGATGATAACCTCTTATTTTTGAGTATGCCTGGAATTAAATGACACCATGTATGTCTTAAGATTAGTACAATATGAGGTATTTCTGCTTCATTTGATTATATATGTCAGAGATTTACAGGAACAGTGAGAGAGACAGAGTAAGTACTTGTTTTAGAAACAAAGTCAAATCACAGGATGTGCATCAATATCCAGACAATCATGAGAGTGTACCTTATTCAAGCACTTTTCTCTGTTGAATTAATATTGGCCTGGTTCCCATGTAAAAATCTTAGATATTAATATATGTATATTCACATACATGTCTTTTGATGTTGCAGATTAAAGTAATTTTGTTAACATAGAGTAGAGTGTGCTCTAAGCAGATGAGATCCATGTACTGCAGTAATCAATAGATTTAATGTAACTGCTTCAACAGTCAAGCCATAGGCTTAAATATAAAATGTAAATCTGGGTGAACAAGACTTTTATTCAGGTCACCGTACAGCTATCTACATTTAAAGCTTTGTGTGTTTAAATATATAGACAGAGTTCAGAGAACCACTCACCACACGCTGCCTGAAGTGCTGAAAGAAAAAGTTTGTGTGTGTGGTATGTGTGCATCAGTCACTGTGTGAGTCAGTATGTCTCTTCGGATCACTCTGACACACTTTCTTTCTTTCTCTCACATCACCTCTCCCTCCACACACTTCTCTCTCATCCATTCTTTCCCACCTCCCCTTTATTTTTCCCTCTGGCACTGTGTGGAAACCCAACCAACCTGAACACAAGCCATTAGTTTGAAATCCAGCTCTGTTCTGTCTTTGACTTTATGCTTTTCTCTTGTCATTTGTCAGTCTACATTTTCTGTCAACCCCTCATTTGGCTGTTGGCTTAAAAGTGCATTTCATGTAATAGTAAAACATCAGAATGATTACCCTCCTCACTTAACTGCTGTATTACTATCCACACTGGTTGTGACTCTATCTCATATCGGTGGAATTGGATTAGCAACATCGTTTCTCAAAAAATAATACTCCTTTATTCAGAAACGCTTTCGTTTCCTATTCATGAAGGGTTTTTTTTGTTCAGTGTGTGTTGTGTTACTTCTGGTTCCATCATCTATCATGCTAAGCAACTCAATTTCTTTTGGAAGAACAGCAGCATCTTCCTGTTTTGTGCCGTAAACTAATTTAAGTTGTGCTGTTAAACAATTCAGCCAAAGCCATGCAAAATTTAACCTAATGGCACATGGTACACAGAAGAGAGGGACAAACTTTTCAGCTGCGGTCCAGTTTGATTATGGTAAATACATGAATAACTTGAAATTAATGGGAAATAATGAATACTATGAAAATATTACATATAGCATGCTTAAAGAGTTTTATAATATTCTTTTTCTCTTTGGATTTTATGTACAGTGGTTTCCTGTTTCTCACTGACTTCTGCTTTTAGTATCCTGGCACTTGTTTTTCTCTTTGTCCATCTGCCATCTTTTTACTAGTCTGTTTTTCATTTTCAGGTCTTTGTCTTTTCTGTGTACGTGTGTACAAGTGTGGGTGGCAGGTCCATAACTTGAAATTGGAGTCTTGCCTGTCTGTCTCCCTCTCAGCACTCAAGTTTATCTTTTAGCATTGAAAGCTTCTGATTGGGCACAGTGTGCGGTCATTTCTTCCACTAGAGTTGAAGGCTTCGCCATTCCTTTAAATCTTCCCTTTTAAGTTCCCTCGGAAGGGGCCTTGAGTTGAGGAGTGATACCGCTGTGTTTGCTTTAACACTGACTCAGATGCTTATCTTTGTGTGTGTGTACGCTGCATTGCTTTTTAGGTAATTGTTTAGCCTGGAGAAGAGGTCTCTATCCCTGTCTCCAGTTGTTTTTTTTAGTGTTGAATAGAAATTCAAACAGTGGCTCTGATCAGGCCAAAAATCTTAACACACTGCAAATGGTCATGGGAGACATAAAAAAAACATGCACAGAGACACACACACAAGCTCGCCACACGCAGGGTATCACGTCATAAGATCTTGTTTACATAAACTGTCTGGCCACCCCTTTTGTGTGAGTCTTTGTATATGTGTGTGTGGTTACTCAATTTCTGGCTTCTGTTACTTATTCAAACACACAGGAGTGCTGTCGCTTGTGTGAAATCAATACCAGTCCACATCCAGTGGTCTGACCCATTTGGCTGCAGCAGTAATAGCTGGGGTGCAGTTCAGGGTCTGGGAGAGAGGCCAGGGCTGCGGACAAGCCAAAAAAACACACCCACTGTGTGTGTGAGTGTTTCTGTGTGTGTGTGTGAGAGAAAGAGTAAGAGCGTGCGAGTGTGTGTATCTGTGAAACATAAACAGACAGTCTTTTTCTTGTTGAGGGAATCATTTATAAAGCACCTAGTCCTGAGATGTGGCTCTTTCAGAAACATTTCAGAGATGATAAAGAGAGAAGAGAGAGACAGAGGTAGCGAGAGACAAGGCATGTTAAACATCTTGGATCTTTTTGTGTGTGTGTGTGTGTGTGTGTGTGTGTGTGTGTGTGTGTGTGTGTTTTACTGTAGTAGCATTTAGAAGCAAGGTTATAACAAATAGCCTACATGTTTTAAGGTGAATTAATATTGTTGTCCACTTTGTGTACAAGTAGTCTTTGATTACTTTTGAGCGAGACACTTAAACCCCAACCCTTTCAACTTGACAACTTGCTTGGATGAAAGTGGTATTAACAGCATCATAATTGTTAATCAGAAATAATTGGATCCCCAACTTTCCCTTGATTGATAATGATGTAAATAGAAAGATTGACTTACTGATTATTATTATGATTTTTGTTTACATATGTCTAGCCATTTGTCTCTTTCACTGAACCTCTGATTAATCTTTTCTTCTGCTATTCTCTCTTCTACAGAGATAACTTTATTCTTGTTTAGCCACAGGCTACATTGGCCTGTTTCTAACTTTTGTTGTTTTTTCTTGTTCTCTTTCAAACACTTAAAAGAAGGCCCCACACCATGCTGTCTGTGCTTGTGTGTGTGAGAGAGTCATAAAGTGTTTTTACTGATGATTCACTCTACTTTTCACACTGGTGCACTCATGCAAACCGGAACAACTCAAGGTGAATGGCAAAGCCCTGTGTGTGTGTGTGTGTGTGTGTGTGTGTGTGTGTGTGGTCAGACTCACAGGTGACTGTTAGTATAGATTCTCACAGTCAGTCCTTTGTTGAGCCATATAAAGTTCACCTCAAAGAATGCGAGACAGGAACCTTGAAACGGGTATGTGTGAGGTCAGAGCTTATCTGACTGACATACACACTGCAGAAGACAAATGTATTTCTCTTTACAAACAGCTTAATGCCACCAACACTGCAGAGGTCATGAGGGGTCAAACGCCTCTGGCCTTCCTTATCAGAAAAAAACAGCACACACACGTACATGCAGACACACATCAGACCTCTCTCCTTCACATCCTTCACGGCTGAGGATCTTGAACTCCATTATGAACTTCAGGCAACATTACTGGAGTCATTTTTGAAAGGAAGCTGATGTTGGTAGCCTTTTCTTTTATTTTGTTTTCTGCAGGCAGATATTTGGTGTAATTTTCTGCAACAGATTTGGAAGCTCTTGTCTTTGCGTCTTCGCCACTGCTGAGTGAGTAAAGTCACCTGGTCACAAAAAGACTTGGCAGCCCTATAACTACTCCTGAAACTGGAGGAAATAAACAATTCATGGTAATGTGGTAAATATGAATAGCATAGTATCAGAAATTATTGGTCACTCTTGACAAACATTAAAGTTCAAAGAATGACATTTAAATTGCTGTCAATAACTCTGAGTACAGTAAAACTGGAGCCCCTGCTGCTCCTCAGTAGATGATGTCTGGGAGTCTTTCTGAGGAAAAGTTACTATTTTTAGTCACAGACTAAGAATCACGAAGCAGTAAATATTACCATCACCACTATCAAAGCTACAAATGGTCCATCTAAACAACTGGAAAAAATTACAGCCACGTCTTCTGAAGAACAATGCCGTGAGTTTCCAGCAGTGGAAAGTAAAACAAATCTTAATCGCACTAATTAAGTATATATTTGTAATTTCCCCAGAAACTAACCAAACACTCCACTCTAGGGAGAAAAGAAAAAAAAAGTCAATTTCTCACACTGATGACCATACGACAGCTTGTTCGAGCAGTTCGATTTGTTCCACATTTAAAACATGTATCGAGTTTAAAGGTCCCTTGAAGGTTGAATGCCCAAATCACGTGTCACTGGAAGTTCATTCACACTTATCAAATCTAATGGCAAATCAGGGCTTTTCTGACCCTTAATAAAACATGTGTAGATGAACTGGTGGAACTAAATCAATTCTGTGTTGCTTAAGATTGTGGTTATTATGAAAGACACACTGGTTTGTTCATACTG
Organism: Macquaria ambigua; assembly: GCA_008360985.2. Lineage (NCBI taxonomy): Eukaryota > Metazoa > Chordata > Actinopteri > Centrarchiformes > Percichthyidae > Macquaria > Macquaria ambigua. The sequence continues at coordinate 132,443 of VMKM01000442.1, read as the reverse complement.
GGGATGTGTTGGAGAACAATGGACACAACTGAAACACAAAATGCTGATGATGGATTAAGTTCAACTCAGGTCCAACCCATGAACATTACTGACCCTAATCTGCTACAGTCTGTTCATTCTTTCATTATAGGTTTATGACATTATTTTAATATTATGTATAATTCCATTGTTCTCTGCTTTAATATTTAGTCTAATTCCCACTGCAAGTTTTGGTACACAGAGCTTTTCCACTAAATTCATCCATATCCACGGAGAAAAATTGCATTAAATATACTCTACTTTGAATGACATAACTAATTTTTCCAAGTTGTTAAAACTGAATTGTTTTCTGCCGTGCATAATTCGAACAATCAGTAGAATAATTATTTCATTAAAATGGTTCATTTGTCCTAGCTGCCAACACAGACCATATTTTTTACACCCTTTTCTCTCTCCGTCTATCAATTAAAATCACATAATGAAGTACAGTCTTTATGTAATGATGTATGGAGAAAATCCTGTTATGGTGGAATAAGGCTGTTACAGAGTGAGTGAACAGGGTCTGAGGATTTTCCACTGCTGTTTCGTAGTTTGCTATAATATCTTTTATTTTCCCTCAACTACTCTTGAGGATTAAGTGTCTTTGATTCACAGGGGCCAAAGATGAAACGCCTGGAAAAGAATAGTTATGCGTCTGTGGTTTGGGGATTGGTTGTGTATGTGTGCAGAGGAGCAGAATCTGGCAGTATTAATGTTGAACTTTAGGGTTAGCTGGGTTGAGCAGAAAGGGGGGGTGTAAGCCATCATGTCACCAGAAAGGGATAGATGATAGTGGAGGGCTGGGCGTTGAGCAGCCCTCTGTGGTTTCCCTCAGGGTGGTAGGCTGGCTTCCCTGGAGGTTATGTGTTCCTGACCTCTGAAAACCCTTTCAATCTCAGGCCATAGAGATCCTTCTCCCAAGGAAACCCACTCACTCACATGCGAGAGGGAAAACAACAACAATGCTGTCAGGCAAAAACTAGATAGCAAAGCAGCACTTTATTATTCACTTTATTATTGAAGTATTTATATATATTTATTATTGAAGTTTACATAATGTTGAGTGCATGTCCAGCTGCAACAGCTGTGGAGCTTTTGCAGGTGTGGTCCCAAAGGAATGAGGATTTGGATAGGTCAACAGGTGATTAATCTGTGTGATCCCAGTAGCTGACTGGTACAATGACCTTTGACCTACAACATGACCTATGGTAACCCAGCACTCCTCTTTCAATCTCCATTTGAGCATTTGGTTGCCCCTCTGCCCTGTTTTGTTCCACTGCTTCATTGGTTTAAGACATTAATATATGGAAAACATTTTGATGTGCTTTCATGGGTTGTCTTCACCTCACATTCTGCTATAAATGAAAGCCCTCCGATCTTTAACATAACTCTGCTCTTCCTCAAAGGCTTCCTCTGTCTGCTATTTTAAAATTTCAACCTGTTCACCCTTTTTTAGCGTGCAAAAACATTTGCAAAACATTCTCATAGCTGCACCTGATTTAATTTAATGACCTACAATTACTTGACAGGTTTTGTTTTATATTGTCTTGACTGTTACAAAAAGACGTCAGAGAAAGAGCTATTACATGGATATTGTCTCTTTTCTCTTGCCCAGGAAGAATTTTATTCTAAAATTATCAGTACATACACACACAGGGCAACAGAGACAGGCATGTCTCTGGGTGGTCTCTGCGTTTTTCAGCATGTTATTAGTCTAGCTTTAAAGGCACTAGCTTTTATCTATAAAGTGAAGAGAACATTTAATCAGTTCACACATTTTTAAACATGCAGCTGGTCAAAACACCCTGCTGATTCATAGAGCTAATATTCATACCTTATATTCACAAAATGGGGGGTTAATATCTGGCTCTTGACCCTATTGTTTTTTATTAGATGTCACCCCCAAAATGCCAAATGTCATTATCAGCCCTATTGTTGATGAGATGATAAAGCTGTTTTTCTCTTATGTAATGTTTGCTTAGATAGAAGCCCAAACTAATGTGCCCCTGGTCTAAACAGGATCTGACTAGCACACCAAAACTAGCATGTTTTCATCCCAGAGGTGCAACCAAAATTACCTTTGTAATTCCTCCCAATGGAAAAAGTTAAGCAATAACTTGTCCTATTGAATTTGGCTGTCATGGTTTTATTACTCAGTCCTGTGGTTTAAGGTGGTAGATGGCCATATCTCTCATTTAGAGATGGCAGCATTGGAATTTATATACACTCACAAAGCAATCAAAGAAAAGAGAACACACAGTATTACATTCAGACCAAACTAAATCATCTGCATATTTTTAGATTTGTACAGATAACTCTAAAGACAGAACTAGTTGAAACAGCGACTTGGTCCTGAAAAAGTTTTTCTATCTTTATTCACAAAACAGTCATCAATTGATTGCTTGGGCTTCCTAGTATTAAGGGCACCATTAAGTGTTGGCAGTGTGTTGCAATGTCCAACATGTTGGCAGTGTGACGCTGTGACTGTTGATAGAATGTGTTGATGATAAACTTTCTGTGTGCGTGTCTCAGTCTCTCGAGTGTAGCGACTGTTTCTCTCCAAACAAACGGCTCCAAGACAGTTGTTTGTGTGCTCTGTCTGTTGTCTCTGTGTCTGTGTGTAGATGTGTTAGTCATCTCTATTAGTCACGAGGAGTGACAGGGTTATATCAAACCTCCCTGGGTTACGGCAGGACACATGCATCAGTAGCGTGACTCCACCGTGTGTGTGCAGTGTGGAGCCAGTCTCTCGCTCTGTTTGTTGTTGAAGACATACCTTCATTAGTTTACACACACGCACTCACACACTTAAAGGTTTAAGGTATCAGCCAGGGCTAATGTTTCACTGGAATAGCAGGTGGGAGGGGCGGCAGCTCCCTGAAGGCATTAGAAAAAGAACAGAAAGCAAAAAAAACAAACAGAAAAAGACATAAGACAAGCGAGGGAAAAAAGAGAGGGAAAAAAGAGAGGGAAAAAGAGAGGGAAAAAGAGAGGGCAAGAGAGGCGGGAAAAGAGCAGTGAGCGAGACAGGTTTGCCGCGATAACCTGCCACACTGGTGGGACTTGTCAACATTTCACCCCTCCTTCCTCTTCTCCTTTCCCTCCAGCTGATGATTCAGCAAGTAAAGTAAATGAAGCAATGAGGGTTTCTGTGTGTTTTGACTCTGTCTTTGATTTAAAACTCTTATTTAACTACTCAGCCAGGATAAGAACATGTACAGCAAACAGCCTAGTTTAGTCATCGCAGGCACGCAGACACAGTGTTTAACAGTGGAGTGCCCAAGTTTTCACATCCATATTTTCCTCAAGTGCTCGGCAGATTTGTCCGACCACATTGGAAATCAAAAGTGTTTATTGTTGTTCTGAATGGTCACATTGGAAGGTGGAGTGAAAAGCCAGCCAATATAGAAGGGGGGGGTCATATTGTTTAAAAATTGGGATAATTGCTTTTCAGACAGTCTCTGCTGGAAGACAATAATAATGTTGCACTCGGTTGACAGAAATAGTTGAAGAATGAAAGAAGAGAACTAGAGAGAGAATTTCAAACCCCGGCTCCTTTTTCACCTCTGCACAGCTAACAAATCACGACAACAAGTGGGTATGAATGTTGGATTGTCTGCTCCTGAAAGTTAGAGAAGTGGTCAGACACAACATACATCTCACTATTCATCTGGCTAGAAACAGCAATGCATGCCTCCTCAGTTGTTCTGCTGATGCAACTTCCACTCTGCTGCTGGTGCTTGGCAAAAAAATGCAACTGTTGACAACTTGGCAACTTTTTAACCAGTTGTGACTTAACTTGTCAAACCTGACGAGCAGTAAGTCATAAAGCTTATGTGTTGTCTCTCGAAGTGTCTGCAGGTCCTGAAAAATGCAGTGTCTATACTTGATTGTCTATTTGCACGGCCTCAAAAGCCAAATGAATGCTTGTAAATATACATATATGATAGCTATGAAACCGTTTACCAAGGAAGTTATCTGCCTTACAGAAACTGCACACACTCCAAAAAGTGTTTTTTCATCTTTTCAGGATAGTATTTCTACATTAATCTCACGTTTCGGTAGCGCAGCCCCCTCCCATACACTCGCACACACATAATACTAAAACAACACAGAGTTTGCCACCAGTTGCAATCTACCTGATTTGAGGATTACTCTGGTGTGAATAGCAAACAAGATTTCCATTCCTTATGTTTATATCAACATCACAGATAGGTATGGGAATACTATTTATCAGTTTGTCTGCTTGTTTTTGCTGCCTGTTGATGTGTGTGTTTATGTATAGAAGTGATTTAATCCAGGAAGGAGTGAAAGAAGGAGGGAGCCTTCCTGCCTACATACCTGTCTGTGTGTGTCAATAAGTCTAGCGTTGTGTATTAGCTCAGTTTAAACAACAGGAAACCAGCAGAGAACGAGTCATTAACTTCACAACAAGCTGAAACTGAGGTCTCTCTCTCTCGCGCGCGCTCTCTCTCTCTCGCTCTCTCTCTCTCTCTCTCTCGCTCTCTCTCTCTCTGTGTGTGTGTGTGTGTGTGTGTGTGTGTGTGTGTGCACTTGAGAGAGAGAAACAGCTTGAGGATAATGAGTATTGGCAGTTCCTAACACATCCTTGTCTTATTGACGCTTCCTCTGGATTATACCATATTTCCTTCCCACAAACCACAAACACACACACAGGATACATACAGCTTCACTATAATTACAGGAGTTAAGTTTTGCTTCATTAAGTAGTGTTAATTTATTATTAGGCCCTTCAGACCACATTACCTATCCTTCCTGTCTTTAAAGAGAATAGAACACACACTTTCACAATTGCAGGAGCATGAGGTTAGTGTGTGTGCATGAGAGAGGGAGGGAGAAAAACACAGATGGACAGAGAGTATTGACACTTATATAAGCATGTGTGTGCGTCCTCAAAACATGTCAGGGCAGCAGTGAAACACTATTCCTCCATGTGGTCACAAAGAGCAGGTGGCAAAACAGCCCAACCCATACACGCATCCTGCCAGAATAATTTAGAAAGAACAAGGTGTTTTTTTTCTTTCCTTGAATTATGTCACCATTATACTCTTCAATTAAAGTCAAAAACACTTCTAACATTTTTGTAAAGATGATATATTATTCACTCTGCTTTCTTGTTCATTATCAGCTTGTCTTCTTCATGACGCATTTGAAGTTGGTGAGGCATCACAGAAGTGGTCAGTCAATATTGTCCCTTACTAACTGACTGTAGTCTATCATTGTCATTTTTATCAAGAAATGCTTTAATGTGGGTTTGACTCATGAGCCTCAAGGTTATCTGTATTCCTGAAGGACTGAGGTTATGTTTGAGTTACCACAGTTTCCTCACTTGATAAACATTTTCTGTATTTGCTTAAAAGATGTACTGGTATTTGTTTTCTTTTTCCCTCAAACAAATCATATTTGTACACTAGTATGGGAAAGTACGTTGACTTGTTTCCCACCTACAAAATACACCAAGTACAAACTGCAAATGCATGAGATCAGATTTACCTGGAGACTGTGTTCAGTTAGATTGTTCTACCTCTGTTTTCAACACTTCCATAGGACTGATGCGTCATAAATTAAATGTGGCCTCATAAAACATACAGAAAAAACATCTTGTCACATCTAAAAGCAACCAGAGTTAGACATAGGTTTTTTTTAGAAGGCCAGTAGTGTGTTTAGGTATTGGCTCCACACACACACACACACACACACGCATGGCGGTACAATGTGAACACGTAAACAACATCTCACAATAATGGAAAGTCAGGTAACAAGGCAGCAAAGTGTTAACTTTCCATGTGCTTGCACCCTCCCAGTGTGCACGCATGCAAGCTCAGCTGATACTAACATCTAAGAACAGTCATGCTTCACAGTCTGACTCACCTTTTAGTCTCTCTCTCTCTCTCTCTCTCTCTCTCTCTCATATCATATTTCTGTTGCTCAGTGTTTGAGTCACCCTGCCTTTCAAAGCTCATTTTCAACCACACAGTTTCACTCACAGTTGATGGTCTATAATCTGTTTGTGCATGTGTGTGTGTGTTTGAGTGACACTGTGTTTTTGAATTAAACATTGTGCAACAGTTATTCCAGCCTCAAGTGGACTGTCCCTGCTGTTGTGTGTATTTCTAAATTCCTGTACACTATTGTCTACAGGGAGGGAAATTTGCCACTAAAATCTGACCCCATACCATTTCAGTTTATCTACTGTTACAGTACGCGTTTCTCAGGTTTTATAGCTATGTCAGTTCTGTAACCCTAGGCTAACTGTGAGAGGAATACTTCTAACTCATTTACTACTCTATCTCAGCACACTATTTACAGTTCACTAACACATACTCATGTACAAGAAAGAGCTGGAAAAGTATAACTTGTGTGTGGTAAAGTTAGGATTTTCTAAGCTCTCATTTGCGACAACTGAGCGTCACAGTGTAAGCAAGCTAGCTTCCTGTGTGTGTGCTTGCACATGCTCTTTCAAGGAATATTAGTGACAGTTAAAAGCATCAATGAGAGAATGCATAGGCATGGATACATTGACCTTTATCATTGTATCCATTCAATTCTCTTTCAACTCAGTATTTCATTGTTTACATACAGTTACTTACCTTGTTTACAAAAAGTATCTTATGTCTGGTTTTAGTGATTAATAAATAAGGCAGAAATTTAGCAATTATTTTGTTTAAAAATTGTATTATACATCTGTTTACCTTATTAAGTTTATGGTAAAATTGACACTCTCCTTATTGGCAATATAGTCTTCTCTAAGTCAGATTGTGTTGGCAGATTTTAACTGCTTGTCCTGTAGACTCTATCAAAGTCCCTCTGATGTAGCTCATTTTACTGAGAAATCACACACATTAAAGCGGCACTAATTGATTTTCCCTGACAGGTTCTTCCTCACTCTCAAGAAAAGCCCATCTGATGCTGTTCTTGGGCTCTAGTGACTATCAGCTTAATGATTCATAAAATGATTAGTTAGTTAAAAATAATTAGTCAGTTAATTACCTGTCGAACAAAAAAACCTGTCTTTTTTATATACCACAGTGTGTTCACCCTCGTTTTCTGTTGCTACAGCTTTCAAAGTTTCATGTCTTTGATTTAATGTTCTCTATTTAGGCCTAGCTGTGTCTAACAAAATAGACTGTGTATGCATAACTTAGATTGCCCATAATTTACTTGTGAGCCCAAAGCTTCTCTTCTTGTGTTGTGAGTAAGCTGGTCTGAACACAGTGGTAAACAAACACCCCTTAACTAAAAAATAAATTTCAATATTGGTCATTTTTGGCCTAACAATTACCTTAGTGGTCCTTTTAACTTCCATTAATCCGTTGTGATAGAGAGGAAGGGAGGGAGGAAAATTACTTCACTTATGACTTTTAATTACTCATCCTTTTAGCAGTTTGGAACATCCACTTATATCTCCCTTTGAACAAAAAGAGAAGATGGATGTGTAGTTACTTGTTTCAGCAATTTATGTCATTAACAATATTTCTAGCTTGCTGTGGTTGAGCAGCTTGATGGAGAGAGCACAAAAAAAGCCTATACTACTAATTCATTTGATTCAGGTAAGGCTTTTATGTCCAATATTTATGCGGTGCTTTGATGTTATCCATATCTGTGCAGGTCAGGTCAAACCAACGGGATGGAATGATGAATCGCATACTGCGGGTATGTCAATGAAGGTTGGATTAAATTGAAATAAAGTGCAAAGGGACAGTCCATTTAACGCCTGGCTAGACAGTCACGAGTGTCATGCTTTTGCACTGCAGCCCTCTTAGGCATATATATATATATGTGTGTGTGTGTGTGTGTGTGTGTGTGTGTGTGTGTGTGAGTGGATGGATTTGTGGTGTCTGTGCCCTCTTATTACTCCTCCCTCAGACTAATGAAATGTGTATGTGTGTGTTCTCATTACCCTTCTCCAAGGCTAATGACGTATGTGTGTGTCTGCATGTGTAAGTGTGTGTGTTAAATTGAACTGCACTCCTGCTCTGCTGTGTTCAGGCTGTTTCATTAAATGATAAAGTTTACTGATGACTCCAGTGGGATCATTATTTACTTGGCTCTCCATTCATTCCACAGCAGCCACCTCGATCTTTACAAATGACCTGCTACATAGAAAGACAGAGGTTATTTTGCACTGCAGGTTTAGAGACAAATGACTTGGTATTCACTTAGTGGAATAGCAGCGTAGCCAACGTGTTTACACACCCTATTTGGACTTTTATCCGATATCAGTTGTTTACCTATTGGGGGAAAAAAATATAGACTTTGCCTAAGTAAGCACAGTAAAAAATAATAATAAAAGGATAATCGTTACCCATAGCCCAAAAATGCACACCACACATGTCTTTTTCCCCAAATATTCTAAACTGAATTCCATCTATCCCCATTACCAATAAATAATAGCTAACATGAAACGATGATTAAGAGAGAAAGATGATAAAGTTTGAGGCTGAGAACGAGACTGTTAACTCAAGAACACTGTCACGGCTCAGTGCATGTAAATATAGCACTGTGTGTTTGTGCATGTGTAGGGCTTTCACCTGAGTATAAGTAAAACAGAAATCATTCCACACTCCACTTTCTAAACCTACAAAATAGACTGCGAGCAAGCACGGATTTAAGGAAAGAATGAGCAAGAGATGCAGGTTGAGAAAGTCTTTATGACAGTTTGACAGATCCTCTCAGGCCAACTGAAGTCATCACCTGTCTCATTCTGTCTCTTAACCAATCATTTGTCTGTCACCTCTCCACTCTCAAGTCAGCTTTTGCTTCTTTTGCCTCCTTCAGTCGTTGAATCACTTTACAGCAAAATGCCAGAATGCAGCTACCAACTTGTCTCACATACTCATTGCCTTACTTGTTTGCCCTGCACACAAACAAATAGTTTGAATAAGACAGCAACAATACATTCAACTCTGTTGTCAGAAGTAATCAGGTTTTTAGGTCATGGTAATTGTCATTTAGGTAGCCAAAGTCATTTTACAGCCATTGATTAGAGCCACAGTGAGAACCATTGTTTGGGTGTACAGCTTTAACTTGTCTGAAATCCTCCTGTTATCTGGCCAGTCACCTGGCACCTCCACAACCATCTCCTACAGTCTCTTCCTTCATCCTCGATGGTGGAAGTGGTTGAGGAAAGTGAGTGATAACCAAGCAGACCTCTTTCCCTCTCTCTCTGTCCCTGTAAATTGAGCTGCTACATGACAGTGCCATTACCTCCAGCTGCCACTGCTAAATCAAACACTTAAGTGTCTGAGTGATTACTCACACTCCTCACAAGTGTCCTTATTCTTCCCCCTTTCTTAGGTTCCTTCTATCTCCCCTATAGGAAGGAATCATTTTCTGTTAGATATATAATACAGTGTGCATGAGGTGTTTTTCATTCAGTTAGTTTACATAATAATAAAATACATAAACAAAAGTATAGCAATCTCACAGCAACGATAAAATAAAGAAGAAAAACTGAATAAAAAACATGTAGGTGAGGGTGGAAAATCACACCTCTGTAGAAACTAAAGAGAAAAACAATCAACACAAATCAAGATGACAAACCAAGAAAGAACTGACCTGTATAACACAATGCAAATGACAACTGTTTATTGAACTTTACCGACAATTTTCCATTAAATGTTTTTTCAGGCAGCAGTAATGATAAGCGTTAAGCATATGACTGTGTGGTGTTTCTGCATGCACGTTCTTGAGGTTTTGATCACATCTTCAAGAGAAGCTTAATCTCAGTAAATCGCTGCCAACGAAGATATGGATGACCTTTAAAACTATGCTGTTGTGTATATTCTGAATTGGAGAGGGATTTGATAAGGTAAACGAGTCAGCTTGATGGCAGGTGTTTTTTGTTTTAATAGTATTTCACAGACAGAAGTGTCAAGTTCATTTTGCAAGACATCTGTTTTTAAAGCCAACTTCATTTTTCAAAGTATTTTAAGAGTGACCTAGTAACTTCACAGAGGGGAATTGTTTTGATCATTGAAAAATTTGCTTTCTGTTCACCAATGTAACAAGAGATGATCTGTCACGTATGAGTTTATATTTTTTGTTTTACAATTTACGGACAGGGATACATGGTAACATCGAGACAGATTAATGCGCTGTAGATAGGCAGATTCACAATTTAGATTGTAACGTCGAAGAGATGATGTAACTTGTTTCAACCTTTTGTGGTATCATGAGATGACCTGGAAGTATTGGAGTGGACAGATGGCTCCTCCTATGAGAACATCCATTGGTAAAACCCCACTGCTCATCCTCACATAAGCATTGATTATGTCTGACTTGAACATAATTTTCACACAATATGTTGTGGTTCTGTAATCTTCAAACTTCAGTCCTTGTAGAATTTGTTTTCACTCTGACCCCAGCTGCTGCTCTCTCTCTCCTGCACACACTCACACGTTATAGTAAAGCCGTCAGATTACATGTTAATGTGATTTTATTTAGGAGTTAATTTTTCCTCAAGACAGCAGCTTTCCAACCTTTTTTTTTTTTACATTTGACAACAAATCTCCCCACAGCCCATCTCTCTCTCCCTCTCCTCATCGCCACGTCTCTCTCTCCCTTCACTGTCCGTCTCCTATGCTGCAGTGTGCCACACATTATCATTTCAGAGAACACACACACGCTGCAGCACAGATGGGTAGCATGGTTTCTTTCCGAGAGATGAATAGGTAAATATTTACCTTCCCAGATTGTCTTTCTTCCACTCCCATCCTTCCATTCCTCCACCCATCGCCTTCCTCTCTACACCTTCACACCACACTCATCTGTTTTTACCTTGCTGTCGTTTTTCAGGGTTCTTCTGTCCCAATGGTCTCGCCTTCATCTTATCATGGGGGCCGCTCACAGGCATCTGTTGTGCAAACACGCTCGCATATACATGCACACATTTTGAATATATGATGAAGAGGATGGCTGTATGTATATGGAAACTCATACACACACGTATGTACGTATGAGGGCCTCTGCAAACAAAGAGTCGATAATAATTTTGCTGAAGACAATGGTGTGTTTTATGAAGCTTAATTCAGCCCATTGAGGCAGATGGGGGACTGGCTGTGTGCTTATCTTGAGTTTTAATTAAAATGCTTTAGTCTCCTATGAACACATTCTCCCTGTGTAAATGCTAACTCTGACTGGTAGCACACTATGGCTAATGGAGGCTACTGTCTTCAGGGATGTGGTCTCTTTGTCTCCATGGGGCAGGAGGAGAAATGACAGGAACAAAGCACACACAAACACACACCTATTTCCCTGCCCTATTATCTCTTCACTCATTCGCTTCAGGGGCTGTAGTCCCTTTTTTATTCTCAAGTAGCTTCAGGAAGTGCAGCGTTAGTCATGAGGTTAGCGACTAACTGCTAGCTGTTGATAAAAATTGGTCCATCCTCCTTTCTCTCAGATGTGTACATAACATATTCACAGGATATTAGTTTACTTTCCATTAAAACAGATAATTCATAGTCTCAGACATTGTCTAATAGAGAACTAATTAAATGTAGCTTCTATAAACAGACATTTAAAGATGCTATTTAATGAGGCAATAAGGGTGGTGAGCATTGGGGAATTTGATTTATATTCATTTAACTGCTGCCATGTATACAATGTTGAGCCTCATTTTCCTATAGATACCTGTTTGTCTTTTTACTTTTTGATTTTGATGAAACTTGATAAACTGTGATATCCCTCTCGTTTTCTTTTCACTTTATATCCAACATGAGTCTATGCATTAATTCATACCCTTAGTATTTTGTTCTTTATTCTACTCCAATGGCTGTATGATGCTCTCTCCATCATACTCTCTGCATCATACAGCATGTAACGCTACTTATTTTTTTCTTTTTGTTGTTTTGGTAAAGAATACTTTCTCTGATATCATTCTCTTACTAATCGTTAATACCAGATAATGTCTCATTTGATAGATCCTGTTCTGCTCTCTGTTTATCTTCTTTCCGCACATCAAAGACACTCATCTTGCTCTGCCATTGTTTTTTGTTACTCTGCACCGAGTTCTCTCAGTTTACTGGTTAGAGAACTAATTTGTATCAAAAACACGTGTTATCAGATATGTCCTGGTTTAATGTGACAATGCCCCACATACAGTTAGTCCGCTGTATTTACATAACAGGATTTTGCATTTATCTTACTAACCGTTGCATTCAAAACTCAATTTGACCTCTGCTTCACATTGGATAGGAAAAACGAATATGTTTTAGAGCTTTTTTGACTTTTGAAATAGAAATGTGATGTGATAGAAATAGGATGGATGGACATAAAACTGATTGGCTTGTAGGGACAAACGAATCTCATCCACTGTTAAAATTATGTCCAGTACTTTGTGACAAAAGTTCATTCCAGGTTAGAAATACAAACCTTTTTTTTCATTTGTGAAGTTTTGATAATAGCCCTCTTCCTTCATCAGTTAATTGAAAGCAAGTTGAGCTGACACCTAATCTGTCGACTTTCTTGATTTTCTCCTTTTCTGTCTCTGTATCTTTGCCTCTCTGTTTCTCGCACACTCACAATAACAAGATACATTTCTCCTCTCTCATTTTAACAAGGAGAGTATCAGTGTGGTTCTTGTTCATTAGTATCACAGATCACACCTCCATCACCCTTAGATCTGGGAGAGACAGAGGTGTCAAAATGACAGTGTGCGCGCATGTTTTTTTCCCTCTCAGCCTCCACCTTAGGAAAATCCACAAAAGCCAATTCACACCAGTCTCTCTCTCTCTCTGCTCCTTCTCTCAGTATTCTATCTCCTCGTGTTACTTTGCACCCCTGGCCTGAATTGCACATTTTTTCCAGCAGTGGTGTAAATTTTCTTAGTACTACTGCAAGAAAGAAAAGAACACACTATCTACCTATATACCTCCTCACCACCACTACCACCAAAGGGCCATAGCAAATTGGATATACAAGCCTTGGGGAGATGCAAAAGACACAGTTATCTACTGAGGCCAGAGAAAAAAATGTGCTTGTTTGTTCACATTGCTAATTTTATTTACCTTCCTTTCCACTGTCTTTAATGAAATAGCTTGGGGGGATATTTTATACTCTTGTGACGAGAGCATTAAATAGCAATAAATAATCTGAGTTTATTTAAACTTTTTTTTTATCCCTGTAGGAGGAGAATGTTTTTGTGATTACATCCCATAGGCTGCACAAAATTTCTCAAATGTGGCTTCTGGACTAAAAGCATGCCTACAAAAAAAACTTACTGATGACTATAATGTGGGTAAACACTGACACAGTAGGGAACCCTGGCTCCAAAAAAATGAACTATATCTTCTATCATTTTCCAAGCGCTTTACAGGCACTGTAGGCGCCTACAGGCTGCAAATAGTCCTTTGTTTACCTAACAAAGTAAAGGATTAAAAGCATGTATTTCGTGTAAAATACTCAGGGGGTTTTGAACCACTGCTTGAGGGGATTCAAGAAGTAAATTTTAATCACAAATAGAGAATTATTCATTTATTCATCCATTTAACCATTTCATGCTGAGAGTTTTGTTTTTTAAATTATTATTTAGTTTTAATGTTCCATAGGGGTACTTGTCAGGCAGATCTGAGAGGTCAAGGATACCTGTGCCTGCAGACCATTGGTTAATATTAATGACCGTTAGCCAATCGGAACTCATCAATAGGTCAGAGGTTATCATGGGGTTGCAGATGCAGGAAGTTAATGTAATTAAAGATGCATTGTTGCATGTTGTTGATTGCAGAGAAAATTTCCTTTTCTTAAAATCTTAGCTGTCCGTTGTTCTGTCTTTCTCTTCATCGGGCTGTCGTGTATGCTTATGTGTGTGTTTGTTTCTTGTCTCAACTTTTACAGTTTTTAAGGATTTTCAACAAGAGATACAAAATTCTTCATATTCTTACTTTTTATTCCATTGCTGTCTTTGTTTTGTGTAAGCACTCCTGCAGCCAGGTGCTTATCTATAGCAGGCAACATATACAGTTAAGAAGTTACAACATCAAGGGTGAGGTGCTTATTTAAAAATGAGTGAGGAAAGGAGGGGAGAGAGAGTGGCAAGAATAATGATAAAATTAAGGAGTGAATAGAAAGGAGAAAGCCAAAATTACTGGTGATTGATATTTTACGCAGTCACTATGGTCTTCCTCTAACATTCCATCCAAAGATTTTTCAAAGGAAATCTGTTCAGATGTCTGTTACTAATGACATCCTGGGTTCTTGTAGCAGACTGCTTGCCATATAACACAGTACACATTACATTAAGAGGCTCCAGTGTTTCGCCTATTCCACTGCATCTAGATGTTTGATGTTAGAAAGCTTTTAATCAATGGCTCGGCTTGCTTGTATTAAGAATGATTTCCAATTATTTCCGTATTGGATACCATTCCCTGTCTGACTTTAAGGAGAAAAAAGGCCACTCTAGCAAATAACTGCATCCTCCAAAAAAAACAGGCAATTGGAAAGCTAGCTTGTCACAAATAATTTGGACTGTGCTGCTCAGAATAACGTTATGAATTAAATAATGTTTCCTGTAGAATTCTCATATTGCAAATTTAGCCCTTTATGGTAATTTACAGCTAACATCCAAAATGATGTTAAATGCCTTCGGGATCAAGACTAATCATTGAAACTGTATGCCAACATGTCAAAACAGCATACATTTCAATGGGAATGTCAAGTATGTGCTCTAGAGATACATGGTCTTCTGACTGACAACAATGACTTAACCTTGGAGTTCTTTTACAAGCCGTCCAACTGATGTCAGTACAAACAAAATACATAGAAATAATCAATGCATCTACTCCCACACCCTACTGGCTACGATTAATCCAATGAGCCGGCGGGTCAATAATCAATAGCTAGTGATTGGCAGCAGACTTTGCTAATCAGGGTTTGATTGGCTGAATGAGTCCATGGGGAAAGGCTTTAGCCTTTTTTAATGCTATGGTGCTTCACATAGTTTTTCAAAGGCACGAATCAACAGTGGGAAAATGTCTGTTTTCTGATTTGTTTTCCCCAAAAGATTCCTCTGGCATAAAGAATGTTAACTTCCATGATGCTCCCTGATTGAATAATGAATAAGTGAAAATATGTTATATAGAGTTAGCTACATAACAATGCCGCGAGTCATTGGCGCTAACAGATTGAACCAGTGCGGAACCAAATGCTGTAGTAGACTGGCTTCACGGTTGTTCCCTCTGATGGTATTATTTTGTTTTAATGGTAACTTCTATCCAGAGAAGGTCAAAGGATCATGCTTGCTATTTCCTTTCAACACCAGAAGTTAAGCAGAGGATAAGTGCCTTTTTACAGGGCACCTCAACACCAGTTGTTTTTAAAAATGATTTTACAACCAGGAAATAACAAAAACTTTGATATATGGCCTAAAAAGTTCTCTCTGTCTCTCTTTTTAGGGTCCCAGGTGTAACCATTGCTACAGATATAATTGCTGGCTTTCCTGGTGAGACGGAGGAAGACTTCCAAGAGACAGTAGACTTGGTGAAACTCTACCGATTCCCAAGTCTCTTCATCAACCAGTTCTACCCCAGACCCGGTACACCTGCAGCCAAGATGGAGCAAGTACCAGCACATGTGGTGAGTGTGGACAAGGAGACGGAGGCTCCTTTACTAGTAGTCGTCTGACATATCTGATTTGGGCTAAATTTGACTGCTTATGTGTGAAAGTGATAGAGATGTGACTGTTATGATGTGGCCACATTGGTAGCACAATTCACTTTTCCTTTACACACAATTTACAAAATAAGTATGTTTGCTAGCACAGGGCCTTTAACAGACAATAACTTTATTACCTTTAGGGCAGGACTGTAAATTATGTTTTGTGATCTCACAAAATGCTGTTTGGGGCAAAGCAAAAAACATGACCTGACTAACAGCCATGTTATCCAGACACAGTATATACATGCACACTTGGCTACCGACTTCTGGCTCTTTTTTCTGTTTTGTTTGGCTTCAGTAAGATGCTTCTTCTTTTTGCGGAATTGATTGTGTCAAAGCCTTTTTCTTCTTTTTAAATAGCCGTTACAAAGTGATTAACAACACTCCACAGTGTAGAGGGGAAAAAAAACAACTACAATATTAGTTAGGGCTGTCAGTTTTAAAACCAGCCAAAATATAATAAATGAAATGATAAACCAAATTACAGCTTGAGACATAACAATCTGTTTGCTGAGCAGTAATAATACATAGTTAAGATATTTGTACTGATACTGTGTGTATGTGCTGTTTGTGTGTGTGTATACTGTACTGTAAGTGCACACACAAATTTACATGTGTGTATTGAGGAAACACAGACCGGCTTCCTGTCATCTGAAAATGTAAAAGCCTGTTCCAGTTCTGTCATGACTTCTGTATTTTAATATTATATAATCCTGAAAGACATGTGTGAGGGAGGGTGTATAAGTTGCAAAGTCTCACTGTCCCTTTCAGACAGACAGACACATACAGTACACACACTGTATGGAAGCAAACAGTGTTAATGTGTAGATGTTTAAATGTTGCATGCTGCATTTGAGTTAAACATTTGCTGCTGGCAGTTAACTGGGACCAGAAAATCCAAATGTATTTAAAGTAGAGAACACCTGGGCGGGACTGAATTGGCGAATGACTGTGGTAGGATAAGACATCTGTCAGTCAAGCCAACACAATTGCCACAAAGAGAGGTGGAATTTTGATATTAAGATTGTCGCATTTTGTAGAAAAAAATCTATTAAGGTATTTCAAGAGTGAATTTTAAAGTATTCTTCCCTTGACTTCAACACAAGTCAGAGGTTTCTTGGAGCCAAGATCAAAAGGCCATTAGTAGGGAAGAGTAACTGAAACACATTGTCTCATGGTGGTTGCTGCTTCATTTGGACCTCTTGTTGTTGTCTGTATAACCACACAACTCCTGACAGATACTCTCTCTCTTCCTCTCTCTCTCTCTCTCAATCTGCTGCCAAATGAAAGAAATAGTGGCTAATGAAGCCATAATTGTTAGGAAAATGAGTGTGTAAGAGAGAGAGTAAGTGAGAGAGAAACGCAGATTGAGCACATCACCATCAGCAGCCCCAGTGTTTTCCTGACCTTTTGCCCTCATAGGTTTCTCAGCTACATCATTATTTGGCAGATCCACCATCATCTATAATATAATTGTAAAACGTAAATGAACAGAAATGTTGTGTATAACCCTATAACTATAACCTCACATGTACTTAATGCTCATTATGTTTATTATGCTCATCTTACCATGGTTTCATGCATGTTATACATATTTTGGTCAAATGAAGTTCTGTTCCTTCTTTATTTAATTCTGCTACATAAGCAAAAGAATTGCTGTTTATTTAGCACTGAGCTTGGTACTTTTCCATTGGCCAATCCACTCAAAGTAGGCTCATTTAAAGTTGCTTACCATGCGACAGTAGAAATGTGTCCACCGGTAGAGATTTGGCAATACCGTTTCTACTGTGGGAGCTATCCCTTAATGTCTCTGCTATATATTCGGGGCAGGCTATGTAGCAAATCAGGGCTGGATTCTCACATGATCTCGCAAATCCAGCTACATGATTTGGGCAGCAGGACTGCTTACCACGTTCTCACGTGACGTGAGAGTGACGGTTAGTGACGGTAATGCACGTCTAAACTGGAAGAGAGAGAGTGACAAGAAAACATGGAGGGGGAGAGTGAAATTGTAAATACACAGCATGAAGTACGGTATGGTTATTTTACACCATTTCTTAATTGACTATACAGAACAATTATTGTATCGTGACATATACCATTATTGTGATATAAAATTACATATACCATGATAGAAGATTTTGACCATATCGCCCACCCCTAGTTGCTCTATTGTATCATGTTATCTAAATATGAGATGTTGAAAAACATTTGTATGCAATAGTTCTCACTTTATTGAATCTTAACCATGGACGCATGCTACTTGTGCCTGTGCTTTTCTTTAGTTTGACCTCCTACGTTATGCTGCATGCTATGCTATATGTTCTATCTCTTCTTGCATTTGCACTCTCTCACTCTTTACCATCAAAGTGTTGACACATCTCTTTCAAGTAGGGCGTCTTCATAAGTCATTCTCTTTTTTCCTTCTCCCTCCTATCCCTCTGTATCCCCTGAGGAGAAGCTGAGCGTGTCTTAGAGGGATCAATCCCCAGACAACCACATCACTGCTTCTCCTCTTCTTATCTTTTTCCCCTCTCCTTCCTTTCTCCTCCATCCGTCTCATCCGACTCTTATTGTTAGCGGTTGGATGTCAGCACACATCTAGCCAAGATGTCATTCCACAGGCAGCTCTTTGATTGTCAGACTGTAGCATATTGGTGGTTCCTGTGGAAACCTTTTATTGCCAAATCAGCCTATTTTTACATATGAAATTATTTTTATTTTTAGGTTGGTTTTATTGTTTATTTAATGACTATGAGCTCTGTACTAAATCACAGATTAAGCATTGTGAAGTACATTGTAAAATGTCTGAAATGCACAGGCCACAAAGGGGTGGCTTGCTTCACTTGCGCAATTGTTTATCTTTTGCCTAGAATAAGATCTCTGTGTTCACATTGTCATCCTGCAATTTTAATATGCATTTTCACTGGTCATCTGAATGTTTAAGTTAATTGTGAGTACATTTGTGCTCACAGATAATAGTAAAAGGTGAGAGAGAGAGAGTCAGAAGAATATGTTAGGGTCCCTGTAACCAGTACACCTGCTTTGGTGGTTAAAGCTGCACACAACATCACATCATCAGTCAGCATGCACCTGTTCTTACACACACACACACACACACTCAGCGAGTGGTGGCAGCTAGGCGACGTCTAGGCCATGTAGGGTCAGTCATTAATAAAGTGCACCAGATGGTTTGTCTGGAACACAACTGTGTTGAATAGCCACGGGAGGGATGGATGGAGAACTAGATGGCGTAGGAAGCAGAGACAGAGGGAGGCCTGAGAGAGAGGGAGAGAAGGTAAGGAAGGAGGGAGGATAGGAAGAAAAGCTAAAAGGGGAAGGGAGATGGATGGAGGAACCAAAGTGAGACAGAAAAGAAAAGCTACATGCCCATTGTGGGACCTGAAGGGGCATCACCCCCCTTTAGAAATGTAATTGGCCACTATGAGTGCTCACCTACTAAATGTGGCAGCTGATGAGGAAGTCCATCTCACCATTTGACTGTGGCGAAGTTGGTGGTGGTCTATGTCTATGGTTTACATTAACCTTAAAAATGTAGCACACTCTGCCCTTTAAAAGCAAGTGCAGATATTTCCCTTTTCTTATATCAGTATGGGACGCAGACATGACAGTTTGTCTTTTCCAGCATTAACGGGAGGTCAAGCAGATTTCAGACTCACCAAATCTCATTCATTGTGATTATAGTACCGACACACTGTTTTTAGTGATTTAGTGTTCTTCAATTTACTTTACCTTGCAGGACAGATGATCTTAGGTGGTTTTGGACTTAAAAGTAGGTCATTGCACCATTGGCAACACGTTTAGAGGTAGGCATTTGGTAGGAAGTGGTTAGGCATGTCCACAGGATCTAGTGTCTTGACAGCAGTGGACATTCTGTATGATCCTGGTCGATCCTGGAAAATTGTAGACTAGTTTTCTGGTACTGGATAACACGTTGAAAATGAGAGAACAAGTAAAATTCTCTTTTCAGGCCAGTAAGTACTAAAGCCAAAGGACATTATGAGTATATTACTTTACACAAATGCAGAACATTACCTAAAATATAGAAACTGAGGTTGGCTTGTCATTATGTAAAAGTGACAATAAAGAACAGACTCTTCCTGTAAGTCAGTTAGTGTTGCCAAGTTGTTTTCCCACATTTGGTCCTTTGTTATTTGAGCACCTACTTGGCTGGTGAAGTAGCGACAACACACTTCCTAAAAAGTGTGTAAAAATGAGACATAAAAATCTACTATATTGCTACTAATATTTGATCATATGTATAATTGGTAATACTGACATTTTTATTTTGATGGTAATACATTAAGAAATATTGTTTTGCCTCAGCAGTCCGATTTCCAGCCATGAGAAAAACACATATTTGAATAGAAAAACACACAGACAAATTTGTCTCAGTAAGCCAGTGAGTGAAACAGAGAAAACACCTAGAGCTGGAGAGGGTCCAGCTGTGATGTGGTCCAGGTGTTTTGAGGTATCTGTAGGTCTAACTTATTACCTATTGTAATAGATGATATATTAGAGAATGCAGGATGGAGGGGAGAGCAGAGGCAGATGGAAAGAATAGGAGACCACAGGGATGGAGGGATGGAGGGATGGAGGGAGCATGTTGAGAATAAAGGGATGTGAATGCTATTAGCTTGGATCTCCATAATCATCCCCAGGTGACTAGAACTTAGCCTTGATAAATGGACTTGCTGAGTGGAGGGTGTGTGTGTGTATGTGTGTGTTGAAATATCTATTGGTATGCAAGGAAGAGTTGAGAATGAGCAGCTGCTGGAGAGAAAGAGAGGGACAAAAGTGATAGAGAAGGAGATTAGCTGTTCTAGTGGGACAGTGTTTTTAATTTCCCCAGGCTGTAATTGGTTAAGAACTCCATTACCCACAAGGCACCAGTGTGGCAGCTGTCAAAGGGAAACAGCTGGCCAGCCACTAGTAGCTCCATCTCCTAGCTTCACTATCATTTATCTACGCCTGAACACACACACCAACACTTGCACAGACGCACACACAGACACACACATGCATGCTTTTCCCCTCTCTGTCTCAAATGCAGACACTTGCTCTCTCACACACTGAACCAGGGGAGCTAATAACATTTGACTAAAGGCAGTCTAACAGGTATTAAGGTTGAGTTAATGGTTAAGTTGCTGTTTGGGGCCAGGTAGGCCTGAACTTGATTAATGAGGACCTAGTCCACTAATAGTGGAAGGGATAACACATTGCATTTTAATGATTACAGTTTTTGCTTGCCACATTAAATGCATTGTTTTTTACCTGAATAGGTCATCAGTATGCTCAGTTTTAACTAGCTGGAGGGACTGAAATTAACAGTGTTCTGCAGGGTGTAGAAAATTAACATTACCAGTAGGTCTGAGTATAAAAAAGTTACACATAAGTGTAGATTTTAGAGAGGAACTATACTGATCCCTGGGGGGGGTTAGTTGCTGCAGAAAGGTAATAGGGCTGAACACAGCATAAATAAAAAGGATACATTTTTACATAGAAATCCAAAGGCCAGTTCAGACCAAAGATTTGCGACAAGACGAAACCATTTTAGTATGTTGCAGGGAAAAGTTGCAGTGGTGTGAACTAGCCCTTCTCAGCTCGACTCAAGCCAGCTGATGGTGTCGCCTGCAACTCAGCTTGTCAAGTCGCCAGTGGCTGATTTTAGAACATAAGGCATGTCACTTATTTCAACAGCCAATCAGCTCGTAGCGAAGTCAGCTGGTCATTTTGACCCTCTGTTTTTGTATGTTTTCGCCTTTTCATCAATACTAGAAATGCAGCTGTAGCAAGTGACTCACTATCACTGTCCTCAAGACGCTACAAATTACATCCAGCTACAAAAAAAGCCTGAAAAGCCGGCAGTTAGAACGTAAGTACAGAGAGTTGTTGCTATGGAAATGATACACCGTCTCTTCTAGTTGCATTGGTGTAAACTGGCAGGTTTCAGAGCGTTGCAGACTGGTGCATTGCAAGTATTTGCAAGTTTCAACTTGTCTCGTTGTAAATCTGTGGTCTGAACTGGCCTTAAAAGAACCGTTTTTAAACTTAAAGGCACGCACTTAGAGCGTCCAGAATGGATTTCTACTTGTATACTGAACACCTCGCTACACTTTGGATTATATTAAAAAAATGTTTTTAAGGTAATAATGATAGTTTTCCAATGTTGGCATGAAAATAAAAACTAATTAATTTAAAAAATAATCTTACATTTCCTCCAATAATATAACTTTGCTCTATCAGGTACTGTCTCAATAGACAAAAGGGAGGTTTTTGAATATGATTTTACTAAGGTCACTCAACTGAAACAAAGTTTCATAGCGCACAGTTATTGAGATTTATAATGATTGTAGCCACTGTATGTAACTATTTTACTGACCTGAATGTGTCTTAATGACATGACAAAGTCACTTTAAGCTAGTAGACTCTTCTGATGCAAAGTGAAGAGCAGCATTAAGGCATTACATGCTGAGCGTGATCATAGCTCACATACACATAGGATCATATTCCTGTGCCCATTTACATATCACGTTGCTTGAGCTTGATTCTGGAAGCAAAATCAACTGTTGTTTCTCTCTGTGTGATTTACAATATGGCTTGTGTACATCTTAGTTAACAGAGCATGCAGCAGATCTGACACAAGTCAACATAGCGGGAACATGTTATGTCTAGTGACCTCTGTAGAGAGAGAAAGGTCACACACACACACACACACAGAGCATCACCATTGTGACCACTCTCGTTGTGATGCTCCAGGAAGTGTTAATCCTTCGCACACGCAGACACAACCACACACAGCCTAAGGTTTTTCTAGGAGTAATATAACACACGCGTGCCATGGGTGTAGGCTCTATAGCACTAACATCTGTCTGTCATTAGGGAAAGACAGACGGGAACATACTGGTGAGCCAGAAGCTCATACAGTACAGGCTAAGGCAAGATCACTGTTACCTTGCCCCACAACACACTCACACTCAGGCATACTGACATACATGTACTTGCTCATATAGACACACACGAACACACACACACACACACACACACATTTCTACTGCCTCATGTCAGGGAGTCGCATTAAGCATGTTCTCTGAAATACACAAACATTAATTCAAGAGCAGGACCTTGCTGGTTGTGTTGGCATGCGCACTTAAAATACTGTCTTACAAGCAGCCTTTCCATCCCATGAGAGTGTGTGTTTGGAGTTGACATCTCACAGAACTGACAACAAACTTGGAGCATGCAGCTACAACATGCACACATGCTTAAATCTACACACACACAAACATCTTATATGAGTTTTGACTATAACTTATATCAACTGACAAGTGCATGCACAGTTGCCAATCTGAAGACAATTATTTCCTTGTCTTAGCATTGTATCTATTCAGGTATTGTCATTATCTATCAATAAATCATAGCTTAGTCAGGGTAATTGCACTCATGAATTTCATATCTTGCCTCAGAGCCTCACAGCATTGTGCAGATATTCCTACTTTACATCAAAAGGTTTTACGTAGAACAGCAGTGTTTTGAGTGTGTGAGTTTTTGCGTGTTAATGGCAGCAGAGTGTGTCCTCCTGTCTACACCGCTCCTGCATGTGTTTGGAGTCTGTGTATGAGTACAAGTGTATACATCCATGTAATGTCACTTCCCGCTAGACGCAGCATCCGTCTCTGGCGGCAACAACAGATGGACGTAATGGTAACAACCATCGTTCATCATCACCACGGTGACAGGTCCACAGACACACACACAGTGGCTTTGCATTGCTGGGTTGTCACTAACACAACCTCGATGCATGCACGCGCGCACACACACGTGCAGCACACTAATAAAGGTCTTAGAATTAAAGATGCAATGGAATAGGAAAGGTAGCACTGAATTGCTGAGAGACGGCATGACCACCTGACATTTAACAAGGTGATCTTGTAAACACTGCACTGTACAGAGTTCAGGTCGTTGTATTTTCACAAAATAACATTTTTTTGTGATTTAATCAAGTAGGATTTTTATGGAAATATTGTATGGAAAGAGGTAGGTGCATTGACCAATTCTGTGTTTTGTCTAGTCAGAGAAGTATTGGAAAATTAGGGCATCAAGTCATTTTTTATATAAAACAACTACTGTAATCCAGGTTGACAAATCCTACCTGGCACAATGAAGGCAAATGCAGCGCAGAGTTCAATAAAGTCTAGCTGTTTTTTCATTGATGGTTGTTTTCATCAGGTATACTCAAGTCTGTGGTACAGCACCTTTACAGAGCATGCATGGTCTATTTCAACCTCATCTTGCTTCACATTAGCAGCGTTTGCACATCTCTGCCTCCCCAGTGCAGGCTCCTGCTAGTGGCTACTGATTAGTTCCACAGGTGCAACTTGGGGTGTAGTTTTTGCTCAAGGGCACTCCGACAGCAGCTGTTCACTTCCCCTCAGCCAGCTTTTTCCACACTAGTCTAGGGATTTAAACAGAGGATCTCAATGGCAACATCACTTAAGAAAAATACAAGACTTTAGGATAACAAATAATGAGTTGATGTTTCCCCTTCATTCTTTCCTGTGATGGTAGGAGATAAGAAATGGATCTTTCTTTCTCACACCATTTTGTATCTATTCTTTAATCTGTTTTGTTCTGTCTCCTTTTGCTTTTCTCTTTCAGTTGACTCCTTTACTTCTGTTTTCATGTTGGCCTTTGAATTACCTTGTATTTGGCATGTTTTCACACCTCTGTCCATTCTGAGTGTACAGCATGTGTGAGTCAATGTGTAAGTGCTGGTGTGTGTTCCTGTGGTGTGTGTTTCTGTAGGCGTATGTGCTATTGAACTGGGTAAATTCTGTTGGGAGCTCATTGGGGGTCGAGAAATCCTTACCTGAGGTTACATCTGTCTAACAGTTACACACACACACACACACACACACACACACACACACACACACACACACAGTTGAGCATCACTGAATGCAGAGTGATGATGAGAGTGATGAAGGGATGGAAGAAGAGAGAGAATGGTGTTGAGGAGAAATGATGAGAGAATTGCTCTCACCTAAGGTGCTCCAGGCAGAGAGAGAGAGCGAGAGAGATTGTGGAGGACAGTCTTATAAGGGGGAGGATTGGTGAGAGAGAGGAGACAGAATGATTAGTATGAGTTTTCCTTCACTGGAGAAAAACACAGGGAGCGAGGGAGAGGTAGAGCACTGAGGGATACGTGGAAAGGCAAAGAAAACGAGAGAAAAGAGGATTTGGAGATTCTGGAGAGCCCTTTGGCAGAGAAAGCGAAAGGGAATCGGGTAAAAACAAGAATAAGAGGATGGTAGGACAGGGCCAATGATTACAGGATTGTATGGATCACAAGAGCCCCGGGTGAACGGAGAATGAGTAAGAGATGGGTAGAAATGCAGCATGCGGAAGAAAGAGAAGTGAAAGTATGCACAGATAGAAGGAATGGAGAGAAGGGCAAGAAGCTATGAGAGGTGCAGTGATGAAAGGATTGGCCTCACTAGAGACAGAACGACAAGTCAAAGCAGTAGTTGGCCGAGGGCACGGAGTACAATCGCCATCTTAAAACACTTCTACCCTAATACCTTTATTTCACCTTCCTTTCCTCATCTTTGCTGCATTTACTTTCTTGCCACATCTTCTCTTTTCCACCGCTGTGTTCACTTTGTTTAGCGCTTCTTTTCTTAACTTGGTCTTTCCACTCTAAGGACATTAGCGCAGGCTGTCATGTAATTTCATGCTAACTTTTGAAACTATGTCCATCTTTGTCAGCTTGACCACACATACTGTACATATTAATAGATTTTGTCTTCCTTCTCTGTATCCACCCTTCTCTTCTCCACATCCTCAAGCTGTCTTTGCCTATCCTGAAGATGCGTTTGTTAATCACGCTATAATGATGCCTATGTGTGATAGCACAGCGACTTGTAGGTTTGTCTGCTCCATATGTACAGATCTGGCCTATGGACATTGAATCCAGCCCTTAACATACACTGGACAGAGGGAAGGAAGAGGAGAGAGCATGGCAATGAATGCATACTCCCTTTGGCTACAGTAGCATATACATATATCCTTCCCCCTTAGCCAGACATGGCCTAATCAGCGAGCTAATTAGCACTCTTTGTAACTGCGTCGGCCTCATGTAACTGATTGCATTAACAATTGCCACACATCAAACAGTCATGTCTCACGCTTGTGCATCTCATTACACATTAAGGACATGCAAGGTTAAGGCCAGACTTAGAGCAGGAATAAAATGAGAAAATGAGAAATATTTTCTGACACAGCTGGTGGGCAAATAAATGTATTTTTCTTTCCTCTGTTCATTCCATAGCTTAAAGATTTTAATGAATTACTGTAGGCGTTCTTAGCCATGGTGATTTTTTTCCCCTTCTGTTTAAGTTACCCAATAAGTTAACATGAGACTGTAACTGAAACTGTACTGCATGTCCACATTAATACCATATGTCATTTTCTATCTGCGAGACAAGCAGAAGAGCATGAGGAAATGCGTTGTAGGAAAATGTATGACAAATAAGATACATAAAGTATATATCAGTGTTACTGACAGGTGATTAATTTGTCCCTTTGTACAATAGATGCCTACTATAAAAGAAGACACACATACTGAGGGAATGTTTACATTATGTGATTAACTTTTCAGGGAGTTTCAGGGAACACTTCATTATATTTTATAATCTTTGATACCAATGAACTCAAGTCAAGTTTATGTACAGTGTTAATATTGGCTTTACAGCTCCATAACAATACTACAAACAAAATAAATAAATCAAGGAAGACGAGAGAATTCGGAGGATGTCACATTCAAATTGTCAACGAAAGGCAAAGGCTGAGTACACAGGGGACATCACCTATGAATGGGCTTGTATTAACTATATTCTCCACTATCTACAATTAAATCTATATTAAGTGATAATCAAGCCCCAGCTTTTTTCATTGGTCTTTTTAACTGTATTATACATGCATTATATGAGTGGCTATTAACCTTTAAATTCATTGAAATCTTTCTTATCTCTTGTCTACAGAAGAAGCAGAGGACTAAAGAACTGTCACAACTCTTCCACTCTTACAACCCCTACGACCACAAGGTAAGACATCTTTCAGAGTTTTTTCTTGGATTACATTCCTGGTTTAAATGTCTGTATCTGTCTGTAAAATATGCTGGTATTTTTTTCCCCTTTGCTTTGATCATTCAGTCTCATTCACCTCTAGACCAGAAGCATTCACTTGACATCCAGAGTAGTTGTAGGTCACCATCACCATATTGTCTTTATGGCTGTGATGAGTTTATTTTCTCCTCAAGATGGACACCTCTTGTCCGCTCTAGTGGATGAGGACAGCTCAAGTGTTTGTTCCTGATTTACAGTGTGTGTGTGTGTGTGTGAGAGAGAGAGAGAGAGAGAGAGAGAGAGAGAGAATTCTGAAGTCACAGATAAATCTCCTCAACTGAACTGTGTGTGTGTATGTGTACATTTCTATATTTGTGTGTGTATGGGCTCATACATTATGAGGTTGACATCTGACAGCAGACTGAGCATGCCTCTCTTCAGGCATGCTTATGATGATGAGACCCTTGTGACAACAATGTGTGTGTGTGTGTGTGTGTCTGTCTGTCTGTCTGCGTGTGCAAGTGCGTTTGTGTGCTGAGTTCTTATATAAAGATGTCCTGAAAGTGACAACCCCATGACAACAGCTGTCACCACATTTGTCTGCCATCATGAAGAAAAAGTACATTTTGACATATTGGACTTTCATTGCTTGTTGTGTATTGCCACACCCAGCCAAATATGTTTCCCACTTTGCTACAATCATGTAAATAACAATGGTCTGTCACGAAATGTTTGCCCAATGTCTGAGTAGTGGTGTGAACAGTAGTGATTACTTGCCTATCATGACGAGAATAGTGTACAAGGAAGGCGGTGGCCTGCTACTGCAGAGTGAATGTTTGAACATATTGGTGAGTGAAGCCTTCCTTGCAGGTACCACTCATTTGGCACAGCTTTAGCTTGGCCAAGTGTTTTTTTTTTTGTTTTGTTTTTTTTGCAGAGGTTATACCTCTGGAGTGCTGTTGTTATATGTTACACACTAATTAAACGGATACTAAGAATATCACGTTTCACTGTGGCAGGCATGGATCTTTGCCTCCCACACACTGAAACACACACACACACACACACAGGCACACTAATAATAGTACATATGGAACACACATACACATATAAGTGAGTGCATAAGAACACACCTAACACAAACAGAGAATGTGAATTGAGCAAAGTTAGCAGAGAATATCTTCATAATACATTAACACGCTTGCATCTAAATTAGATACTTAGCATACGTGAACATGCTTTCTCCTCAAGTACGATTCCCAGAGGAATTTAGAAACCAACTGTGTACTGAGCCTGCTGTGCTGAGCTTCTCCATCTCACAGATATTACTGAACACTTCTTTTACACCTTTTTGTGCTCACTGGTTTGTGTGTGTGTTTTTTGTTTTTTTGTGAACATGGTGTTTCATGAAGGTTTAGATTGTTCAAGGAGTTAAATTATGCTACTGCAAATGTCCTGAAATGTCCCACAAAGCCCAAGAATTAGTGAAAGGTTTTAGGTAAAGCCAACAAAGAATGTCTCTGAATGTGTTGCACATTACAAATCACTTCTGAAACCCTGGAAAGACACTTGCATAGAGGCACAAGTTGCCATGGTACACAAAATGTCATCCAAAAATCTTTTTTTGTTTTATTTCTCCTGCAGCAAAATCCACTTCTTCCGTGCCCATCTGTATGCATGTGTATGTTAGCTGTATATTTTGTAATTGTTTTGTGAAAATACATAGGGGGTGAGTGTTTCATTCTCAAAATATAGATTTTGTGTGAAGTACCACTTAAAAGGCACTGTATTGTCTCACCAGTTCTTTGACCTATCATGCAGCTTGAGATCCTCGGGGACGAAGCCCCTGTCCATTCCAAAGTTAAGGCTAAAGATGAAACATGGCTGCAGTCAGAGCCCCAGACCTTCTGAAAATGCCCTCTCCTAGAAGACAATGTTAGAAATCTAGTCATAAAAAACAGTGAATTAATTTTTTCTTTCAAATTTCTACATTCATTTGTAGTGGTATTTTTTCATTTGTATTTGGCACATTACATTCTGCCTTTCATGCTGTAAAGAACATTATTAACAGCTATGAAATATAAATGACACATTAAGTGGATAATAAAATTGCACTGATAAAAACAATTACTCTGCTCCGATATGTCACATTTATTACTGCTACATAACATCATATGTTTTTAATCCCCAGCAGAGTAAAATTTCAACTAACTTACTGATAACCTTGCCTATTTCACTATATTTTGTGGATAAAACGTGTCAAAAGTAATCCCATCTTGTTATATGGTATCTGATAGCCCCCACACGTAAATATTTTTAACATGTCAAGCAAGTTTCTTGTAAATCTTCCATGCAGCTCAACTTGCAGCCATGTTCCTGTAGGTCTTATTCCTTTTCCATAGATTGTGTAGATGTGCAAATAAATCCCCTTGCATTACAAACCCAGATAGCCGTGAGATATGATTTAATGATAATAAATCTAATGTCAAGCATGCTTCCTCCCAGATCAACCACAGTTCTGCCTGTCCTTGCCCATGTCCATACACCGTGGACATGTTGAGGCAAATCAGCTTGTATTAAGCCCATATAGCCGTTAGATAGAAATAAATGAAGTCTGATAATGTCCCTCATTTTACATTAAATTCCCTTGGGTGTCTGGCCTTTCAGCTTACGGTTTATGTAAGGATATTATGTGTTTAACACATCCGTGCGCGCGCGTGTGTGTGTGTGTGTATCTGAGGGAGAGAGAGAGACAAAGAGAGAGGGAGAGAGAGCGCACAGATTTAGAGGGAAGGGAGAAATTGGTGTCTTTACAGCCATCATTGTTAATACGCATCCTCCTATAGGTATGAAAAGGTCATTAATAAAGACTGAGTCAGGGTGGGGGGTGGTGGGTTAGTGAGGCTTTATTGCTCCATAGCTCCAGGCTACCAACCAAATGAAACAATGTTTTTTAATGAACTAATTGTTTTTTTTTCTACCAAGCTTGTTTCTTAATCTCCCGTGGCTAGCTCTGAATCACAAATGTGGAAAATGGCTAGCTAAAACACAAACCAAAATGGGCTGTCAATAAGAATAAATAGTTTTTTTTTTCTTCTTTTGTTATCCTATTGTTTTTCTTTCTTCCAGTTTTTTCTTACTTTCTTCCTCTGTCTTCCTTTCTTTCACTTTGCCTCTGTATATTAAACAGTGTCGTAGATGCTTTCTTGCGTGTTCATTTACACGTAGACAATTGTACTCATCTGGTGTGTGTATGAGACAGAAGCGTGTCTGTGTGTGTGTGTGTGTTTGTGATGATTAATGTGAAAAATCCTATAGCCAGATGGTGCTGAACAAGGCCCATCCATCAGCAATGAAAAGACCAGTGGGCAGAAAGCTGGCGGAGCACTTTGTCTAGGGCCAGTGCCCCGCACCGGACACACACACTCAGACACTACACACACACACACACACACACACACACACACACACACACACACACAGACTCTCTAAGGCCCGGACTGTGTAACCCACTGAGCCATGTTGAAGCCTTGTGTTTTGTTTTGGAACACAGATTCTTGCTCGTTTTTTGTTTTTTTTTTGCTGCCCGGGTCCCACATGAGTGCTGGGGCCTCACCTTTAAAACGAGTCTGGTTTAGTTTTGACGTGTACAGGTCTGCAACCTATTTTGGTCCCAAGACAAAGTTTAAGGGTCAAATAGTTGCTTTTTCCACCATTCTAGTGCATGACTTCTCTAACATGAAACTTAAGTTAAACTAAAAGCTAAAGTTTTTTGAGTACCAAAGCATCAACATGAACTGTATTGGTAACCAGTTTCAACCAGTAACCAGATGTCTGAAAATTGTACTTGGTTCACAATTAAAAACTAACCAAGATGAAAATTCTTGCCATTTACCAGTTCTGCTTTTGTTCACATGCACTCAGACACATTTAAGATCATCGAGTACAGCCAATATTTTCAACCTTTGTTCGCAGCTGCGTTTTAAGTTGTTACTGGAGGGCTGTTCCCTGTTAAATTGGGAGATTTTAAGCTGGCAACTTCACAGCCTAAAGCCTTTTTTCTCTCACCTTATAGGCCTCTGCTTGGCCTGTTTTCTGGGTTTTAATTATTCCTGTTTTTATTCATCAATGATAGTCAGGGGTGATGCACAGTCCCGGCATGCTGTCTATGGTGACCACAGTTTATTCCCCTATGCAAATGTGTGTAGTTAGAAACATTGTATGAACACACTACATACATACAGACCTCTCTCCCTTTGCTGCATCACCGTGTCACCTGGTGTAAAGTTTTGCTCCCTGAAGGCTTCAACCCTCCAGGTTGAGGTTGTGAAACTCCCATCATGCTTAAGTCATTCTCAGCAAACTTAACGTGTGTGTGTGTCCATGCATTCAGCTGTTTCTGGCAGAGCTAATAAAGCCCCTCTCCCCTCTCGCCCCACACTGTCATAGTCTCCTGAGAACACACACACAGACACATGCATACATTCTCCATGCTGTGTTCATAGGCCTGAATGACAGGGGTGACAGTTTTCCCTGCGGCAAGAGAGGAGGGACAAGCTGTCAACATGGCCCGTTGCACCTGCCCAGCCACACAAGAGACAAACAGAGAGAGCAAGATAGAAAACTGGAAGTTGGAGGTAGAGGTGGCTAAATGAAAGGCGGCATTTGCAGAAAATAAAACACTTAATTACACTCAATAAACTTTCCGCCTTCAGTTATTCTGAAATCCCATTTTGCCTCATAGAAGTTGACATAATTATTTATCATTTGAAGAAAAAGAAAAAAAATGTTAATTAGTCTAACGGTTCTCTCTGTCGTGAAGAGCCATTTAGGCAGCAGGGGAAGGACCCAAATGCAGACAGATGCAGGCAGGGAGGCGGAATAAGTCCAAAGATTTATTCCAACTCTCAAAACAAACTTACAAAACACACGAACAGACACGCAGGGGAACACTAGGAACGCGACACGAAAAGATCACCATCAAGAACATCAACCACAGGAACATCAACATCAATGACACGACACCGAACAAAGGAAACGGACCTGTATATATAGGGAAGGAGACAACGAGGGAAACGGACACAGCTGGGAAACCAGACACAGGTGGACCTAATCAAAACTGGCGGGAAAACAGACAATGACAGGAAGTAAAGGGCACACACGAACACAAGACCAGGGATTTCAAAATAAAACAGGGTCCTAATAAGCGTCCTTCGTGGACCATGACACTCTCTCTCCCCTACAGATCACTTTTTTCATAGTTTCCGCACGTTGCTAAACTGTAGTAGTGTTCTGCTCTTTTCCCTTTTGGCAATTTTAATTACTTATATTGTAGAAGGAGTTTTTTAAGCTGCTGTTTTGCATTGTTGCGAGAAGCTAACCTCCATCTTTGTCGAATTTGACATTTGCTGGCCACACGTTTTTTTTCCTCCTTTTCTGTTAATTAACTGACTATTCAGGGCAAGAAAAGGAAGGAGTAGAAGGAAGAAAAAACAGACGTAAATATTGGTAATTTCTCTGTACTTGTCTCTCCACCCATCTGTCTGTTTCTGTCTATTCTGTGAAAGCCAGTTTTTGCTCTCTCTATCTCCAGGTTAAGCATTGCTTTTATAAAGTCTGAAAGTGTCTTAAATTATGTACATTTAAGTCTTTAAAGGTATTTAAACATACATACTATGTGTCTGCCCCTGATAACTGCGACCTCTCTCTTAAGTTATCTGTTGGGTGCTGCACAGATAGGCGCCAGGTGGTGTTCAAGGACCTAATCGATTTTGCACTTTAAGCCTGCATAGCCAACGTATACCTGCTTCTGTCAGTCTTTTCGTCATTTGTCTTGCCACACTGCAGCCATACTGCATGTTGTTTTTGAACACAGCCAGAGCTGTGTATAGGCCTTTTGAAAGCGGATGCAGAACAGCAGGAGAGGGCTGCATGCACGGGACTGAACACATGGGGTGCAACTAGCTCCAGGAAAGCTGTGCCTAAGCAGTGTTATAATAAAGATCCAGAACACTAATTTGTATGGAAGTGAGAAGATAAACTTGAAGTATGTCCAAGTTTATAATTGTGAAACATTTAAGAGATGTGTCACGTTTGTTAATTATTAGAGGCGCAGACAATCAAATCAACCATGCCCTCGAAGGCCAGAAACAAAGACAGGAGAGAACAATGAGGAGACACAAAGGACGACGATATTCAGCTAAACATAGAAAATACTTTAGATGCTGGTGTCAGTGGAACATAAAGTGAAATCCATTGAAACCAAAGTTGAATCACTGGACAAGAAAATGGAAAATAACTCCAGTGGATTTAGAATGATGCCACAGGATTGGTGTGAAGGAGTAGAACTATACACGCATGATAATCTTGAAGTTATGGAACTACACTAAAGTCAACATATTAAAGGCACAAGGTGACAAAGAAATCAAGATACAAGACCAGATGATCTGCTTTGTTCAGGATCTGTCCGCTAACCTGAGGAGAAGACGCAAGGAATATCTTCCATTCTGACAAGAATTGGATATTATTAAGGATTAATATTATTTTTATGGATTAAATCTCAAGTACGCCAAACGGCAATGCTGTGGATATGGTATGGTATGGGTGGGAGAGGCCACCTACTGCAGCAATAATAGGGGAGTAGGAATTTTAATTTAAAAACGTATACCTTTTTCCTCTGATAGCACTCTAGCAATAGAACCACTTGCAGAGAGAATCCAAATGTTACAGGTGTCAGTATAGGTATGCATCAATATAAACTTCATTTATTTGCTGATGATATTTTGAAGTATTTAATTAACTTGGAAAAATCTAAACTGCCTTTGTTTAAATCAATGTAATATTCAGTCAGTCAACACACATTTTTTGCCAGCACATGGGAAACAGCCATCTATTTAGACTCTTACGCCCTAAACTTGAGTTATTGTGTAATAATATATGTTTTGTTACTAGTTTTATACTTTTCTTCTGTTAGTTAGAGAATTAGACTAACTGTACACTTTTCTGGGGTCTCTTGCCATTTTTTTTTTCCTATGACAAAGTTGACAGAAGAAATAGGTTTTACAACTGAGGGATTCCTCTGTGGCTTTAGGTAGGCTAAGATACATATAATAACAAAAGTGTGCTGGATAATATTGCACCTCCTGTTTGATCAAAGGCAACAGAAATGGAACAAATGGAATGAGACCTCTGAGTGTGTACATCTATATGTATGTATGTATGTACACTGATATTCCACCCACATTGCAATGCTGCTTGCCAAAGACATGATTTTCTTCTGCTACTGTACAGTAGAGCACTATAGCCATGTATACATGCTCTCAATCTGTCAAGGTTAAACAACAGGAACTTGCACAACACATACACATGTATGGTCCCACAAAAGTACAAACACACATGTGAGCCTCCATAATTACTTAGTCCATTTGGTGCCAAACAAACATTTGCCTTTGAAATATTCCCAGGTTGTTTATATTTCTAATTTATGCGACACCGCATTATAGCTATATTGTATTTGTTCTAGAGACACACAGTACACGAACAGCATACAACTCTGCCAAGCATGGCAACCTTGGCTCGTGTGTTGTTTAAGTTTTTAATTCAGACATGTTACCAGTAGGGATTTTTTGATCATGCCCATCCTTAAATTTGCACATCTGCTTTACTTTTTACAGATTTCTGTCTGCTCACAGTCAGCACATTTACAGATATCAGCAAAATATGTCAAGGGCTTGTATAATCCACAGCCTGACTGCTACTTCTACTTTGTAGTGGATGTGGATGCTGGTGTAGAACCTGGCACACATTTTGCTGCAACATAATGCTTCAGGTTTTTAAAAAAATAAGGTAGCAATGGGAATTAACATTTCTTTCTATACTCATACAAGGGGAAGTGTGGAGCCAAAAGTTTCTGAGGAGTTGCCAAGTTTTCTAAATTAATGAGTTACAATTTGTGAAACAATTATGACACAACAAATGCTGAACCTTAAGTAAACAAAACCACCTGAGCAGAGTTGCTTTGCAGGTCAGAGGCAGACTATAGACCAATATATATTATGTTATGTGATGGTTCATTCTTTAATCTCTAAATTGTGTGTGTTGTGTTTTCTAACTAGTGGAAACTAGAGCGTCACTTTACAGTGACATGAAAACAGCCATTTAACCTAGTCACAGTAATGGAGGTTGCTGCTGAAAACATTAGGGAGCACTCAACCGAATATTTCTATCTGCCTTTCATAGTCCCAAGGTTGTGTAGCCAAAAAGGAAAAAGAAAAAGGAGATTGTTGTTGTACATCTACTTATGAAGAGGCAGCTTAAGAAAAGTTTTATAAGTTCACTTAGTAAAACTGAGTTGAATTGGGAAATGGAGATGGGCCGAAAAAAAATTGATTTTTTAGAAATCTTAATGGCTCACTTGGCTTGCTTTGTTGAAATTATTTTTCTCCTTTTATAATACAATCTCAAAAAACCTGCTCTTTCACTCCCTCTCTGTCACTCACTCCGTCTTTCTCAAGTGACATAGTGTGTGCTGTAATGGCTTGTTGATTGCTCCCATTTGTTGGACCAAAGGCGTCAGCCTGTGTGTTATTCACACACATCGACACAGACAGGTTCACACACTCACACTCATACACACACACACACACACACACACACACACAGCAGTGGGCCAGAGGAAACCATGGGTTTGCAGCTACCTCTTTTTAACACATGCTATGTGACTGACATCTGAATGGAGGGGTGGTCAGAGGGAGTGTGTGTGGGGAGGGAGAGAGAAAGGGACAGAGCAATGAATGAGGTAGGGGTATTGGGGCTTGTGTTGGTAAATGGTTTCCTAGACAGGAGTGTGAATATTTCCTGATTCAGTCAATAGGCCTCCCATTCAGCCAGGCTCATTTGGAAAGGTAAAAGTGTTTGTGTTAATGCGTGTTTAGAGTAGTAGAATCTCTCTCTTCTATAGAATAAATTAACCAAATATAGGGTACGATGAAATATATCACCTTATGCTTTCCTCCTAACAGGGGGAGTAGGAACAACTGGTAATGACTGAGGTGTGAAAATGGCTGCAATTACTTCTCTTTTAATGACCAAAAGGTTCTTTTGATATATCCAACATCAGGCAATGTTCAACAGTAATACAGTATACAGAGAATTAGCCTTTTTTCTTTTGTTTTGGCATTTTTGTGCAACAAACTTTTCAGGAACGCCCTAATAATTCTAGCTTTGTTTGTATCAAGCTGACAAGCATTTATCATACGTGGAGACTTAGAATGTACATCTTTTGTTTGGGGTTTTCTCACTTCACTATTTGTTACATTGACAGAAAGCTGGTTAGTCAGTTATTAGAGCCTCCTCTGTCCTTTGCTAATGTATGTAATGAGTGATTTTATGGTAATACATTACTTGAATTGATGAAAAAGGGGTTGTTTTATTTTTTTTCTGTTGGGCCTTAGAATTTATACCTGGGCCAAGTGGAACTTAGACCTACTTGCACAACCTTATCAACACTGATTATTGCTGTAGAGCACAATTCCTGCTAGTCCCTGATTGGCTGGGTCGTTAACAAAGGAGTCATCCTTAATGATGGCCATCCAGTATCGGATGGAGTCTCCCTTCACCATCACAGCTCAGCATCATTACAGCTGATTATACTGAATGTGTGTACTGTGTGTCTTTTGTATGTGCGCGTGTCTGTACATGCACAGTATGTATGTGTTTGCCATGACTGTGTGTGATGGTTCAATGTTTCGACTATCAGAGCATGCAAATGTCAGAATATGTTTTTATCTATGCATGTATGCAGGCTTATCAGCCCTAGTAATTGTTTGTGTGTGCCTGATTGCTTGGCATAGCCTGTCATTAGAAATATTAGAAGTCTGATTCTACGAAACTCACTACAATCTATATGGAAATTCAGATGCATGGTTTCAGGCTACAGGTTGGACTTTTCTTTCTTTTGCCTGTCTGCCTTCCTTCCTTACTCCCATGCTGTTTAGGGATCTCAACTTCATCTCGGTTTCATTCCATGTTCGGTCCAGAAAGCCCAACCCTGCTAACTAAAGCATGGATGGCCTTTATTTAGCACACAAACACAGGAAGAAAAGAGGGAGAGATCTAGGTATAGAAAAGAGTTATTGAGTGTGTGTGAATGTTATTTGTATTTTACGATTGGCCATTGCATTCACCCCTCCCATTTAAATCTCAGCTTATCACACGTTCACAGTCGCACACACTTTGTCAAGATAGAAGACTAACTGAGCCAATCTCTGTAGGATTAATTCACTTTGCCTTGATAGATGTAAACTACACCAGTTCCTTTGTTAGCTACTTTAACTTCTCATTTAACAATCTGTAAGGAGCTTATCATCTATTGTAAATTACACGTTAACACCGTTTGGAATCTTGCATTTACTTATTGATTTTACTGTTGCAGAGCTTTTTATCTTGAGCAATGTATGTTTACAGGTTATCCACTTGTCCGAAGGAATTTTCTTGCATTATTTTGTGAATTATTGTACCTCAGCTGAAGACTTTAGAGGTCTTAAAATGTTAAAGGCACCATAGTACAATATGCTAAATGTGTTTTTTTGTAATTGCTTTACTTAACACATTAAAAGCATGTATTTAAAGCTGCTTTTTTCCATGCTGTTATCCTGTTGTTCTGTTTATTACTTATGGAGTTTTCAAAAGAAAATGAATAAGTCAGCTTTGGTGTTAATCAGTCCCAGTTATCACAAAAACTGAACCTAAATTTGGCTTTCTGACTAACCCAAGGGATATCATTTTTTTTCTCTATTCCTGAAAAGTGTACTTTTTACAGAGACAGAGACTCTCTTCACTGCCACTGACAGTGCATGAGTTGTTACACCCTGTGCCGCCATCCTTCCCAAGATAAAGAGGTTTAGTGCCAGAGTTTGGTAGACCCATCTATCTCTTCATCTGTGTGAGAAACCACCAGAGGCTAATAACATCAGTCTGACGTTTCACTCCACATCTGCCTTCTATCTGTTAAGTCAGCAATCACTAACTAACCACACCCGCTCTCGCACACGCACACACACAGGAGCTCAGAAAGAATCACATTGTGACTATGTGCATGTAGTGTGTTTACATTAGGATTGGCCGGTTAAAAATTTGGAAGCAGTTACAAATGTCTCTAATACATTTAAGCCTGGGATCTATTTAGAAATTTACTTTTTTACTTTACTTTTTTCACTTTTTTTAACAACTTAAGTCCAGTAAACATGATTTTTTTACGTTAACATTGTATGTAAACACGTTATTTAATTTCCTGCCTTAAGGTGTCTACTTCTGGTTGCTTGTGTGCGTGTAAACATAGTGCACAATGTGGAGAATAGTGACTTTACACTCAGGACACATGTTTTAAGACGGGTAAACACACACACACAGACTCACTGCACACATGGCCCTGTAAATGAGCTGTCTCATCCTGACATCTTTGAGAAACTTAAGTTTTTCTTTTTATCCATAAATAGTTTTTCAACCCTTTGCTGGGTGTTTGATGCGATGGAATTCATTTGTACACTAAAGGCAAATTTGTGGTTCAACATGATGTCACTGTACTGCAGGTGTATGTAGGGCAGAGGCTGCTGCTGTAGCTTTCTTAAGGTGGAAAGAACTGTAATTGGTCAGTTTCAAATTCTCACCTCAGCTCCCTTAACCTCTTCAGTGGTCTCATGCACCATTTTCTGTTCTCAAATGTTTTTTTTTATTAGTAATTATTGACAAATTTGTTTTTTAAATGCTATAAAGGATTTGCCATAAGGATGTTATCATTCTGAAACAGAGAAAGTAAGCAACTTCTCTGTCAGTTAAAATGTAGAACAAAATATCCAGAAATGTTTCAATGGTCTAAATGCACCACCAATAACACCACTGCAGAACTATAAATCTGCTGTTGACATCTAATCAATAATCCATCTTTATGTGTACACAACAACATTTAGGCGCAAACATAAAACTGCAGTCAACCATGCTGGAGCTTAAAATGACAAAACGGCATGTCTGTTGGAAATCAATCAGATATTTATTGTTTAGTGAGAGAGAAAACGAGAAAGTCATGAGTTTAAGGGGGTGATTATGGTTGTTATAACTGTATTAACTACATATTATTAATAACTTTTAGCAATGACTATTATTTCCTTGTGTGATTTTTGATTTTATTTCCAAACATTAGACATTTTCCATTATCAAAAGTCGAAACTGTGATTGGTTGATGGTTTCCAGACTCATGTTCTTGTAATTTGTCAGAATTTAAGATTGAAATGTACTGGAGCTGTGTAATCCCAGCCCTATTTACAAAACCAGCAGAATCAGTACATTTTAAAATCCTCTGCCCTTTTTTTCCCCTTTAGGTACAGGGTTTTGATTGTAACAGCTTGTTTTCTGCACAAGGATGTCTGCTGTTTTGTTAATTTCATTTTGCCATCGTAGCACTGCTGTAAGAATGATAGGAACAGACCAACATCATTACTCACTGCTCTCTAAAAACACCCTGGACAGATTTAGAGAATAAAGAAGAGAATCATTCAAAGATATATTGAAGAGGAGAAAGTG
The DNA here is from genome assembly GCA_008360985.2 of Macquaria ambigua. NCBI lineage: Eukaryota > Metazoa > Chordata > Actinopteri > Centrarchiformes > Percichthyidae > Macquaria > Macquaria ambigua. The sequence continues at coordinate 93,027 of VMKM01000442.1, read as the reverse complement.
AGACAAAAGAACAAAAACAAACACCTCAGGAAAAACAGAATGAACTGAATATTTATGGAAAATAACAGGAGAAAAGAAAACAAATATTTATGGAAAATAACAGGAGAAAAGAAAACAAAGACCCTTTTTAAATTTGACACCTATTCACATCTGTGGCCCTCTCTTCTTTCTTCATAATCTTTGGTGGAGTCATCTCTCAAGGTGTTGCGTATAGATTAGTGTGTTTGCTTGTTGTGCTGAAGGCCTGTTAATTGGCTGTTTGGGGCTAATAAATAGCTGTAATTAACAAGCATCGTTAGGTGAGGCAGGGATGGAAAAGCTGTGGCAAACCAGCAACGGGAAAACAATGAACTACATGTGGAATATGTGGAAACCTTGGCCTGGAACTTTTGTTCATCGGGACATTTAGATTAAATGGGTAGCAAGGTAAGTCTTTCTGTGGCCAATAAGGGTTTCCTGTTGAAACTGAATTCCCCACCTGCTCAAAAACTTTGATTTATTTTTTTAGGTGTGTTTTCACACATGACATAAGGAAGAAGTGTAAAGCGAAACCCACCTAAAATCCATTAACCCACCTTTTTTAGGCTGACCCAAATTTGATGTTTGGATTATACATGATAAAATATTTGGTCAAAATTTTGTAAATTTCATGCAAAAGTTAAAAACTATCCATTGCTTTTTGCAAGAACAATTGGTTGGGTTTATGTAAATAGTTGTTAATCATTTGATGGCTTGTTTGTAGCCTTTTTAGTTACTGTATAATTACATCACTGCTATAGTGTAGAATTGCATCACTGGATAGTGGTAAAAAGGCACTCTTTATGTATCATAAGCTTTCACCAAGGTGTCCAACACTCAATACAGCTTGTCTTGAAGATGATAGACAGTGTGTTGCAATAGTACATGCTGTGGTGAAAAGAGACATATGTATGACACAGTATGTTGTATAAATCAGATGGGCCTATCAATCTAAAGAGCATTCAAATGTTTTCCCCACTTAAGTTTTCTACAGTGTTGAACTTTGCTGTAAACCAGTGAGTGCAGCTGATGGCTCCTGTGCTTTTTTTAAATTCTTTAGCAGTGTCTCTCTTCTCATCATCTTCTCACGTTTCTTCTCTTCTCACCTTCAGAAGTCTGTACATTTTTGGTAAATGGGTGAGAAGACTGTCGGCTTTCTTGACTGATTGAAAACCCGGACTTGCGCTCTCTACTTCTGTTTCCCATCTTTACCAGTCTACCATTTCTTGCTGTCTCATCTTGTCCTCACTTTGCTCACCTCTTTCTTCTTCCTCCCTTTCTTTGTTTCTCTGCCCTTGACTGCTGCTCATCTCTCTGTGAGTGTTGATATATGAGAGCCCAGACTTGTTGAAGCGAGTTATAGTTGTTTGAAGTCCTGCCAGTGAAAAGGTGGACTTTAAGCCCATTAAACAGCAAAAAAGAATCAGGGATCTTTCTTTTGACTACAGCAACTTGTTTTTTCATCTGTGGTTGTATTTCATGCCTGCAAAAGAGCTAATAAAAAGGTGAATGGGCACAGGTGAGGCTCGAACGTTGGCTTCATTTGTCTGTTTCTTTGTCACAGCCACTCATTTGGAGGGTTCACATGCTCACTAATAGTGCTTTTATAACCAGAGTAAGGCAATTATCTGATTATTGTAATTTAATTGCAGTAAATAACTGTGGCATGTATCCTGGTCTTATTTCTTTTTGGTGTTTTGATTCTATGCATGCACCAGAAAGGTTATGGAGTGAACCAGCTGCAAAGTGGTGTTTCAATACACATACAGTGGCGTGGCTAGTGGTGGTGGAGGGTTGAAATTTATCCACACACTTATTTTGTTGCATTAAGAAGGTATTTGTTGTAGGTTATCACACATCCTTGTGGGTATTAACTTGAAATCTTGTAACACAGGTTATTGGGGAGATCAGGCACAGTGAATCATATGAATACTGTAATCTAACTATTACTTTAATTTAGCTATTTACTGCAATCTGGTTACAGTGTACACCTAAAGGTTTTAGCACTGCTTGCTTGATCTCTTTGCTCTCTGATGTCATGATTTAACTGTTCAACTGTGTGTACCTGTGCAGCATGAGTGTGTTTGGCATCAGCTCAGGGGCTGAAAATAACTGCCGTCAGTTAAGCCATACTGTGACTCTATGGCTTGATTACTGGGAATAATTGCAGTGAGGATTGTTGCTCATACACAATAGCTTGTAAAAAAGTAGTGAATCTGCATTTTAATTTAATTTATTTTTTATTAACTAACCTTCCCACAACTTCCATGGTCACTTTGTGGGGGAAAAGCAGTGGTCTGTCCCTCTCTGTAAGTGAATGGATTTCCTGGTCATTCAGACCAGGACTATATTTTCTTCACTCAACATTTTCCTCCTTCAGGTTATTTGCTCTTTACCTAATTAGCATAGTCATTTAACATACATTTACATAATTTGCATAAATCAACTATCAGAAGCGTAGCAGACCCACGCACCCATTTTAAATTAAAATGACCTGGACATGTTTATCTCTCTCTCTCTCTCTCTCTCTCTCTCTCTCTCTCTCATCTATCTCTATCAGTCACATGTATGTCTGTCATATTGTTAAAATAAGTTCGGCTTTGAAAGGAAGTAACAATACCCTGAGGGCTTGTCAGACAACTTGATGACATGATGCTTCTGTTGAAAGAAAGCAGGGAGGATCAAATGCTTAATGGCCACCTGTGTGTGTGTGTGTGTGTGTGTGTGTGTGTGTGTGTCTCTGTGTGTGTGTGTGTGTGTGTGTGTGTGTTCCTTAAACTTACTTCTCTTATTTCAAGTGATGGTTTGAATGTTATGATATTTCCATAAGGTATAGAGCACTTAATGTAAATTTACAGTGTGCTTCGCATGTTGAATGAAAACTATAACTCAAATTTGGAGTAACAGAAGGAAACAAAGAAGAAAAGTAGCACAGCAGATGCACTACAGTTAAAAACTTTGTTTAACTGTAGAGCTTCAGGGGTGTTTTTGCTGGTGAGCAGAGAACCAGTGGAGCCACTGCATTTACAATAGTTAGTGTGGCCAACTTTACAAAAGCGGATACAATTAACTTCTCTACATTACAAAAACATTTTGGCATTATGTCAATAATATATCAATTTTATCTGTTTAAAGGGACTTTTATAGTTTCAGAAATTGAACAATCTGGTATGTTCAATCAGGAAATAGGCTGATTTGGCAGTGGAGGTAGGTTTCTGTTTGATCAACAGGTTGGTCTTTGATTCAGTTCTGCATAGCATTAAAACAGATTTAAAAAAGCTCAGGAGTGGCTCTCTAAAATCTGCAGATACGTAGCATGTTATGCATATTTTTACCCAGAAGAGTAAAGCAGTAGATGGAGAGGCAGAAAATGACTATACCCTCCTTTGAAGAGCATCCAGTAATAATTAACTATAAAAAGAAAGGAAAAATATCTAGTCAGATGAAGGTTTTCCCTTTATAAGACTCAAGCAGGGTAGCATAGTGTATTAGAACACACACGTACATACAGTATATTATGTGCTTTCATACCAGATTAGATAATGTCTTGCTATAACAGGTTTTTGCAAACCCACAATCCCTTGGGTCATGGTGGCTCCTTGTAGTGCTCTAGTGACTTCTTTTCAACCTCTGTGTGTTGTAGCTGTAACATTGCTGAATCTGTCTGTATGCTGGTGATTCCAATGGCATTTGGCCTCAATTCACATATATACTTTTATTTATACATACAGTATCTGTATATCTTAAGACACATCTGTGTGTGTGTGTGTGTGTGTGTGTGTGTGTGTGTGTCCTCCCTGTCTCTCTTATGGACCTTGCAGCTCCTCAGAGATTTAATGACTCATTTGTCAATAGGGCCAGAGAATAGAAAGATGTAAAATAAAAGGGAGGAAGATAAACAGAGGCTACAGTTCACGTTGGAAGCAGGCCTGTGTGAAAGACGGTCATAGATGGAGATAAAGAGAAGAGACAGAAATAAAGAGAGAGGCAGACCAGTTCCAGTCATCTCCTCTCATGCAGAAGGGATGTGCTGCCTTGAGCTCAATCTTTTCCAGGAACTCCAGCATAAACAAATTAAGTCAAAGTATCCCTACAGCTCAATGTGTGTGCGTATCAGGAGATGTATGTGCATCTTTTTGTGTGTATTCTGTAATCTGTGTCTTTTGAACCCCTCTATGTTTTGGGTTTTGTGTGAGAGTCAGTGTGTGTTTATGTAGCGTCTGTATCACTGTGTGTGGTTGATATGCCTTTGACACGAAGGCATGCCTTTCCATGCGCTTGTGTGTGAGTATTTAGTGCGTTTTGACTGCTGTATTCTGAGGCGGTGTGTGTACAAGTCACTGCAAGGCCACATTGTAATCGCATTGTTTGGAGAGTGTTTTTTCATCAGGACACATGTAGTGACAACAAGTCCTCAAGCTAAAGTTAAGCTAAGACACAGCCAGTGCATTTAAATCCCCATCGGCAACAGCAGTATAGACTATAGGATAACTCTGTGTCCTCTGGTGAGTGTGTAACCTTTTACACATCTGGCACTAGCTGTATGAGAATTCAGAGAAGTATTAAGGGCACAGGCTAGTTATTTACTAACTGTGGGGTAAATTGTCAGTTGTGTTTGGCTTATGTTATTTAGTAGATAATGTAAATGAACTTTGTTATCTGTGGAGGTGATAACTGTGCTTTTGGGCTTCCATTGAGTCCAGTGTTTGTATCCAATGTAGCGCATATAAAATGTGAATAACCTAAGTTTGCTGGGAGTGCATTGACAACCAGTGCTTATGGCTTTTGTTGAGGAGGTGTGGCTCATTTCTTTAATGTATCATACATGAAGACGTAGCCGTGCTTGAAATCCCATAGTTACTGCATTATTGCTGAACTGTTGTTGCACTATTGGCCCACTTCTGTGTACTGTTTGTATACTGCTGCACTTTGCTATTTACAATATACACAGCTGGTTCCCCTGTGCAAAGATCTATGTATGTACTATTTATAGTGATATACCTGGCTGTGCGTCTGTATATGTTTGTCTTATTGTTTGCATTTTTTGTTGTTTTCACTGTTATAACAGTTTCTTAACATACTGTGGAAAATGTTTCAATGTTTGCAAGTAGTTTATAATTGTATTATATGGGAGGTATATGTTCCTTTTCTTTTTATTTTATTTTTTCCCCTTGGGCCAGAACACTGCCTACACTAAAATTGTACCTAATAGGCCTCATACAGCTGTGCTTTAGGCTCTTACAGACATATAGACACATAGTGTGTTGTGTGTGTTAGTTTCACAAGTTTTTTATTGTTTGTTTTCAGGCCGTAGAAAAAGTCAAAAGTCATTCAGGGGCTGCACTAGCTTGCTTGAAAATTATGTGATAGGTGATAGGTTATTTCATGAGTAAATAACACTTTGCAGAGTGTTGCATGGAATGCCTCAGGCCTTGATTGAGGACGAAAGTTGTTTATGTATCTAATGTACCATATTTGAGTGAATAACCTTTGCTGGCAAGTATAGATCAAATTGATAACACTGTGGAGGACTTGTGGAGGGCACAGGCTAATTAATTAATCTAATGTAGTATGGAGTAATTTTCACTTGCTCTGACCTGTTTATGGGCAAATGTCTGTTGATATTAGAGCATGACAGCTTGTGCCCATTAGCAGGCTAGTATATGGAGTTGGCAAAACTGCCATAGGCTTTTATTGGGTGCATACAGTAGGCTTGTTTATGTATCAAGTTCACCACAGGCCAATATGCAAGTTGATATGTTTTTATCCAGTGCCCATGAGTAGATGTGAGTAGAGGCACAAATGCATTTGTTCAGACAAACAAGGTCACAAAACCAGCCTCTCGAGGCATTAAAAGGTCATTGATATTCTTTTAAACTGCACTATATGCAGTGAAAGCCAGTCATGCACGCAGGTTTCCATATATATTTTGAAGAGAAATTTGATTACAAGCTTCTTTCATACATTAACTTTTTGCTTACCAGTGCTCTCATATAGCTTGCCCAACAGGGATATTACCTACAATATTCTTCACGTCCTGGTGTGTCTCTGTCTACGGAGCCCTGGAAAGGTCACGGTGGGATTTTTTTTTTTCTTTTGCTTTACCTTGCAATACGTTTTGCAATCCCTCTGATCCATAGGGAAATAGGCTGAGATGTACACTATTATGATATGGTATTATGGAGTAGACCGCCGCTGGTTGTGACCACAGCGTAAGTGGGCGCAAATTCAGCTGTGGCAAGCTCAGGTGCAAGTCTGTATTATTGCTGCTAACTAGCGGAGCTACTTAACCTAGCTATCTCAGTGACTGCTGCCGAGGCTGATTGAGACAAACTGTAGCTGTGATTATGACTAAAGCTATGGGATGACATAGCTTTGGCCATTGCTGTTGCTGTGATTGTGACTGTAGCCATGGCCACCACCACAGCGAGGCAGAGCAGCTACAGCTACAGCTGTGCTCACATGCAGTCAGCAGCTGTATACTAACGCAGCCATAGAGATTCCATGGGTCCTTTACAAGTCTGAAAATGTCTTAAATGTGCAGTAAGATTTTTCACTCTGGGAAAAGAATAAGCTTACAACTGAAATACATATAATGATGATGATTACATTAAGTGCATGCATTGCTATTCAAGACATTTAAAAACAGTAGTGAACCTAACACAAAAATATTGTAAGAATCGAGAATTTGTTCCCAGTTGGATGAAATTTTGCATCATAAGGGATATAATGATGGATGATGACACTTTATTTTTAGCACACATTTATTACTGTTCCTAACATCAGATAATATTTTACATTTTACTTATGTGATGTGTGAAATTAATCCACGTTTTACTGTCACTTTCCATGCAACTTCAGCTATCTCAATGCAGATTCTGTGCTCCTCTAATTCAACCCTTGCCTCAAAACAGCACAGCTCTTTCCACTTGATGGATGTGTGTATTTTTTAACAGACAGCATGCAGCCTTACTTTAAAATATGTGCATAACAGTAGTGGCTGAATCATAAAATAGTGAAATAGCTGCCACTCTTGCAGTAACAAACCACTATCGCTACATGCAGAAACACTAAACTTTGTGTATTTATGTATATTTTTATTTGTACAAAAGTGCACTAATTTGTCTATGCGAATCTTTGTAGTGTCTGTGTGTTTATGTTCACTAAAGTGTTTTTGTTTTTTGGATGCTTGTTCATACATCTGTGTATATGTGTGTGTATATGGATTTATGTTAATGAGTACAGTAGCTCCAAGCATCTGCTCTGTGTACAAATTAGCAGAGCCCTCTGTGCCAAACATAGAGGTTCTTGTGTGTGTGTGTGTGTGTGTGTGTGTGTGTGTGTGTGTGTGTGTGCGTGCGTGTGTGTTTGTCAGAGGTGATGAATATAGAGGGTCTAATTTTGGATGAACGTTCAAATCCTACTAAAGCCCCAGCCGTGTGGCATGTCACACACATGGACACACACAACACTGGCCGTTTGATAGCCCTGCCACTCAGCCATATGCCACCCAAGGGTCTGGCATCTGCTGCCACACAAACACAGAAACAAGAGACACACTTAAGTAATCACTTTTTCTCTGTGTTGCACACAAATACATTTGCATACGTGCACACACTCACGCAGGAAAACACACACTCTAAGAAGCACTCCCTCTTTACTTGCCATTTGAAATGCTCATTCACAGTATTTAAACAGCCGATTTGGAACAACACACGTATAGGCCTGGCACATTGGTCCCTGTATCCCTGTTTGTTTAGGCAGCTGATCCGAGCTTACTATATGCAAAATCAGCCCCTCAAAAATGCACACACATATTCAGGGTGCAAATTCATTTGCCGAGGCAATGCACATAAAGTCAAACAGCACAGACACACACACACATTTATGAACACATGCAGAGTCACATTCATAATTGTATACACACAAAGACACAGGCTGGGATAATGCATATTCAAATGATGTTAAAGCCATTTAGATCGGCCCCTCATTTGCATTTGTGCCAGTAGCTCACGATCAGAGCTGGCTCGGCCTGCCAACACGCCCCCTGCATCTTCTACACACACCACTTGCACTTAGATGTGCATTTGGTATGTTGTGTATGCAAATTCACACTCATTCGTGGCTTTCTTCACATTCGTGTATGTGTCATGGTCATAAATACTGTAGGATAGTGATTATTTTATAGTATCAAGACATACAACAGCCACTTTACCTATTTTATACTGCTGTTAGTCTAAACATCTCAGTGACCATTAAGCATGCTTGTTTGAAGTGGTTTAATAGGAACAGTAAACAAGATTGCCTTTATGAGTGTATTCTGGGTTTTAGCTATGTGTGAGCTTTACTTCTCTTGAGTGAATGCTGAGGGATTGTGCTTTTTGTGCATCTGTCTGCCTCTCATGACTGTTGCTTTGAATGGCACAGCTGTGCGCTAGCAGGCTAGCCTCTTAAAGCTCTGTCTGATTACTACCTGCTCCCTTTGATTAATGTTCATTATGTCTGAGTGTGTGTGTGTGTGTGTGTGTGTGTGTGTGTGTGTGTGTGTGTGTGTGTGTGTGCGCGTGTGCTCTTGGAGTCAATTCATTCTGATCCCCCACCCACCATAAATCAATCAACACCATTGAAGTGCTAATATTTCCCCCTTTTGTGAGCCATTTGCTCTTTCAAGTCTCATCTTGCTGAAGCCACTCTGACTTTTACTGATGAGGACTTTGACTTGTCTTTACTTTAGATTTTTTCTTTGACTTTTTTAGGTATTTAAATGATTCTCTCTCTGAAAGGAAAGGATGAAAAAAATGATTCAGTGCGATAATGCAGTTGATTTCTTCCTGCTGGTTGATTGGCTATCGCAGGACCTGGTGTTCCTGTATCACTCTGATGATTGATGGAGATTGTGTGTTTGAATTGGATGACTTAGACACAGACCCGAGTGACATAAGGTATTACGTTAAATATGGAGTTTTGCTTGATATTTGTCCAGAGCAAATGAGATTGTTACTAATATTTCTTTTGATTTGTACTCATTTTTGTCCCCCAATTGGTATTTCTTCACTTTCTGTCTGAGATCTCTTTACTTTTGAACCTATTATATCTACAGTGTATACAGTAGAATTATTAAGGGAAATTCAAACAATGTAGGCCTTTTCAAATCTTTTCAGTCTATGTATGCTTAATCTAAATGAAACAGTAAGGCCAACTGCTAGATGATATTACAGAAAAAGCCATTTTAAAAAATCACAAGTGTCTCGTCTGAGCATGTTTGAAACTGAAATTAATTAAGTTAGAATCTGCCAAGCGGCCCTGCATGTGTGCATGTCAGCTCTTTTTGATCCTATTAGCCTTTCCCTGTCTTTCTTTCTATGTGGATTAGACCAATAGAAGACATATGTTTATTTATTCTCTCCAACTGTCCAGACCCCTTCTGTGTCTCTTTGACACATACATACATTCAAACGAAAGCCTGCATATCACGCTATAGTCGGCACTTTGTCCATACATTGGCCAGTAAGCATACATACATCAGAGTGAGTTTGTGTCAGCTCTCATTGAGCCTGTGGTCACCAAACAGCCATAATACATTAATATCCTCTCAGCCTAGAAAGAGTGGGATCATTTAGCAAATTACATAATCATGAGAGTAGGTTATTATTTACATGATTTCATTGGAATCCCTTTGCCACCCCCTGAAGACCTTCCTATTGGAGTGCCAGTTTCCAATCTGCACATGGGTTATTATGTGCTTACATGTTTTTCTGTCCATCTTATCAGATTCTTGGTCTCTCTTACACATAAATAGATTCACACAACAGCCTTCACCTCGTGCTATGCTCACACATTGTCCATACATTGGCTAACAAGCACACACACACACATCAGTGTTGATTTGTCAACTCTTTCTGACCCTTTGGCCAATAAACAGCCATACTACATTAATGTCTGTTTTTTTCCTGTCCACTCATAGTCTATATCACTCACATAAACACATAAGTGACATACTATATTTATTCTGCAACCTTCACAATGCATGTGCTATTTTACTTAAAGAACATAATCTATGATGCATTTATGTTGCTGTGAGAGCATGCAAAGGCTTAAGTAAAGATGCATGGCTCATAATCTTGATGTTAAACTGCTTAAACATTGCAGTTATATTCTGTTGTCACCTGTATACTTTGATGGCTTTGATTCACTAATACAAAACAAGCTTTTAGGTTCTATTTCCATTAACAAGATGAATCCAGTGCATGCAACACTTTCATTGTTGTGCATCTGCCGTGGAATAAGGATTTTCTTTGAAGGGAGGGAACACAGGGAAGTCAGTGTTTTATGTTCTTAAGGTACAGTAGAATTAATAATCCAATATACAATTTAAGATATGTTTCAAAGCTTGTAACTAGTTTTGGGTTCATAGTAATTTCTTTACATAATTATGATGCATTGTAATGTTGCATCCTGGCTGGCAACATCAGAATGTGAGGTTTATTTTTAGGATGGGTGTATTTTTAAGGCAGAGTGGTGCAGTCCCATTGACAGGGGTGTTGTTTTTAATTGATAGAATGTGAGTGAGAGTTGGGAAATCATGTCTAAAGGACATGTAGAATGCTTCATATGTGAAATAATACCTCGACTTTTTACGTACAACACAGTTGATCTAAAGTGATTTAGAGCACAGAGAGAAAAACAGAATAAAGGAAGACAAACACAAGAAAAAGTAAATTAGAGTAAAGAAAAAAAAAACTGTCAGAGGAAATTGAAGCAGGTCTAATGTGGTAAAGACAAGATATCATGGGGTTAGCTCAGAGGGATCATGGGAGGAGGTGGCTGAAATATGAAATTGAATGAAGCAGCTTCTTCAGTAGCCCTACCTGTCCATTTGGTATATGGCACTGTAATCCATACATTTTGTGGCTGTCACTGTCTTTTCTTGCTGAACTTGCCAGAATGGCCAAAATGCCTTTTGGGTGACTTGCCTTTCAGCATACATGATTTTTGTCACCTCAAGCTTGCCGTCTCCCTATAGGGAACTATATTCTGTGGGTTTCATGCTTCCCTTGCTGTGTGACCTTTTATATATACATATGATCAGTATTGTCAGCGCTTTCCAACCCAATGTTCTTTCCATGCTGTACTGTGTCTATACCAGTAATAGCCCAAGGCTTTGCAGAGTTGACTCTGCTACTTTTTTCTCTGCTCACATCTCCCTAAGGAAGTTAACATTTCATCAGTGTCCCTTTCCTTGCATCAAGATCTCCTGTAAGCATTTTCTCATTCAGTCTCCTCTTTCCAAATAGCTGGACCAACCACAGAGTGTCAGACTAGGCACTGAATTCCTACTACTGTGTTGTAAATGGAGTAAATACACCACGTTTACTTCATTATGTGTCTCTTCCACTTGTCCTGACATGATTCCTGGTACAACAATAAAGTCTGAACCTGACCTTGTTATACTAAGCAGGAATTGTTTTCAAGTGTCAGATCACTAGATAGTAGTGGTGTGTTTTAGTAACACCCAAAACACCCAATCAATAAAAAATCTCATTTAGTGTTGAAGAAAGAAACTTTAGAGCAAATTAATAGCACATTAAAGGTGAGTTTTCAGATGTTCTTACAGCAATTCACAATTACCTCATCTTTAATATTATAAATGATGACCTCCACTGAAAGGGCCTGTATGCTCCTGGCCATTTTATTGCTGTTTTGTGTGTTTATGTGAATGCAGATTACAATCTTTTCCTTATGTCTGTCCCCTCCCTCACTACAGACCTCACTGTCACTCACATGTGGTTGCTGTCTGATATAGCAAAAGTACAAAATGAAAAAAGAAAGATTATAAAGAGACTGCAAGAAGAAATCAAATGCATAAAGAAAATCAAATCACTCTTTTTTTTTTCCTTTCTATATGCCCTTGGTTCATCTGTTGTTTTCTTGTCCTTGGGTACCTGAGTGAGTCGGAGAGAGAAAAAACAGCACTTGACAGTCCATCATTGCACCACTTCAGAATGTACCATCAGTGGGACAGATAAAGAGGACACAAGCATACCGAGCTATGCACGCACATACACAAATACACACTGACACAAAATCGTTAGCCCATGAAGAGAATCAAAATGTTGAGCGTCCAAGAGCGAACACTACAGCACAGAACACTTCAACCCCCTGTCAGTGTTCTGTATGTACAAGAGAGAGAAAAGGTAGGAGTACATCATAATTGTAGACAAAACCTAGTATGTGGTATACAATGATAGTTATCAAGGGCTTCCTTGACATTGGATGACATGGACTGAACTCGTTTTATTTCTTGTTCAGCTGAGAAGACCTACCGTGATGTGAAGGACAAAAATGCAACAAACAAATGCAAACCTGTTTAGAAAACCATTAACGCTATTTTTTAAGAATATTTGTACAGTTTAAAGGCAAAGAAGAGCTTTATTGGTCTATGGAGCCTATGTAGACTTTGAAAATATTTTACATGATAGACACGTACTTGCCAGTTTATTAGGTACACCTGGCTAAAACTAATGCCTCAATATTAATGAGGTGGACAAAATATCAGAACCACCTCTCAGTATATGTTGCAGGGCTGCTGTATACATGTTTCTATTTATGTTAAGTCCTCCCAAACCACTCGCCAGAGTGTTGATACTGGATAATTTTGCCAAACCTTGAAACATTCATTGACTTTTAAAGACCCATTATTACAGTATCATCACATGCCAACTACAGAATGGTATTTAGTATAGAATGAAGCTGATCAAAATACAACCCTTTCTTTGCTGTACTATAATGTTTACTATTGAAAATTAGAGTGTGGAAATGTGTATAATATTTGGGCACGCTGGTGAGTGACTCTCACTGATGTTGGCAAAATGCATGGATTTGCTAAGCTCCAAAGCTAATTATCATTACCAAAGAGCAGTGTACAAAACATTCAGCTAGCAGCTTCTCACTTTTAGCTGGCACTGACCATCGCTTTCGTTTATCACATTGGTCATGTCAGCTGTTGCTAACTAATGTTAATTCCTTGAGTAACTTGATAACAAACTAAAATTAAACTTGGGTGTTTGGTTTGTGTGCTCTCTGTAGTCCAATGTCTACTCGACCAAGGATTGTTTGTGAAGAAAAAAACCTGTGAGGAGTGTTTTTGTAGGTCCCACACCTCCAACAGACTGATGCATCTTCTCTCTAGCTGATGTTGTCACATTAGTTTCACGGGGTCGCGTTCTCCCAGTCAAGCTTTCATTTATAGCATATCAATAATTCAAGCTTATCAGTTTAATATTTTTGATCCAGGACCTCCAGTATTTGGATCAAGTAGCTTGTGAAAAATAAGGTGTGCCTACACCTGTTTTTTCAATGTGTCAGATACATATTTAATCAACATATAAGTATCGGATCGGACTTGATATCGGAAGATACCCAATATTAAAGGACTTTGTGTGTCTCTCTGGGATTGGGGACGAAAAAACGTAATTGGATCATCCCTAAATTTTAATGTTAGGTTAGTTAAGTTCTGTTGTGTATGTTTGTGTGTCCATCCACTATCCAACCTTCACACTCTCCACGCTACTTTTTGCCATGCTACCTAAACGGCACAGTACTCTGTATTCTCACTGACAGGCAGATTGGAGATTGCACTACAGAGGCAGAGTTTAACACCAAAAACTGAACACATTCAGATCGTAGAGGGTTTTTTGCATTTGAATAAGGGGAACCTGTATATTTACACCCCCTTCCTTCTTTACATTACCTTGAAAGTCTTCCACCTTTTACACATCGAAAGGCAGTTGTAGTCTGGCACATCAACAGACTGCTACTTTTTTTCTCTCTCTTCTCCTCTCTGCAGCACACACAATTCTCTGGGTCTTATCAGTTTTCCACCCAAATTTCCAATCACTTTTATCGCCGTTTTTATTTGGATTTGTGCAATTGCTAAAAGTCAGAAAAAAGGAAGCAAGGAGACACAGATAGAGCATGCATCAAAGGTCATGAGCCGGCTTTTAACCCAATCGGGCATTAGGAGTACATGATCCTCGCCTTATCCCACACAGCCACCAGGATGGCCTTGTAGCTCATGTTTTTTTCTCCCTTATCAAAACACATACATACATTTCTCTCATTCTAATAGGACGACTGGAGGGCTAGCCTTGAACAGCAATCAGACACGTTCGCTAGATAGGCCTTCCTATGCATGTATGATTTGTTGTGTCTTCAGGTGTGGCCTCCAGTGATAATCATAATCATACTGCTATTGCCAAGGCATTAGTTTCAGCTGCAATTATAGATTAATGTGGATGTATAGATGTGTGCATTACACACACACACACACACACACACACTCCTCTCTTACACTCACATAAACACATGAATTACACACACCAAGGCATCCAGGCCCACAGGGACATAATGGACAATCAGCCTGACAATCACAGCTGAGCTCTGATTGATGCTGCAGTTGCCAATACGCATAATTTCAGACACATAGATGCTGTGATGCCAAGGGCTTGGTCCCCCACACCCACCTCAGGCACACACACACACACATACACACACATACACATACTCTGTCAAACAAGCCCCTCAGTGGATGAATAAATAAAGAAGTATGGAATGTTTTTACAATTTCCAATCACTGTGGCTGTGTGAGATATGATATCAGTTATAACCATCAATCTGCAATATCTCTTGTAATGAAAGGTGACATACCATACATGTTTGTTTCTTTTTTGGCCAGGCCAGTGTCTATGGGATGATATTGCATTTTGGGTCTAGGTATCAACAATATTAAGATTGTGTCCAGTTAATATTTCTACTCATTATAGTAATTGATGTGAGAGAACTTAAAATATTGAAGGAAGAGTTAAAACTAACAAAGTGACTATGACAAATTCTACTCTAGCTCTATTCAGCAAAGGCCCACCCACAGATCTTATACTGTAGAACTCCTTAATTTTATTCTGTCCAAATACTTTCTCCATGACACTTTCCAAGTTTTACTTTAAGGCATCATTTTGCATATGACCAAGTCTATGTGTTTTTGGTGTTTGTGGGATTGTGTTTCCATGTGTGATATCATGTATTTTAGTAACTGATGGTTCTGAGGCTTTCATTCTGTGTTTTCTGCCATGTCTCTGTTTTGATGTGATTCATCCTAGCATCTGAGACACTAAACAGCCCACGGGCTACTGTCAGTGTGTGTGTATTGTGTGTGAGAGAGACATCTATCTGTCTCCCCTGACAAACTAGATCTGTCACACTGGTGGCAGACTAGACTGTCCTTTCTGTTGGTTAGCTGAAATTGATGAGGCAATCAAGTGTGTATGTGTCCGATTGTGTGTGTTTTTGTGTAACTGGGCCAACGTGTTGTGTATAGATGCAGCACATGTGTATTGTCAAGGAGGAGCAGAGCACATTGTCACATTGCATTATGATCTTCAGGTCCATGTTGCAATAATGGAAACTTATAAATCAGTTTTATGTAACAACTCATCATCCTGTGCTACAACTCTAATTGTGTCCTCTTTATCTCTCTTCTCTGTCTTTCTATTCTTTTTGTTAAACTTAGTCTTTTTGTCACAGCTGTAATGTATCAACAATCTTGTGTATTTTTGTAGTGACATATTTTAACTATTAGCTGCAATGTGATCTATCCATCGTCGTACCGTACAGTATACTGTACAGTGACACATTTCTGGTTGCTTTGGCTCTGTACTCCAGCACATTGGATCTAAAATGAAACAGTGTGAGTGTGACTGTGTGCACTTTTTACCCTGATATTAGAACGTGTCACTCTAAATACTTACAGACCGCAGTGCACAGTATGTTCATTGTGATTTGCCAAGGTTTTAGAGATAGTTGCTGTATGTACATAGTTTGGGTAGAAAATAGTCTGAAGTTGTTCACTGCTATGTCTGTGGATTACAGTGAAGGTATTTCATTATTGTGTGTTATATTTTTGGCACTCTTGAGAGACAAATCAAATGCAGTCAAATCTATACCAAGTTGACCTACAGAAAAATAACTTATTAAATCACACTGGAAAAAAATAGATAACATCCTGGAGAAAAATGCACTTTATTGTTTCTTTGGATGAAGTTTCACTTTGAGGTTTTTGTCCATGTACCATGAGAATGTTTTAGAATTGGTTATCAGAGCTGGCATTGAAGACCGAACTTGCACCAACATTGAAAAAAGCTTGTGCAAACAAAAGTTGAGATGCCTCTAGTTGCCCATTCCTCCTGCAGTTGTGTCTTATACTAACCTTCGCATGTTTGCCATTCTTTCTTCCATTCCCTATGAAACTTCTTGAAAGTCCTTGTTGGACTGAATACGTTTGTGACCTCAGCATTCATGAAAACCAAACACAGTGCTTTGTTTAATTTAAGGGTAGTAAGAGTACCATTCTATATTCTTGGAAAGCCTATCTTGTAAGTACAAACTTTACCAGGATTTCAGAGTGCTTGTAAGGCTAACACTAAAAGTTGGTGTTTGCAGTGTTTACTATATCACAAGTGGGGTGAAGAGGTTGTTCTTTGTGTTTCTCCTATACTTAGGTCTTCTGCGTACTTGCTTGTCTCTCCTGCTAAACCGTTCCATTCCTTTATTCGCATTTCTCCTATTTAACTTCTTATTCTTGCTTTCTTGGAATAAGCTGCACACCCTTATTTACAATAAGGGTAACCATTCATGTGTTTTATCTTACTGTGTGTGTGTGAGAGAGAGAGAGAGAGCGAGAGAGAGAGACTGGTGAACTTTGGGAAGGCTAGAGAGGGCCTGGAGGGGGGTTGTACATTTGATGCAGGTGCACAGCGTTCTGTTCTGGCAAAAACCTCACGCATTTCACCAGCTCTGTTGAGAGAGAGAGAGAGAGAGAGAGAGAGAGCGAGAGACAGAGGCTACGAGAGCCAAGACAGCATTAGAGGTCTGGTGTATAGCCTCAAGACAGACACACACACACAGCTAGTGAGGCTTCAGCCCAGTGTGTATTCAGCGGGGTATATCAGGGTAATTGTTATTAAACTAGCCTAAAGAGATGCTCGGTATAGTGGTGTGTCAGGGTCTTTGTCTGTAGGTGTGGAGCTTCGTCTCTGTTTTTATGTTGCTCTGTTTGTCTGTCTGTGTGTGTGTGTGTGTGTGTGTGGATTTGGTTAGTTTTGTTGGGTCTATTTGTACGAGTGTCCTTTTATCATGCTAATAAAGTTTTAATTATGGCTGCCTTGACCAATATCTTTCATTCCTCTTTGCTTCACTTTTCTCTCTCCCTGTCTCCCTCTTTCTTTCACTCTCTCCCACTCTCTCTCTCTCTCTATCACTCACACACACACACACACACACAAGGAACAAGGCTGAATTAAACCCAAAGCACATATTGTACGTCACTCATCTATTCCACATCTCCCACACACACACACTTTATTTTCATTGTGTCTCAGTTTTGTATTCCACTGTTCCTCTTTATGTTCCCAACTTCTTATAACTGTTAAGGGGTTTAATATTTCACACTGATTATAGCTGGATTGATTGATTTGATTATTGCTATTCACTGAGTGCTTCAAAGTTCCATGAAGTACAAAACATTTCCCTTGAACTCCACAACAGTTGCTCTGTGAATGCAGGGCTCTTATTCACTCAAAGATTGTGGAGGAATGATGAGATATAAAAGTTGTGCTTTCAAGGTCAAGGACAATGGTTCTAGTCACAAAACATATTGATCGGCTGCTGATACATTCTTCAGGTCCCAAATAGTAGTTGAAGTATGACAGTACAATATGGGATATTTCATGTCTGTATTCACCAAGAGGCACTGCACACTTAAATGTGTTTTTTGAGCTGTAAACTAATCAAACAAGGTATCCTTTAAAGAGGTACTGCACACACAAACTAAATGATTTGATTGAGCCCTGAACCTGCGAGGCCAGTGCTGACATAGAGTCAACCGGTTGGGACTAATCTACGTCATGAAATGTATATAAAAAAAAGACTCTAATCAGTGACAGTCAGTCTCCCCTGTGTCCCCTGACCCACACACTATGTAGCCATGAGGCCACGCCTCCTACAGTTGTTTCTTCACTCGTTGCATTTTTTAAATATGATGGGAGGGAGGGTTCTAGCAGAATGTGAGGGTGTAATTACACTTTAAAAGCCTTGAAAAATACACTGATGGCGATGATGTAAATTGTGCTAATTGTATATGTTATTGAAGGCCCACAGAAGGTCAAGAATGTCTTTTTCATTTAAGGGATTTATACAGAGCAAAAGTGGCTGGAAAATACTGTAGATTTATCTTGCAGATTTTGTTGTATAAAGGCACTTTTCACATACACAGTAAGTACATATGAACATGAATACACTTGCTTGCATTTGGTCTCAGGTCGGTGGATGGATTCTAGTTGGATTAACATAACAAACACCAGGTTTTAATATGTTGTCTGTCTCTATCAAACACACAAATCCATGCACACACCCACTGCAATATCTGAGGTGTTTAGATAAAGATGCCATGTGCCTTTTCACTTCATGACTCTATAGCCCACTTGTCTTACTGGCAGGAGTGTTTGTGTCTTTGTCTGGTCAAAGCTGAAGGACTCGCAAACTTCCTTTTTTTTCACTGTTTACTTTCTGTTACCACTGAAATTACTAACCCATTGTTTCTCAAAGTGTAGTTCATTTTTCAAAGCTTAAAGCCATTAATTGCAGCATTTCCTCCTTTTTGTAGTCTTTAATTTACCCTTGTGTAATCAACATTTCAAACACTTGATATCAACCAGACCTCATGAATTGTTCTTAATCATAGTCATTTTGATTTTATCAAACTTTCAAGTGGTCACCAATAATCCAAACATCATTACTAATTTGACATCATAGATTGTTGGAGCCAGTTGTATCAGATTGTAAACTCAGAGGCAGTGGTTAACATGACTTTCCTTTCTTTAGTGCAGCCAGATAGATAGTGAGTAAGTCTGCTGGCTGTAAAAGCACCTATTTCCTCTTACACATTGGAATGTAAACCTGATATCATTACACTTCTGAAAGGCTGAAAGCATTGGGCACAAAGATATTTGAACATATTGTAAAAGACAGGTGAGTGCAGTGCATGAACAGAGAGATAAGGAGTCAGGAGTTTATCGACTGAGAAAAGTACCTTCAGCTGCTGCTGGTGGCTAAGTTTGAAAAAGACGAGACTGGGTGTGTATGTGCATGAACATGAAATGATTGGCCTAGACTGCTGTGTGGAGATTTTGTAGAGGCTTTGTACAGGACAAAGATTTGACAACTACTCTGAGACAATTCTTAAAGAGTTTATGGAGTTTGTAATGTTATCTTCTTTCTCATGTTGTTAGTGTATTACTCTGTGTAAAGTATTTATGTTCAGGCCTTGTTCCAAACAGTTCATTTGTATAACTTTGATCTGTGTTGATTTTACATTTGTCCCCACAAACATTTAACCAAAGCCACCCTTAATCCCCTCAGTCTTTGTGGCAAACACTAAAAAGTTTGAGTCTCTTTTACTTTGGTTTTGACTTTGAGGGTAAAAAAAAACCAACAGGGGTGTTTTTTCTTCCTCTTTCAAGCAGCTTATTCAAAGAGAACCTCCAAAAGATCAGAGCATCTCTCTTTAGCCCTGTTAAATCACTCCCTGCAACGATTGTTTAGCAGGCAACAAAACAAAATCTTTTTCTACAAGGGGCTACAGAAGGCTGTGTGTGTGTGTGTGTGTGTGTGTGTGTGTGTGTGTGTGTGTGTGTGTGTGTGTGTGTGTGTGTGTGTGTGTGTGTGTGTGTGTGTGTGTGTGTGCTGGTGATTGTATGTTTGTGATCATTTGGCAAGGTTTGTGAGCAAGAAGGCATATCGTATTCAACCATCGTTCTGTGTGTGTGTGTGTGTGTGTGGGTGCGTGTGTGTGTGTGTGGGTGCGTGCATGTTTGCGTGATATAGTACAGTGAGAGTGTGTATATAGGAACAATAGGGGTGGATAATGAGTTCCAAGAGACGGATGAAGAAATCAAAACGAGTGGGTCAGAGGAAGAGAGAGTGATGCATAAATGTACAATGAGTAGGAGAAGGTTGTATAAGCCTGCAAGCCACTGCTCAACAGTGGGGGGTGCGGTTCACACACGGCTGTGTATCGGTCAAACACTGTTGTAAATTGTACTAATGACGAAAAAGCTGAAAACCAGTTGGGGGGAAAAGTTTTTCTGAAACAAACAGCAGCATCCAGTATACTGCAATCTACACAAATAAAAGTACTTTGATGTAGATCAGCAAAAAGAGTCACGAAACAGGACTTGTGGACAGGATGTGCTGCGAACATCAAATTTTGAAGCTTTCAGACTCATGGTTAGGGCAGTTTATCTTGTTATATGAGGAATGAACCTTAACTACACTGACTGACTCTGACTGATAGGGTAACACTTTATAAACCATTTATTAATGTTAATATACTGCTTATAAATGCTAAACAGGGGGACTTAAACTGTTGCCACTGATTGATGTTTTAAGTTATGTAGTTATGATACAAGAAATGTAAGAGTGTGGTGATTACATCTTTATAGCAAGATCTGAGAATACCAACAGCCAATGAGAGCCAAGTTTAACTCAGGTGAGACAGAAGTAGACAAGAGGCATCTGGCTGTTTGCCATCATTGCTGCTTTGATTGGTGTCACACTGTGCATCCACGGTTACATCATTGGCTTGATTCATTGACTCTTTTGTCTGGAGTCAAATGGATGAATGTAGAAATCTTCATATTATGTTATATCACTGTGTGGAATATCCCATCATGATGTGGTAATTTAGTACAAGCTTTAAAGGGAATGAGCGTGTAATGCAATGCATTTTCAGAATAGGTTAAGATAATCTAGTGTGTCCTCATTGTAGGCACCTGCTGTGTGCTTGGCACTAAGTGGGTTTTAATGTGGCTGCCCTTGTATTAAGACCACAGTCGTGCTAAAGGACAGTCAAAGTGAATGTGACTTTTCTGTAAATGATATACTACCTTTACTGTCTGTTATGTTCATTATTGTCACATTGGCACTAGAACAGGTGTATAATCAGCCTGTTTTTAGTCTTCATTTGTTGTTTGTTTCCTTAGACGCTGACTATTAGCTCCTCATAAATAATCCCATGCAACAGCCTGGCTGCTTCTCAGTCTGGTTAGAATCATAATCCAGTTGCATGGTAAAAAGGCCACAGATGCAGTGAGAGATTTTGGATGATGTTCGAGTGAATTGCTCCTTTATTCGTGACGCAGATGAAAATGTTGATTAACAATTCAAAGCCACAGTTCTCTCATTATCCTTGTTATGATGTGGATTAATTATCAATTAAACTCATGATCCCACAAATCTGTAGTGGATCTGCTGTGTATCATGGGATGTTATTCTCTGGATGGTGAAGTAAATACACATCTCACTGTGCAAAGACATGAACATACTGTACACGCCTTGTTTGGTATTCTGTACCGTTTTTCAACAGATGGAGTAAATACAAATCTAAATGCAGACTCTCAAAAACACAGATATGCAAGGAAAGACCAACACATACACTGCATGCAAATGCATACACACAGCTCATGGTGTGGTGCACAGAGGTGTATGCAGCTCATCAACTTTTCATTCACTGAATTCACTACGTTCTCATATGTGTCATTGGCTATGCTGGGGTGTGTTCATGCATGATCATCCTCTTATTCACAGTTCAATCAACATATTAGGATATACCCTAATCCCAGATCATTGCTCCTCACTGGTTCTTTAGGTGTGGATTAGGTATTAAGGCAGGCAGATCCATACAAATTAACATCATACACATCTAGCTTTCAGTTCTTCCAGTGCGTCTCTCCTCTGCTCCACAGTGTAAGACTGAAAACTAAATGAAACCCTCACGAGGCTTTGGTACAGTGAACTATTTCCTTCAGGCTAAATAAAGTTCTGTCTTATTTTATCTTATCTTCTGTCTTGCACAGAGCTAAATAACTCACATTAACATTTTTAAAAGAGCACTGCTCTGTGTGTTTGCTGTATCACTGAATTTGAGAAGTAAAAAAAAGAAAAAATCACAGTACATAGGTAGAACAAATTATAGCCATTAGTCAGTGGTTGTTAATGGAGGAGTGTTTTTAAAAGACAAACATCAACATTTTTTCCTTAAATATATGTACAACACTGTGAAAATACTATTTTTTCATGTGCTTTCATGTGCTTCGCCATCCAGTAATAATGTTCAAAGGATATTTTTTCTGAAAATTGCTCTGTTTGCAGGAACCAGTGATTTATTTGGTCTCCTTTTAAGTCTGTCAGCATGCCTGTGCAGGTGCTGTCTGTGTTGGAACACACGCACACACAGAAAAATCAGTAAAAAAGAAAAAAAGAAAGAAAGTAGAGAAGGATGAGAGGGAGTATTAGTGGAAGGGAGAGAGGTATGAACAACAAAAGAAAATGCCCAGAGATAGGAGAGAGGGATGGAAGCAAAAGGATAAGGACGGGAAGGAGGGAAGAAAAGAGCACAGAAGATGGGTGTCTGCAAAAATGGAAACACCCTGAGCAATGTGTCAGAGCCATGACTTCTAAGGCTCTGACATATTTGTAAGGAAATGATCAGTCAGCACAGTTTTACAGTGCAGGGCTCATCACTGTCAGAGTTGAAATGCAAATACTGCCCATGGAGCCTACAGGACACTCTGTTCCCAGCATTTCCAACTATATGTTGCTGATTTTGAAAACCCAGGTGGTTTACGCTCTGCAGCCCTGTTTCCTGAACTGCTGGCTGGGATCTAAACTTTCTGTGGGGGTTCCTTACATGACAAGATCATTGGCATGTTTTTATAAGCCAGGATACCATGGCAAAATAAATATGATGTGTCTCATCTAGGGCACAGTTTTCAGCTGACACTAATGTGCTAAATGCATCCAACATGAATTGTACATCAATCAGAGCACTTCAGGAAATGCATTAGGCCACACTAAGAACAAAGTATTGACTTTTTCCATCCACAACAGTGTCAAATTAAATAAGTGTGGATCCAACCATGAAGCACAGTCAGATATTTGTCAAAAATGGATTGTCGAGATACTCGTCCATGGGGGACAAGTGAGAAAAGATATCTCTCTTTCTGTCTAAGTCAATCATGAGATGGTTTTATTCATGCCTGCAGTGCTTTCAACAAAGTTCTCTTTCTCTTCTCTTCTTTCTCCTTCTTTGAGTCAACAAAATTTTTCAAAAACAAATTACTTTCTCTCATTATATTTCTGTCAGTAAATTTCTTTAATGGGAGGCCTTGTTGTAGTATTTGATTTCCTGATGTCCTGAATAGACTGTTTTCTGTAAGCATTTGAGTTGTATCCTGTATAGCCTTGTTTTTTTTCTCCTTTGATTCAGTTTCCTTTTTTTTAAAGGACCTGAATCCTTATTGTACTTACTATCCTCTTAGCCAAAGCGCTAAAACTGAAGTGGCTCGGGAACCTTGAGATTGTAATTAAATGGTGAACTGCACTAACAGAAAGCATGAAAAAACATGAAAGCGCAAAACTTTGATTGAATTGGGATCTTGATGAATAGAAGCATGTTGTATGACCGAGGCAGCTTGCTTGTGTTGAACTAAAACTGAAGATGCACGGCTCTTATACACGGCGTGCGGAACAAAAGTGGTAAACTAATAGCCAATGCTTGCAAAACTAAGATAAACTAAGATAAGAATTTTACAAGTGTATTTACATCACGTAGAAGCATGTCAGCAGATTTAGCAGAATTAATATCTGTTTCAGTATGCATTGAAATTAGGCACCAAAATGGTGTGGTTCTGTCAGGTCAGTTGAAACAAATAAACCTAATTTCTAACAGTTTTCTAGCAGAGTAATAAGAGAAGGGGGTGCAAGAAATTTGACCCTTGAATATCTGAGTTTAAGAGGGGTTCCAATTTGTAAAATAAATCTATTTTTTACAGCCTGTTTCCTTTTTTATGCTGGCAAGAATATCTTGTGCAAAAATCTGAAATCCTACAAATGACAGAAAAATACAAATTACTTACCACTCTATCAGTTGTTTTAAGTGAATGTGTGTCTGACTCAAAAGCACATCACTGGGAATAAAAAAATTACCAAAGTCACTTTTGACTAGTGTAATCAGACTGAACCAACAAGAAAGCGATGCAGAGATGGAACAGAAAGTGAAAGAGATGGAGAAGGAGGTTCCTAAATGATTGCCAGGGATATTAATCCTGTTGTTTTGCTTAGGTTATGGTCAGCATATGGCTGAGGACACACACAGATGGCCACGTCTACAGATGAAAACACATTTGCACAAATGCTGCATGAAAGGCTGATGTTTCATTAGTTAATAAACTTGTATGTGGTTGATATTTGTTATCTGAGCAAATACGGTTTCCTAATTGTTCTCTCTCTCTGTGTGTGTGTGTGTAGGTAGGGGAGAGGCAACATGTGTTGGTGACAGAGGAGTCATTTGATGCACAGTACTATGTGGCTCACAACAAGTTCTACGAACAGGTAAGATAATTGTTAAAATACATAAATAAATGACTCAGGCACACACTCCATAGGGCATGTGGGGCTCTCACCACTGCATTTTTTTCTTTGTGGGTTAAAAGCACATTCACAGACATCCACAATATTTGACCACAGCAATTTAAAATATACTAAAAATGTATTCAGTTTATTTAAACTACCCTAAAAAGAACCTTTCAAAAATTACTGGTAGTGTTTCAGTTAGATTTACTTAGCATATTTAACTTAATAGATAATGAAAGTATTTTTAGTGTTTGTTATCCTACATTTGGTGATCAACCCTATAATCCAGCTAAGTTGCACTGGCTGGTATGGATATCAGTGTCTGCTGAAGGACGATTCAGCACACTGGATGTTTGTTGACACTTTTGTATTGAATGAATCCTAAAATAGTTTAGTTGGCCTACACACTCTATCCACCATCGAAAACATACAGTGAAAGAGCCCTAAATTAATCTGCATTTGATGAAAAAATGTCCGTATGTGAAGCTAATCTAACCCTTCCTCATTTTCACACTTAGTAAATAAGATCAGAAGCTTTGCTTTGCATGTCACAGGAGTACTCACAGCAGGTGTCAGAAGCTTAAGCTTGTATTGACTAAAGTAGGTTAGCTATAATATCACACATACTCACAAATACACATACACACCCTGCGGTGGTCCTGAGAGCATTTGGCGGCTGATAGGTTGTTTTTTTTTACTGTACTAACATTAAGGTCAGCCCTAAAGACATGAACATTCCATCCTACACACACACACAGCTGTTCACATACACACACACATCTGCATGGCTTCAAAGACCCTCTCTCAACCTGTGAAAAATTCACTTTAAAACATCTTCAAATAAATCAATTTCCTCCTGCTTTAACCATCATCAGAAACATGTTTGAAGTTATGCTTTTTATTAGCGGGGAGGGCAGGGGATGGTAATAATTTTTCCTCCCTTCCACTTTCCTCTCCTCCCCTCCTCTCCTCCTCCTTTGCACCTCCTTCTGCAGGCTATAAACTTAAGTTACAAGTGTCACTCGGTTCACTCGGTGTGAGCGCACACTCCTTTATGCATGTGTGCATTTGTGCATATGCAGGCATGTATGTCGTGTATCAGTTGACTGTACTCTAGAGCAGAGCACGTTGACATGTTTGATGTTCTCCCTGTCCCTTTTTTTTTTTGGACATTAAGTATTTGGCATGTACTCCTAAATCACTCCTCTGCCTTGGAAAAAGAATTTGAAAACAGAATGTACCAATATGTTCCTGAATCTTTCCCCCCCAAGGGATACATGCCCGTATCATGTATACTGTATTATCTACATCCACAGGACACACAGACACCTACAGTACATACACATGAGCTTGTATACACATTACAGAGGTCTGACCCAAAGTACAAGTTGTATTTTGAGAACCTCCAGTGGGGGTTGGGTGGTTGAGGGAGAAGAAAATGGGGAAGTCAAGGGTCAGGAAAGAAGTGAAAGGAGTAGTAGCAAAGAAAAGGACAGAAGGAGGTGGAGAGGGGGTGGGTGTGTGGGTGGAGGGAAGTGGGGAATAAGGTAGAGAGAAGTGTGAGTGTGAACAAATGGCCTAGTTTCACTTTTACACCATCAGATGGATATCTGTCTTGACGGGTATAATAGGCACCCAACCCACCTGTGTGTGTGTGTGTGTGTGTGTGTGTGTGTGTGTTAGTGGCTGAGTGAGGAAGTAGGAAGGGGGGGTTTCCAATGAAATCGGACAAGCTCTTTCATCATTTAATCACCCTGTAATGGGCCTCGAATGACCCTCACCTACACATACACATACACACACACTCACCTACCTCCCCCACAGCCCTGCTGTTTTACCTCTCTGCTCTCTCTCTGCAGCCTGGTTGCTGGCTACTTAAACGCACATACACACACACACACCCTCACAGTGGTCAGAGTGTCGAGCAGCAGGTGTGTTGATTAGGCAGGTGTGGCGCTGGCTGTGTGTCTGTCTGGCCTGTTCTCCATCTCCTATCATATTCCACCAGCTGGATAAAGACGGACAGATTAACACTGAGCCAGGCTTTCTCCTGCCATCGCAGCAGTAACACTCCCTCCACCAGTTCACATGCTATTCTCTGCCCAGTCAGGAGCTTAGCCCTGCAGAGCCGTGTAATGGTTAGACAGACCACCAGATGATCTGAGTCAGCACGCAACCACCCTGCTGAAGTGTACCTGGGCAAGACATTGAAGGTTGCTGTTCTGCTGCTAATACTAATAAATGATCACATTATTAAAATACATAGTCTTTAAACTTGTATAATCATTTAATTACTGTTTCCTAAGGAAATTGTCAGTGTAGTGTCAGACAGTTTTCCATAAATGCTCAGACGTGTTCATGTCTGTTTATTGTCACTGTTCAAATCCTAAGGTGATCACTCATATACAGGAAGACTTTTTCTTTGTTGTGGGAAATAGAATAAGTCATAGGATGTTTACAAAGAAAACCCTTACTTAAGTTGTGATTATAATTTACACAAGCTCTTATGACTACAGTTTTAAATCCCGCCAATAATCACAACACCAATCATTCTATGAGTGTTTACCAGAGCCATTGAATCTGAAAGCAAGAGCTGAAGGAAAGAAGTAAATCAGTACTCTAACCATACAGCATACATCACTATCAATCTGCCAACTTTCTGGTTAGTCTGAAAATTGTTTTGAAAGAAAAAGCATTTGCATATGATCTTTATTTACAGGGGTAAGTCATTAAAAACAAATTCCATCTCACACTAAGCCGTAATTATAACTCTTTGTTTTCTCTTCCTTCCTGCTGTGATCGGCCGGGATTTATAGTTGCCATGGTGAAATAATAAGACAAACCAGCAAATCCCACTGGTTCATCTCACAGCTGTTGCCGTAGTTTTTGACCTTGAGGGCTTCCATAAATGGAACTGAAAACACTCAGCCCTGTGTTTTTTGTAAGCAGGCAGGGACTAGCTAAATAACAATGTGTGGGAGCATTGGGGAAAACAGTTTTGAGCAGTGGTTAATTGACAGATGTGGAGAAACACGCAGAGGGTTGGTTATTTGGTGGAATGGATGTTTATATAGGTCTGCCTGTGTAGGTGAATGACAGCAAAGTGCTGAATTTAGCTCTCTGGTCACTAAAATGCAGTCACTAAATGACACATTAATTTTGTCCTGTACCTCATGAAACCTCCTAACTTTCACTCAGTAGTGTTAATATTATCCATTGTGCTCTACTTTGAAGTTTTGTCAATGTGATGTAATTTATTTGGTATCTTTTTCAGTGTAGGTGTATTTCCACAGTCGCTGCTACAATGAATGAAATCCCAAATATTAAATAATGGTTCACTGTGGTTCTTTCTCAGGGCTCTTAAAATTTGCAGTGACATCAGTTTTCATGTGTCTCTCCTGGTTTGCAGGTGCTGGTGCCCAAGAGGGCTGAGTTCAAAGGGAAGATGATTGAGGTGCACATCTACGAGGCAGGAAAGCACTTCCTGAAAGGCCAACCAGTAGAAGACAGTAAGCCATTCACTCCCTCCATTGCTGCACCACTTCAGAAAGGAGAGGTGTCGGGCCTGATGCAGGTAAACACACATAAATACATGCATACCTGCATACAGACATGTTTAAATGCTCTAGAACCGTAGTGTTTCTAACTTCATTGCTACAGCACTGTAAATCAAAGTGACCTCAAAACAAATGCACAGCGAGTCAAGCAGATGATTCTTTGTAAACACAGGCATCACTTCATGGCTGTACTGCAAGAAGAATACACAACACAACACAAGTGATATTAATTATAGTAAACTGCACTTGCCTTAAAATAGAGTTTACAAGGTGGTTGACATAAAACAAAAGGACTTGCCCAACATATGGAACTGAAATAAATTAAACAGGACCTGGAGATAAACTTAATATCAGTAATAAATAAAAATACATGTACATCCTGACATAAAGGTAAGGATATGGAATGGAGACCAGAAAGGAAAGGATCCTGTAATGCAGGTACACAGGTTAAAAACACTTTTCAAAACACACAGCATTATTTACACTACACCACGCATTTATTCAGTAGAGATGAGTATCCCTCTCAGACGATCCGATAGGTATTTGGATACGTGGTCCATGATCCAATACAAAGACAATAAATCATTTTGTAGATATATGACACACTGAGGTCTGTTTGATGCAATTTGATTCAGCTGCAAATTAACATTCATTCACCTCAAGTTTTTAGGTTTTAACTGGTTTCAAAAAGGAAATATACATTTTGCTTGAATTTGTATTTAAGTATTGAATCAGAAATGCCCCAGAAAATCCTGTCACACCAACAAGAGTTAGCAAGGGCAGCGATATACAGAGTATGTTTTTTGGCCAGTCCCCAAGGACGATACATTTTTCACTGATATGATACAAATTGGGAATTGTTTACCTTGGCTCCCAACTCGCTGTCATCCATCTAAATCGATATTTTCAGCAACGCTATATGGGCTCATACTGTTGTAAATAAAGCAGCATATGACTTCAGCTATTGTCTTCAGGCAGAGGGAATTAGGCGGCACGGTGCTTTGGAAGTAGTATTAGCTGCTAGCACTAGCCTTATTCACCTTTGGTTGGTTGTTATCCTACGTAACTTTACAGTGTGTGCCGGAGTCCCAAGCGCACTGACATATGTTTGGCTCAATTTGTTGCACTGCTAATATTAAGTCATTTTGTCTTGATAAAATTAGTTCAGTGCAGGTTATGTTTAGCCACTTCGAATCAGTTGCCTATTTAGTGTGTGTATATGAGTGTACATCTGTCTACCAGATGTACATGTATTAAGTGAATGTGTACTTTTCAGGTAATGAGAGCATCTATCCTACATCTGTCAAGCTCTCACTGTGTGTTCTTTCCTTATCAAAACTATAAAAGTTGTGCTTACAACAGGCTATTCAAATTTTGTTCAGTCAGCAACAGAATATGGTGTGTGTGTGTGTGTGTCTGACCACATTTTTAATCCATGCTCGCTTCTGCAGTTTGTGGAAAAGCACCAGTGTACCAGGTGTGAGATAAGTAATTTAAGATAAGCTGTGGCTGGCTAAACTGTCCTCTGTCTTCCTTTACACCACACACATACACACACACACACACACACACACCATGTTAATGTATCTGTTTCACTGCATGTTATTTTTCACTCTGACTAGCTGTAGCTTATTGCTCAGGACATGGAGCCACAGAGCAGAATATGATACACTTTCTAATTTCACACTCCATCAGCCTTTACTACCAGACAGAGAGGGAGGGGACGAAAGGAACAGACAGAGACATGAGAGAGAGGGGGGAACACTGATGAAGAGGAAAGCAAGCAGAGAGAGAGAGAAATGGATGGTAGAGAATGAGATAAAAAGAAAGAAAGAGAAAGGTCTCACAGCAAGCCAAGCGACACGTCACTTAGCAATGAAAAGTTCAGCGGTGAGGACTAGACCTTGTAAAACTAGTTGCCTCATAAAGTCGGCAGCCCATCCAACACACACACTTGCATATGTTTCCCCCGCACTCAGTGTTTCAACATTCTTCAACATTCTTACACAACGCGGCCAGGCCTTCATTTTTCTTGGCTTGATGTAACAACACATGCACTCTCTTGCACATAGATTCATACACAGCATGTCACACTCCTCATGCTGTTATGCACACTTTGTTTCTCACATACTGACATACACTTTGTCTGGTCCTAATACTGTAAATACCTTTGTCTGGATATTTCCTGATGCCCGGGGGAAATTGAGGTAAAGTCATCATCTTAACCTCAACTTGCTCTAGAAGAGAATTTATGCAGAGCCCTGGAGGTTGACAGAGAGGGAGAAAAGAAAGACTAATTTTTT
This sequence comes from Macquaria ambigua, assembly GCA_008360985.2. Classification (NCBI taxonomy): domain Eukaryota; kingdom Metazoa; phylum Chordata; class Actinopteri; order Centrarchiformes; family Percichthyidae; genus Macquaria; species Macquaria ambigua. The sequence continues at coordinate 62,627 of VMKM01000442.1, read as the reverse complement.
TTATAGAAAGACAATAGCTGAATAGGACACATTAGCAGTTTGTGTCTGTTTGTGTGAACACACCTAGTTCTTTGCGGGTGTGGGGGTTGTATACTATTTACTGACCATTTGTGTAAATGGGTAAAGTCAGTGGTGTGCTGGGTTTAGCTTACCACAAGATTGGCAACTATAGCAAAATAAAGTCATAGCAACAGCAACAAAAGATAGTGAAACTAAATGTGCACTTTCTTTTTTTCTATGCTTTAACATGAAATACAGTGTTGTATCTGGATTTGCAGAAATTAATTAATGCGTGTCTCTGCTGTCCACAGCATATTGGCAATTAACATATTGTTATATTAAGTGATCTCCATTGATGCTGCTGATCATCTGTAGTCCTTATGACCTGCATTGTCGTCTCTTAATGACAGCAGAGTGGCACTGGAGCACAGTGCTAATAGATAAGTGACCTAATGGCTTGGAAACACAGCAGTATCTGCAAGTTACACACACAGACACACTTACAGTACTGTCCTCTGGTATATGCAGTGTCCTTGACAGCCATGTGTCCAGTATCTGTAGTCGCTATTATTATTATGTGAGTGAACAGGTCTGATTGTATATATGCATGTACACACATGCATTCAGTACAATCTGACACTAGCATACCCAATGAAGACGCACATAAGGATATGCAGTTGTGCACACACACACACTGGTGGCTGGCCTATACGTATTATACAAGACCATCTATTTTCTATGAGTCTCTGCATGAGTCCACCACACACTGAACTGAATGTCTGTGTGTGTGTGTGAGATGAATGAGTGATTAGGAAAAGGCAGATAGATGCTCACCCCCATGTCTTGCAGCACTGTCTATAATTACAGGCTTTTGGCAGAGACTGAGAGAAAAACAGAAGAATAAAGGACCGGGGGGAGAGAGATTGTGTGATGAGGTCCATGATAGCTGGGTAGCTGATAGAGGGACAGAGTCTGAGCTTCGTCGTTTCATCTAAGATGCAGAGGAGCGTTGTAAGAGAAAGTGAGAAAAAGAAAGAGTAGTAGATAAGTGGGTGATTGGATAGGCAGAGGAACCCACTAAGGTCTGCAATGTCCATTTGTCGAAAGAGGAACAAAGTGATGGAGAGAGATGATTGCACACCAGCCAGCATCCATACTGATGTGTGTGGGAATGAAGCAATATGGCCGCATGGATAGATGGATGGATTTATGTGAAAGCTTGTGTGGATGGCTGTGGATGGATGGACCTGAAAGTGGACAGACAGATATGGATGCATGGATGTGAAACATGATGGCTTAGATGCACACCGCTGATGGATGAGCAGATGAATAGATGCATGGATGTGTGAATATAAAGTCAAGTATAGGAATTATGGATGGATGGATGAGTAGTGATCTAATGGCACACTGCTCTTTGTCCGTGTGCAGCCTGCCCAAGAATGCTGTGCTGAGTTCTGCAGCTTGCAGAGGATATGTGTCCTTAAAGCCAAATGTATGAAGCAGAGGAGCCAAACCCAACATGTAATTCTTGATTTATTTAATCAGATGTTGGGTGGAGGTTTCTGTTTTATTGTCTAAACTAATGTTAAGCTGCTGTACCACCATTTTTAAGTCAAGTATTTTCTTGTTAGTGGTGAAAGTAATTACCAACTAGGGGAACATTACTTCTGATTGGCCAATTTTACACGCTTGACTGGATTACATTCCTTGTTTTCCACAAAGATTAAGCTAAAGAACATCTTTTCTGTGTGGATGTTTTTCTTGTGTTCAATGGAGGTTACGTTTTAGGTGTGTCAGGTCCTCCCAAACCCCAAAAACATGGAGGTTGCATGAACTAAAGACTTAAATCTGCCGCTAGCTGTGAATGTGTTTGTTTCTGTGGTCACCCTGTAATGAACTGGCAATCTGTATGTGGTGTTTCCTTGCCTTTCTGATACACTATGGTACCTGCCACTTCCCAGTGACCCTGACTAGGACTTAGGAGGTATGGATGATACATCCTTACAAGCAGTAGCATAATGTTTGTGTTTGTTTTTTTTTTTTTATCAGTTTCTGTCATCTTTTATCTCCTGTCTTTCCTGTCCTTTTTGTTTTGCTTTCTGTTTTTTAGTCTGACTGTCCCGGTCCCTTTCTCTCCTTACTTTTTCCTTTTTCTTCCTTCTTCCTTCTCCCTCATTCCTTTGTACGGTGTGACATGTTCATTAAAAGCCCTTGGTGTTTTTGCCATTTCATTCCATGAAACAAGAGCAAGGTTTTAGAGAGACAGAAATTTGCTTTTATTGACATGGACGACATGGATGACATCTCTTCCTCTGTTCTCTCTTTCTCTCTCTCTTCTATCAGCCCGTCATTCACAGAAACAGGGAACGACAGTAATGAGTCTTTTAGTGGGACACAATAGCAGAGAAAGCACTCAACAGCATGGTGAAGGAAAGAAAAAGAGAAAGTATCTTCACCAGTCCTCATCCTCAGATGAAATTAAATGATAGAAGAGGTGGAGGGAGTGAGAGAGAGAGAGGCCAAAATATGAAGCAAGAATGAAAGAAAGAGAGTGAGGTAGACGGATCAGAAAAGCAGCTTGAGTGCCATCCAATAATCAGCTCTTTTCACAGCATACTTTCTCAAGGAGACCGAGAGAATAGGGGAGAGAAAAGAAAAAAATTGACAGTTGGTATGAACGACAGAATAGAAAAAGGAGAGAGAGCTGGGAGAGAGATGACAGAATAACAAAAAATGGAGGAGAATGGACAAATCTCTGCTGGAGTATTACATTTGCTGGCCTTTCTTTTTCCTTTTCTCTGGGGCTGGTATTCTTGGTTTTCCCAGCTTTCCTTGTCTTTAATTCTTGTTCTTTATATAATTTTTTCTTTCTTTCTTTCTATTTCTATTTTCATAATTTCCCTCACTACCTTTCTTCCTTTTACGTCTTGTTTATCTGTCCTCCCAATTCTGTTTTAATCAGTTTATCCATCCCGTGTGTGTGTGTGTGTGTGTATGTATTTTGGTTTGGTTTGAATTGGTGGCAAGAGAGGAGTATAAAAACACACTGCGTGGATGTGGTCAATTTATAATTGTATCTTTATATATTCTAGTACAGGCTGAGTGGGTGGGATTGCTGGTACTTTGCATCATAATGCTTACAATACATAAACACAGACACACACTAACATACACTACAGGTTCATTGGTAAAACAAAGCTTATACACACACACACACACACACACAGACAGATCCTTGTACACACACATTTATATACACATATACACCGATGCACAATCCCCCCTGGTGTGCATGGCAGACTCCTACTAGCCGCAGGCTATATGAGACACTGGCTGTACACACACAATCATCATGTAGACTCACACACATACACACACACACAGAGGCATAATGCACAAACTAAAATCTGTATTTCACCCCAAACAATTGAACCGCTCTGTGTTGACATGCTGCTGTTATGGACTGTTGCTTTGATGTTGCGATAAGCACACATGTTGTCAGATGTATTGTCAGGAAAATAACAAAAATCAAAGATTAGTCTGTCTTTTCTGGTCAGGGTACAGTTAATCCTCTCAAATCTATTTTTAAAGTTTTTATTTCAAATGTCAAAAGGTTTTGTTTGGCCTTTGCATGACTTTGTTTACTCTAGTAGCAAATAATTTGTTTTGCCTTCAAAACAGCAGGCACAGCTATTTTAAGCATTTCATTTAGCATGTCAAATTGTATTACATGGCCTGTGCTTTGTGTATACTTGAAGAACCAAAGTCACGGTAACAAAGGAATAAATGTTAAGCCATCAAAATCTCAGTAATGTCTATTTTCAGTTTTCTTACCTAACATGTCAAATGGCATTATGCAGCCTCATTCTGTTTTGTTTATTTAAAATGTCAGAAGGTTTTAAATGCCCCTTGCTCTGAGTTTGCTTTTGAAGCACAGATGGAAGATGTAAATAACAAAGCACTTAGCCAACAACTGTTAGGGGAAAAAGTTATTGAGTAATCATGTTTTTTGTGTTTCTCTTCCATGTTATCATAAAAACCGACTTTTGCCAGTATGGCCCTTGTAAACAAACTCCTGAGCAAAGTTCTTCAGCAGATGAGTCACCGATTGCTCTGTATTTTATTTTGAATTTTACCCTCCTCTTAAGCTCAACATGTTGTCTCAACAGAATTACAGCTGCAGTTTTGTTGAAGTACTGTATGCCTCGGCAGTTCATTCTTGTTATTGGAACAGTATTTGATTGAGAGAAGATAATCTTTATTTACAATCTATGCCCCACAAAAGACTTCTTCTCTCAAGAGTTCATGCCAAATTAACATACCCTAAGCATCAGTTGCATTAGGCTGATCCTGTCCCTTCTGCTATTTGGATAAGCAACTAAGTAGAAATTTGCTGGCTGTGTTAAGACTTAGATAAGAGAAGATCTGTTATTTGGGTTACTTATTAGGCATTTCCCTGCACTATTGTGTGGCTGAATGAGGCCCACAACTCCTCTAGAAGGTTTCAGTGAAAGTTCTGGTCTCCCATAACCTTCTCCACATCCAGTCTACAGTTTAATGACTGTAGGCAGTTGGCAGTTTAATGTGGGCTTTTGCTTTGTCACATTCTTTGTGACATTTTTCACTTATCTCTAATCTTGCTAATGGTATCCACAACAATAGGCTACAGGGATGTCGTTGCTCACTTAAACTTGTTTCAGTGCTGTTATCCACCTGAGAAATATAATCTGCCCTCTTTAATCCCAGGCTCAGGAAAACATCTCGCTACTTTATAACCAGAGACACATTACCTGGAATGATTCCCAAGACAGATTGTTGGTGAAGTGCTTCAAACAGCGAGTTACTTAATGTAATGGTGTAATGTATAATGTCAAATTAAATCTGAAATATATTGTTGGTTGTCTAACAACCACCTCAGGCCTCTTCCATTCTTTGTTTGCAGGTAAAGATACAATATAACATAGGAAACAGGAGACAGCTTTTCTCTGTGTGAAGAGTAATTGGTATACTGTAGTGCCATATTTACTTGTAGTCTGTGTGTGTGTAGAAGTACACTAGATAGTAGGCTTTTATGCCTTCTCTATATCACACTTTTTTGTCTACCAATTGTTCGTGTATTATGTTATGTTCATGTTAGGTCTGTGTACCTTTTTCCAATGCCTGAAAGCATCTGCTGTCTTCCCTATCTGTAATAGTGCCTGCCATGTGTTTGACACATACATGTAAGGCTAAAACCTCACTGTACACACACACGTACACAGGCACTTTTCAAGCCCTTTCAAGGTACCTAAACCAAACATTTCCAGATTCTCGAAGCCTTGATCATCACATCTAAAATGTTACTATAAATTCCAAGAGACAACAAACAAATATGACGACAGGATCGTTTCATTTCAAATATTTAGGTTTTTGGTTTACGAGTGAATGTGTAGATAAAACACCAGATTATGTTGAAAATCAAGCATTTTCAAGGAGTATATTCAAATTCAAGCATATTCCTAACCTTGAAAACATAACGGTTAAAATGTTCAAACTTTCAAGACTTTGTACAAACCCTGTGTACAGTATTTCTTCTGTATTTAGTAACTGTAAACCATTTTGCATGGAAACTACTTCATGCATCTTTGTGTGTGTGTGTGTTAATGAGTAGCCTATAAAGGATACTTGTTTACGTCTATGTTAGGTATATAGAGTAAGTACTGTACTCTGTGTGTGTGTGTGTGTGTGTGTGTGTGTGTGTGTGTGTGTGTGTGAGAGAGAGAGAGAGAGAGATAGTGAGATAGTTATTTTAATCAGTCTGATGCCTATAGAAAGCAGCTGTCTATCACACTCAGTAGGTATTGTTAAGTGAAGGTGGGTCTGTAAATCAGGAAGCACAGTCTTTGGTGTTGAATGTCAATTAAAAGTACTGTATGTTGTGATGTGCACATCTACTGTATGTCAGTGTCGTCAAATGCATGTATGTGGGACACAACCACTGTTCCTGCTTTCAACACTTTGCTCTTGCCCTGAAAACGTCATCACAGCCTAACAAGAAGAGACAGAATAATAATTAAAAAAAAAAAAACATCTGGCTATTCTCAATTTGGGCCTTAGTTTCCTCTTTAGTTTTTATCATTGTGACAACTGATTATGTTCCAAATTGTGTCACACAACTGCTTGGCTGGGACACCAGCCCTTGTGACTACTGACTGGAGGCAACAGTGGAAACCAAAACGCAGTTGAAAGCAATGAAATACCACAGTAACACCACATTTAATAACTGTAAGCAAACAGTTGGCCTCACCACACACGATATTTCTCAATTTCTGATTGTTTTATAGTAGATAGAACTGATGATATTGATTTCCATTCCCATGGCCTGCAGACACTAGCAGATGCACTGTTGTGTTTATTGCTTCTGTTGACTTGGCTGTATTTTTGCACTTTCTGTTGCGTAGTGGGAGAAAATGTAGCCTGCACAAACCGCACATAATCTGCTGATAAATTCTCAGTTTCTTGAATATTCATGTCATCCTTTTATTTGAAAAAATAAAACACAAGATAAAAATGATGATTAACTTTTTCATCTATTATTTGCTGCAAAATATAGTGATGTGGTGTCTGTGACTGTGTGTGCATATACAGTCAACGTACATGCATACACATGTGGCATGAAGAAACAAGTCGTGTCAAAGTGTAACTTGACAATATGTTTGGATTAGGATGTTGTGTAGCTTTGAGTGTGTGTAAAGTGACAACAGGTATACCTGCACGCCCATACATTGTGGCGTCAGAGGGTTTTACAGTTGCGCTGATGGAGGAAATGTGAGATGACAGATGAGAAAGAGGAAGACAGAAAGAGAACATGACTCAAGTTCCCCACTGAGCCTCTACTCCTTTTTTTGTTGTCTTCCTTTTGTTACAGCTGTAACCTCTATTTATGTCTTTCAACCAACCAAACAAATGTCATAAATTACAGTCAGTGATAGAGTTCCAAGAAAGACACTTATTTGTATCAGAAATATTACTTGTAATCACTCTTAACTTCTCTCCCATCCCTCTGTCCAGTTGTAAATACAGCTGCAGCTCATTGTGATTGTCACTATGGCTTTGTCAAATCACCCGTGACTAAGAAGCCTGTTACAGTATCTGTTTATGCACACACATGCACACACACACACCGCTTCCATGTGTGTCTAGAGGGACACTGACAGCTGGTGAGGATCATGTGAGAAATGTGATCACTGTGTATTGTGCTTTCTGGCTCTCGTGATGTGGTGTGTGTGTCATCGTGTGAATGTCGGTGTGTTGGTGGGGGCTGCACCAGAAATGCAGGCAGATTTTTTATTTTTATTTTTTTAAATAAGGTGCACGTGTGGAAAGAGTTTTTAAGATGCAGAGACATTTGAGAGTCCTAGACCTTGAGGGAAAAGTTTCAAGCTGTGCTAGCCAGCCTGTACCCCTGGTGTAGTGTTAGATTATTTTAAAGTAGGATTATTTTGCTCTGTTCTACCGCTGTGAGCAGAGAGACAGACATTATCCACCACAGGCCTACACGTACAAACACACTTACGCACAAATGCCAATGCTCTTACTTTCTCTTTCTCAGAGACACATGCACAAACTCAGCATGTCAGCTAGCAGGTGGTGAACTATCATTGAGAGTCACATCTCTCATCTTTTCCTGCGCCCTTTCTTCATCTCCTTCCTTTCCTCATTTCTTCTGTTTTTTTTCTCCCTCCTCCCCTCTCTCCCAATGTGCTGACATGCACCTACTGGCACTTGGATTTTCACTTATACTCCCTACTAGTAATAGATTTTAGACTACTGCTATTCAGCCTCTCTCCTGGCACCCCATTGTTAAAAGACACCTGCAGAGAGACAGATAAATGAATGGATAGAGAAGAAGGCAGTATACTTGGCCTGTCAGACTAGAGAAATATAATGGTTTTGGTGCTTAACGTCTTTCTATTTCATCAGTCCTTTGCTCTTCTGCTTCACCTTTTGTCTCAGTTTCCATTAAATATTCATCTTGGTCCTTTTCTTCCTCGAGTAAGCAGGAAATGAAATGTGCACTCTTAAGGGTTAGGGTTAGTCTTTCTGTTTACAGGCAGCCTTTCTCATTAAGCATTCATGTTTATAAAAAGTTATGAATGATAGAAAACCAACTTTTGTCTCTTTCCTCACTGCCAGTTCATTCGTCCTTAAATGAATGAGCCACCGTTTAGAACCTGCTAAAAGCGTACAGTGTAACCTCACTGAAGAGTACTTTTCAAATATATTATTGATGATGAGATTGGATTAGTGATTTGAAGCCCTGACAGAAGTAGCTGTCGTTATGATCACATTTTTACAGATAAGAGGCTCAGTGACGAGTAGCACATGCACTATGACAAGGACTTGACATGGCTACCACCATACGCCCTATCAAAAAGCACCCTTATTGTTTTTCAAGCATCAAAACAGCATCAAAACAACGTATCAGTTTCACCATTAGGGAGTCCAACCACGATCTAACGTTAAGCAAATGTGGACGCGTCAGCCAGACCTCTGTTACTGATTCTCCCTCCACCTATTGTCTGAAGTTACTGTAAATGACTTATGGATGTGTCACGTAGGCGTTGTCGGTCATAGTATCCATCCTCCATTGTGTGCGGTAACAGAGGAAACCATTCAGCGACAACAGTGAGGAGAAGAGTGGGTGGCAAGGTAGCGTTCACAGCCATCAGAGGACAGGGGAGCAGGAGTAATGTGGAGGATAGTGAGGCAGAGGACAGACGCTCTGCAGCTGCTTCTACACAGCCATGTGCATGCAACACATGTAGGCGTGCACTGACTCTCAGTTACATACTAATACATACTGTACATACAGGCAGGTGTGCCACAAAATCTGTCATGCTTTTACTCTTAGTTAATAGGTCAAATGTGCCGTAGGAGTGCATACAAATTCTCTACAACTGCAACTTTTCTGAATTTTGAATTCATATAGTAACTTTTTAACTAAATACGATATCAAACTAATAGATAACATGCAAAGCCAGATATTGGTAATGGTAAACGGGGGATGGGGGTGAAAATGAAGGAGGGGAGGGAGAGAGAGAGGGGGAGAGAGAGAGAGAGAGAGAGAGTCAATCTACCTATGGTAAATATCAAAGCCAAGCCTCTTACAGTTATCCCTAGTGAACTTGATTAAAGGTTATTCTAGAAAGCTGGTGATCAATCGCTCAATATCACCCTGCATAATCTACCTTCTTGGAGATAAGGCATTTTACCAACTGCCATGCAGGAGGAGACATATAGGAACTACCACAAGGTCATCCAGATTGATTTCCACTCCACCCAGAGATGTTGACAAGTGTTGCTTCTTTCATCCAATTTGTTTAATGCTCAAATTAAAAGAGCCACATCTTGTGCAGAATTATTTATTTAGCAATCAATTGGCTTTGCCCGGAGTCGCACCTCAGGTGTCCACTCTCAGATATTAAGATAAAAGATTTAAAAATAAATGTGTAATGACGATCAGTGAGGGAGGGTGGAGGCCAGGGAGAAATAGAGCTGGTTATCAGTATTCAGTGTTACCAGCTGAATAATATTAACACCATCAATGACGGAAAAAGGGCAGCTTATTTTTGATGTTGCTCTCATCACAGCTGCTTTTAGTGTTGTTTCAGTAAGACGCACTGTGCTCATGTGTATTGTTTAAATGTGTGTCTATGTTTGACTATTGGCGACATGCCAAACACACAAACTCCTCAAATTCAGCCCAGAGCAGTCGTTGCTGTACGGTGCACACTTAAAATCTGTCTGAATTTTCCATGTTGCAAGAGGAAGTAGTTGTATGTATAGTTGTACTTGATATAGAAACACTGTTGCACAGCAACCTTAAAATGATGTGCTACTGAGGTTAACTCAAACACAATCACTATCACAGTCACATTCTTGCTTTGGCTGTGCTAACACTATAAGCTAACTCTTATTTTCTCTTGTCTCTCCAAGCTTCCCAATGTAACTACATCACAGTGCACCTTCCTCAACATCAGCTTGTTTCAATAGACAGCACTCTATAATAATTGGATCACTACAAAACTGCATTAACTGCTTTTCACAGAGATAATGGCATCATAATTGAAATGCACTCATTTGCATGAGCAACTGGCTGGTTTTATGAATGCTTTCATCCACAAAATATCGAAATAAGCAGTGAATTTTATAATTGTGTTTATTATTGTGTCTGTAATTTGCAAATGAAAGTGAGGAGAGAGACAGAAGGTGAGAAGACAAGAGAGAGACTGGAAAGTGGAGGCAATCAGAAAGCCCTGTAATTCCCCTTTGCCCTCCTAATTGAAGTACCTATGGATTCTAATATCAAGTGGCATCAATAGATGTATTTCTAAATGTACATAATGATCAACAGCAATGATCCATGAAGGGTAGTCATATACCCACTCACATAAATGGCTATTTTATGAAGAACCCAAGGCTGAGTAAATTATGATTTGACTGATCGATGTGGCAAAATAAACTTCAGATATTTGTTTAAAAGAAATACAATCAGAATGTGGTCCTCCTCTTCTTCTTCCTCTTCCTGCTCCGCTCTTCTCAGCATGGCTCTTTCCCATCTTTCACTGTCACATCCCTTCAGTGGTGGATGTCTTTTTAATGGTCCAACACATTAAGACTAAACAGAACTCTCTGATTACAGACATTTGATGCGTTGGATCACTGGCCACTCTGCTGTCAGGCCTCGCTGTTTGATTTGTGACTGGTGCCAGTTGATTTAATCTAAAGATGATCCCCTAATTATGAATTATGGACATGACTTATGCAATGAGCTGCAACAATCTGCAAGTGTGTGGGAGAAAGCAAGGCAGAGACTTTGTGTGTGTGTGTGTGTCACATAATATAGGGAGATATTAAAATTCTACATTTTTACACTATTTGGCCCCCAGTTGACTTCTTGTGAGAGGTTCAGTCAGTGAGTTCAAAGTTCCTCTTCTTCTACCAATGTTCATTTTACATATTTAATTTTTAACCTCCTAAAGATTTTCAATCATGATCCACAGTAAGTGCACATAATTTGAAACATGCTTAATAAATATTTATTTCTTAACATATTCATCTTTTCCTAATGAGCAGGGAGAGTAGGCTGAGACCCTCATATCAGTAAACATCTGCCATGCAGTGCAAGCTCAATATCTGTAGCTGATCCAGGAGTCTTTAGTTCTCTGCAGAGGACAGTAAAGTCAGTAAAGTAATGTATTGCTATTACAGTGTCTGGATGATAGTAAATAAAGGACACATAAAAAATCTCTACCTCTCTTGATTTCAGTCTGATGTGGTTGTCTTTCTGTGTTTCCCCCCACAGGAACAGATGGCCAATGGCGTCCAAGATCCTGCTTCTATCCCTTCTTCGCCTGTTCTGTTGATGGGCTCGTACAGTCTGGACAGGGAAGTATTGAAGAAGCTGGGTATCGGACTCGCTCTGGCAGCAGCCATCTTGGCCTTCATTGTAGAGAAACTGTACTGATGGAGCAACTGCAAACTAGAAGAAGATTGTGAACAAGGGAGAGGACAATGACATCATAGGAGCCTCAACAGGTGTGTGTGTGTGTGTGTGTGTGTGTGTGTGTGTGAAGCGGGTGAATACAGTGATAAAACTCCTTAGATCCCCTGTAACATACTCTCTTCACTCTCATTCAATTTTAAATGAACCCAAAGAAAAGAAGACAAAGCCAGTGACACCAACACAGTCAGTGATTATTTAAACATTCTGTGAGATTTCTCCTGTTTTTACTTTTTAATTAAAGGGCATAGTTTACCACTTAGCAATCAGTTTACTTTGTTTTCTCCAAACAAATTGATGTCACTGTGGCCTTCTGTCAGTGAAGTAGGAATATACACATGGCCAATGACAGGTCAGCAGTCTTCACAGACCTTAGCCAACACTTTTTGGTACAAATGACATCCTAGTTATACTAGATTTTAATTAGAATCTATTTCAAGTAGAGATTCTGTTTCCTATTTCTGTTTATTATGAGGCTTGAACATTTTCTAAGTGTTGCTGTTTCAGGAAAAGGCTATGATTTGTCTGTTGTTCACTGATGGCTACATTCTCCATAAACTGGTAAATAAGTGTTGTGAATAATGTTTTTGGGTCAATGTAGCTGTTTCACGGATAAATGAAGCACAACTCAACTGGTTGAACACATTCTGGTCATCTGTAGTAGAACAATGTCTGAGGATGACGAAACTGTCAGTCACTTTTCAGCTTGCTGAGTTGCAGAGTGATTCTCAGGTGTGATTATCCAGCATATTTTTTAGACTCCAAATATTGTGTGTTATAGAGTTGCCCACCACAGCATGTGCTATTTTATTCTGCGAAAAGGAGTAAAATACTCTGATTAAGGGTCATTTGTAACCTTTATTTCAAAGTATTTATTTTTGAATGAGAGACAGTATATTTTCAGATCTTCATAACAAACATATTTGAAGTTGTTATTCTTTCGTTAAAGTGGTTTTGTTTGTTTCATTTTATGGTTTTTGCCTCATACATTAAAGTCAAATGGAATTAATTTGTAATGTACATCTTGCCTTACCTGAATATAACGTAATTGGCAGATGTCCAGGTGGACAATGCTGACTGCTGATTGGTGGTCATTATTGACTCATCACTTTGTCCTACAGAACACCACACACCCAATGTGATTTGTTTTATTTGTATTTGACGACCAGTTCTGGTGCCAACTTAAAGGGTTGTTTCATATTTTCTCACTTACCTGTAGTGGTGTCTGGCTGATATCCACCTCTGAGATTTCTGAATGGATGCTGGAGGTGGAAAAAACAGTTTATCCTTGTTACTCTGGGTAATCCACACCACCACAAACAAAATTCAGATACTTTCTGTTGGGGTGGCAGCAGAAATCTCAGTGCCAGATATCTCAAAACGAGGGCAAATATAACCAAACTGTTGCTATACATCACGAGAGGTACGTGGGAAATGTTTTTCTTTTTCTGTAATTGAGGTGAAATGACCCTGCAATATAACCACTCTGTTGACATGTGGACTACTTGTGCTGAATGTAGTCTGGGTCATTATTGAGACAGACTATATATTGTTTTGTTTTTCTTGATTAGCATTGTCCCAACCATCCAAAACAGTTTAATAAAAGACAAATTCAATTTGTCATAAGTTAAATGACTTAAGTGTTGATTGATTGACTGATTCATTGAACAGCTGATGTTTTTACTATTAAATAAGTCCTATAGAATGAATATGGGAGAGTCCCAGGTCTCTTTACAGCGCTCTGTACTGCTCAGTTGTTGTCATGCATAAAGTCTGCCTGTGTTTCTGTCTAATGTCTTTCTGTTTTGAAGTACAAGCGTCCCAACATGTGCTCTGAAATTTCCGACAGTTAATAATGCATGCCCCAATTTATGAGTCGCATTGCACTGGCACATGTGTCTCTGTCAGTATGTCTGCATTTTTATCTTTGTGTGTGTGTGTACACATGCCCCGTGTATATTTCTAGTCACAAGTGTCTCTTTCAGCTTGTTTGTGAGCTTGTTTCTGTGTCAGAAGGGGTGTGTGTGTGTGTGTGTGTGTGTGCCTGTACATGCCTGCGCTGTCTGATGTACTGTTTCCTCCAATGCTTAATTTAGCAGAAAGCCAGCATGCGTGCATCTGTGTGTGTGTGTGTGTGTGTGGTTCACGAATGACAGGACTCATCACTCTCATTCAGAAAGCCCTGTTATTAGATATACCACTGTTTGTAGCCTACACACTAGCTTTGTATTATCTGAATATATGATGCATGTCACACATTGTGTTGACACACAGATACATGTATGTACCCTGGCTTTTTCTTGCTGGTGCATGTCACACACACACACTCTGCAATTTTGTAGTATATGGGCAAATGATGCACGTCAAGCAAACTTGCACACAAACACAGGCACCAAAGCTTTATATTACCCGATCATATGATGCATGTCTCACACAGACACACACACTAGCTTTGTATTATGTGATCAAATGATGCGTGTAGCTATGAAGCTTGTTACATCCATCCAGCAGTGCCCTATATTATTCTGCAGCCATCCATACTGTGTGACAGTTCTTTTGATGCTTTGTATGCACATTTCCTCACTGTGTATGTCAGTTAGACTGCATTGTTCTCCAATGAAAAATGGATGCAACGACACCCTTTATGTTTGGGAGATCATCACTTACTATGAAATATTGAGGCAGGAACCATAGAAAGGAGATCATTATTCACTTTGCATCATTCACTTCAGTTGTTTCTAATAAAAGCAAGACTTTCTGAATTCTTGTCTTAGTTGCAGCTGTTGTCAATTTGTCATCTACACAGTCACGTCCTTTTGATATGAAACGGAGCGACTTTGGACACAAGCCAACGAAAGGGAGGTTGAACATTAATGCACTTGCGCCTGTGTCATCTCTTATGTATCATGTCATTTAATTTCATTGATTTAAGTGTTTTAAATTCCTCGTGGTTTGGCTTGCATAAGAACGCAGGCCATGTTGTTGTTACTCAAAGAAGGGCATTTCTGTTTGAGACTGTATTTTTTAAGAGGCTGAGATGCCACATTACTGCGAGTGCAACATAGTAAAGTACCTCAGGATAAACCAGGATTTTGTTTTGAAGATTATAGGTTGTGGTCTGATCTTTCCTGATGTCAGTGGTAGATCAAACTAAGGTCTTAACTAAAGGAAATTTAGACTATTTAAAAATGTATAAACCACCACTGAGGAAAAGGTGACAGTGAGCCTGTTCTGGGGCTAGACAGCATTTGCTTTATAGCAGTCACAGCCGATTATTAGTATATGGTTTATAGGACAAATAAATAAAGATATGCATTTTAAAAAGTAGAAGTTCTAAAGTGTGGGAGGAGGTCATACACGAAATGTTGTGCTGCTATATGTCATCCCTATACAGTCCAAATTGTTCTCTCCCTCAATAAAATGTGTGCGTGCAACAAGTTAGCAGAAGGATGAAGCCATGAAACAAAATATATTCGGGATCTTTTACAGTGTATGGCTTGGTTTCAGGCAACTGTTGTATTTTCGACGTGTGGAAGTAAAAAGAAAGAAAGAAAGAAAGGAAATAAATTAAATGTAGATGCAGTTTTTTTTTCCAGGCTCGGCTGATACCTCTCTTGGTTTGTCATCTGGCTGTAACACTTTTTTTTGTTCCAGATAAGCAATCAGTAAAGTATGGACCTGACATAATTACAGTGTTGACCTTGACCTTGTCAGGTTAAGCTCAATTTAGCTCAGTCAATTTACAATGCTGTCATTCAGCATGCTTCAAAACGGTTCCATTAAAAAACATTACCATTTTTTTCTCTTTTGGCTCAAAATTTGACCAACTTCTATCTACGTGTCAGTCAAAGCGGCAGCAGCTTCTTGTGAGATTACAGAGACAATAATGTTGAAGGTGCCATTAAAATATTTACAGGATCAAAGCATTCACATCGCATTTATTTTAGCACTGATGTTAATTGACATAAGATGCAGTCAGTGAAAGCAACTGACAGAAAATATGAAAATACTGTGCCGTGTGTGTGTGTGTGTGTGTGTGGCGCTTGAGGGGAGGAGGTCTACTTAGCTCGAGAGCAGACAACAGCAGTGACTGACACTACCTTACAACCGAGGCCTGGCTGAAACAGTGTGTGTGTGTGTGTGTGTCACTGCCCTAATTAGCAGCCGCCACCCTGACCCTGCTTTGGTTTGGAGAAACGAGGACAGAAATTCCTTCTTTTCCTCATCTTCCATTAACAGCTGCCGCTTGCCCTTGACCGTGACATTACTTTACAGGATACTGAACATGGTCACAGTTCGTTTTATCTGTACACAGTACAGTTTGTATATACCATGCTCTACATGCTGCCTCGACCTTATACAGTGAACACACGGTGAAATGAAGAATGCTTGATTATGTGAAGTGATTATGAATCAATGTTACTCCACTGTATATGATTGCATTTTAGCTTTTCTCATCTATGTTCTGCTCCATTCTTATTTAAACTTCTACTGACAAACCTTTACCATTATTATTGTTGTTAACTGGTGTCAAAGTCCCTCTATCAAAGACCATCTATCTGCCTTTTGTCATGCTTAGCTCAATTTTGTGCACCTTGTAAATTAAGGTTTGTTAAATCAGAGCAATTTTTTTTTACTGTGGCAGTTAAAATAATTTTTATGTAATGGCAGTGGAACCTCCTCTCATTTTAATCAAACTTGTGATAAATGTAACTCTCAGTGAACACAGTCCTATGAACGGCTGTAAATTAAGGAGGCAGCAGGATAGACTGGGATTATGAATTGAAATATTCGCACTGAAGTGTTAACCTACAATTTGTGAAAACCAAAGGCTTCCAATTTCCTGCAACTAGGCTCAAGTACAATTGATGGATGCAAATGCAAGCCCACATGGGTGTGACCAATTAATTTTTGCAATTTTGGTGACCAACATGCTTTGTTGCTTTCTGTCTCCACCTCCCACCTTTCTCTCTTTTTTCTCTGCCTCACTCCGCCTTTCCATTTCTATAGGCTGAGGTCTGTTCACTGTGTGTAAGCACTTCAGTGCCTTCTGGAACAGAGGGGGAAATGACTTGGCAAGCATATCCATTCCTAATCATATGTGTGTGTGTCGTTTGTGTGCGTACATGAGGCTTCATGCCAGCTTCGTCCAAGCATTTAGTTTGGTGGCCCTTGTGCCTGCATTCAGTGATTGCTGTGTTTTATCTACACACACACAAACACAGACGCACATACACCCCGTTGTCGCTGCAAAGCAAACTGGGAATTCACTGCCTGCCGTGCGAGGGAGAGATTGGCTCTATTGAGTGTCTTGGTGGCTTGCCAGTTGTGTTTTCGTGTGTATGTCTTTGTGTGTCTGTGGTCTTGTGTTTTGTGTGTATGTGTGTGTGTTTGATGGGCTTAGACATCTTTGACTTTGAGCGGTTAAGGGTGTTTGTATTCACCAGTGGGACGGGGGACCAAAGTCAATATTTTAGCTCTACAGCAGCATTGTTCTTGAAAGCGCTTTAATAATCACACAGAGACATGGCAGCACTGCCGTATTACTTGGTGTTAAAACTTGTTATTAGTTTGAAGACAGTTTTAAAGACATTACTGTTTAGCTTTGGAAAAATACAAGCTTTAATGTCTCTTGACACACCATTTGTCTCAGTTGTGTGTTGTCTGCATAACAGAGTGAATTAAATCAATACATTCACGTGCCTGAAAAGTAAAAATATGGTGCGCTTGTTAAGAAATCCTTCAAAAAATCTTGTGGATCAATGATCTTTCTTCCAAAATACCAGCAAAAAGCACTTTACTGAAAAAAATACTCCTATCTTGAATGGAGGAACTGTCAGGATTCATGGACACTTAATGAAGAGCTTTTCATGAAACTCTTGAACTATTCAAAGTTCCTTTTTCCTTTTCCGAGAGTAGTTCACTCAGACAGCAGATATAGATATTGGTAGGAATACAAGTCATATTTAACAAGGGTCAAAAAAAAAGTAACTGTGAGAGGGAACTTTGCTCATTACCGCAATGAAAGACATTTAGCAGGTTTTATCTTAATGAACCATCTGAGCAGTTCTATCTCAATATTTTCCATCATGTGCATTGCATCTATTTAAACAAGAATTGGAAAAAAGTGAGAAGTCACCTTGAGGTCTCATGGCTGTTTTCTTGCTAATGCTGATTAGAGTACTTCAGATGGCAGCTATGAAACTTTTAATGATGTTGTCACGGAAATATCTGTACATTGCATGAGACTCCTGGAGGCTGGTTAGTTGCCATGGTGAAGGGTTCTATGGCGTTGTCCACACGTGAAAAAATACTCATTTACAAAACTACATTGGTAATGTTCAATGGCAACCTCCTCAGATGTATGAAAGGTCAGTACTATTATCTAAGGCTGGGTCAGGTTCCGAGTACTCTTAACAGATTTTTTTTTCTTTCAGACAGGGATTATGTATGAGTACTATGCGCTGATATCTGTAATAGTAAAAACAACATGCATGTGGGCAGCTAGCAGAATGGCTCTAAGGAGGGCAACGTCTGTCGGTCGGTCGGTCCACCACTTTGGGCCAGACTAAAATATCTCAACAACAGTGGGATGGATTGCCATGAAAATCTGTAGACATTCATGGTCCCCAGAAGATGATTCTAGTAGGATTAATCTTTGGTGATTTCCTGACATTTCCTCTAATAAGGTTGACATTTTTGGGGGTTTTTTTTGTTTTGTTTTTTGTGAAATGTCTGGAGAACTATTTGATGGATTGCCATAAAATTTGATACAGATGTCCCTGGTGCCCAGAAGTTCTAACCTAATGATTTTGGTGCGCCACCAGCAGGTAAACGATTGAATCCAGTGAAATATCATATATTATTATAACATCTCCTGGATGGATTGGCAAACATTTTTTAAATTTTCATGGTTCCCAGATGATGTATCCTAATGGCTTTGGTCATCCCCTGATGTTTCTTGTAGTGCCCCCATGAGGTTGATATTTGTGGACTACTGGGTGGATTGCAATGAAATTTGGTACACACAATCATGCCCCCTTCAGGATTAATTGTCATAATTTTAGTAATAAACTGACTATCTGGTACCATCATCAGATCAAAATTTTGATTTGTCCAATACTTTGGTCTATGACCAAATACCTAATGCCATTCCCATCAGCCTGTTGTACTTTGTGTTTAGTGCTAATTAGCAAAAGTTAGCATGCTAACACGCAAAACTAAGATAGTGACCATGGTAAACATTATACCTGCTAAACATCAGCATATTAGCATTGTCATTGTGCGTGTTAGCATGCTGATGTTAGCATTTAGTACAAAGCACCATTGCACAGAGCTGCTAGCATAGCTGTAGACTCTTAGTCTGTTAAACCTCATAAACTCACTTTAAAACAATCATAGCAATAAACCCCACATCTATTTAAAACTATGTTGTTCCTACTTAGTGTAAGTATATTTCTCCCTCTACATTTCTAAATGTGTCCTAATACTTTGACACAACCTGCTTGTAATTATTCACTCTGTTGCCTGATGGTCGATTGCACCCCCCTCTGATACTGTGAAATGACCATGTCATAAAATCTTTAGAACGAACGAAGAAATCAATAGAAAGTCATGTTTGGACTTCAGAAGGAGGCTGTCAACTGACGTTTGATGGAATTATAAAGACACACACACACTGAGGGTAAGCAGATCCTGTAAATGATGGTGGAACTAATCTATTGCTGCTAATTAAAAATGAGCGATAGGGAAGGAAGAGCAAGAAATGTGTATGTGAGGGGGTGGGAATTATTATGTGAGAAAGATCCATAAAAGAGCCATAAAAGTACATGCAAGAGAGAGAACAAGAGTCACAAGGACCGGGACTTCTGGCAGTTTCCTGCCAAGACCGACAAATGACATCCAGCATCATATGAAAATGTTACAATAAAACTAATTTGATGTGAACTTTGAACATGAACTTCTACCCAACATATAGTGAATGCATTATTTCCTTCTCGAGACCCACTTTAAATCCTAAACTGTACAAACTATAGGAACGGTGTGTACATAGGATTGTTCTTCTGAGAGGCATATAGCCCCTTTTCACGGCAGACATTTTGACTTGTCAAAGCAGGAAAAGCACAGGTGTAAGTAATAAATGGAATGCAGCCATCATTAATGTTATTAATTCCACCTGTGCTTTTCCTGCTTTGACCAGTCAAAATGTCTGCTGTGAAAAAGGTCTATTGTATATTAGTCTTGCAGAGACAAACTAGATCTTGCGAGCTCACATGCTCAACTAATAAGTGTTGAGTGACTCGCCTGCTCTCTTGATTTTAAACAATGACCAAAAATGTGCTCTAGCATTATTCTACAAGTGCATGACTTACTTTTTGCTTCAGATTTATTCAAAGACTTATTTTAGTTGTTAGTTGAGAAGAAACTTGACACGTCCATAACACTAACCAGGCCTTTCCAGTTTGAAAGTGACCAGGAAAGTCCTCTGACAGTGCAGTGTGTAGTGTGTTTGTCCAGTCAGGTGTTGGAAAAGTTCATGTTTATGTCTGAGTGAAAGAGAGAACTGTCATTCGCTTATTGTGCAGCCTACTTGAAATGAGGTCTCCCTCTCAAGCAAATCCATCTGTGATGCTGCCAGACCACAATGAGTGAATTGAAACTGTGGGCTGGCTTTTCTTTTTAAGCTCTTTACCAGGCTATTATTTTCCACTAGCATAATCATCACATTTTTATGAAGTGTCAGAGCAAGTATTGGAGACATCAAGACCTGGCCCTGTCTGACCATTGAAATTAACATTACATGAAAAACTTCACTATATGATTCACCAAAATTAGACTGAAACAATTCTGAACCAATTAAAAAAAAACAATATTTAGGTGCTAACCTAAAAAAACAATACAGCAAGCAACATATCAACATATATTCAATACCAGTATGTCTGCTTTTGCTGGGATAAACCAGTACCAGTAAATGTACGTACTAAAGACCAATATAAACCCAGTCAGGGCTGCTATCTCCATCCAGGTATGCACATTTCCACCAGGCCACTGTAGAGCAAACCTTCACTATTACTGACAGATCAGATGGACTAAACATTCCCTCACTGTATCTCATCAACTTGACCAATTTATAGCTCTGCATCTCTGTGTGAAACATGACTGCTGAACCTGAACATCATGCTCACTCAGAGCAAGCCGTCATTTCTTTCTTTCCCCCTCTTCCTCTGCTAGTACGTCTTCCTCTTCCTTTTACTTTTTTTTTTACTTTGCTCCCTTTTCCATCTTCCTTCTATTTCTCCCTTGGATCTCTTCATTCCTCATTTTGTCAGTTTATGCCAGTATGCTGTAAGACTACGTCTACATTAAGCAATCTAAATTTTAAAAAGCTGTTTTCTTGTGAAAACACTTTGTGTCCAGAGTTTCTAGGTTGTTTTTGTAGAGATCTCAGTCCACACCGTGAAAACAGCTTCCTATCTCTTCTTCTTCGCCCTCTTTTAACTCGACAAGCAACAAAACTGCGCATCACAGCCAACATCTGGCAAGGAGAGGGGCAGACGGCCCAGCTGACCAAATCATTATTGTTATGGCTGCAACGTCAAAACATAAATACAGGTTCATGATCGGCTATATAGATGTTTAAAATGCTTGATTACAGAAAAAGTTAGAGATGACAGAAAGTTGTCTTCTTAACCTCTGCTGCCCCACTCCCCACCCTAGCTTGAGCTACACACTCAGCCAATTACTCTGCCAAGTGACAGCCGGTTACACCTCCGTTCAGTGTCCTCCTGCTCTCTGTGGTCACTGATGCTGTGTTTCCAAATTCACAATATAGTGTTCTCATTTACATATGAGCATGAAATAGTCATTTAATCGCGGTCCATAAACACTAACCAGCAGTCATTCCCAAGCTGCTGAAATCATTATTTCATAATAAGCAACGTCGTCTGACAAAGCCAACACAAATCCAGGTTAATGACAACAGCTCTGCTGTGTATTTGGCTGTATTAGCATTTAAAATGAACGACCACAGGTTGTCCTCTTAACTTTGCTGGCACTGTGGCACGCGGCCCCCGTCCGTGAGTGAGCTGGCTTAGGTCATCGTTTTGCAAAAGCTCCGTTAACCCTGCACACACTGCTTGATTACAGATTACACCAGGCCAGCGTTTTCAGATTTACACACGTTCAAGGCCGTTTTGGGGGGAGAAAAATGCTGTTTTAGTCTGGACAGAGGGCTGAAACAGAGAGAAAAAGATGAAATATTACAAATTTAACCAGCTTAATGTGGACATATTCTCAGAAACGAGGGAGCTTACCTGCCCCCCTTTTCCCCTGTGGAGAGTCAGACAGTAGGCTACACTTACAACACAGAGTTCACACGCACAAATGTGTGCACACACATATTTATAAAGTACTCTTATTGTAAAGCCCTGATAAGAGGGAGCTGCTATTTAATAGGCACCTCTTCACCTCATAGTGTGTCTGAGTGAGAGAGTAGAGCTGTGACAGGTTAGAAATGACTTAATATCACAACTAATTACACACACATGCAAGCCTTTCATGCCTGTTTTACCGTCTGCTTTAGAAGATTGTTTTTTCTTTGTTTCTGAGAGTTTTTTTTCTGTTTCTTGAATGTAGCTTTTGCTGACAGTTTGCGTAGCAGGCAAAACAACAATCACACATACAGAGTTGGGAAGTCATTCACAGGGCAGCCTCGCAGCGAGAGGAGTCAGAAATAAAAAATGAACAAAGAAGAAAAATAATAATAGCATCCAAATGCCCTTAAGACATTTTCATCACATTTTTGTGTCATGGGAGTTTTCACCCCGTGGTATGTTTTTTTTTCTTTTATCACTCTCTCTCCCGCTCCCTTCCTTGTTCATTTCCTCTTTAGTTTCTTCCTTTTTCCCCTGCTCTTTTTTTCTCTTCCTCTTTTCATGCCGCCCTTCGTCTATCTTGACAGCTCCAGTTAATTCAATGTCAGCTCTGCCAGCTCACCTCATCACTGTGAGACAAACCGATCTGAGCACAGGAGAGAGTGAGAGCGAGAGAGTGGAGCAGAAAAGGAGAAAGGTAAGAATGGAAAACTAGTAAAAAAAATAAATGAATCAATAAATGGATAAGAAAGGTAAAAAATAAAAAAATACACGAGTTTGCACTGAGCTTTCCCACAATCCTTTGCCTCTTACAGAAGAGGCAATTACAATTTCACAGGTTGAAATTAAAATCCCCTGTGGTATGTGTGTGTGTATGTATTTGTGTGTGTGTGCGTGTGTGTACTCCATGAGATAGAGCAGGCTGTCAAAGTGATTTCAAGCTGTTTATAGTCTAAGCTCACAAAATGGATCCTCGTGCGGCAAAAGGGGGAAAAGAATCTAAATCTCTCCCCTCCCTTTTTTTTTTTTTAAAAGAAAACTAATTCCTTGAATATTAATTGCCTGGCTTGACGATCGGCTTATTTGTTTGTGATGAGGCTGCAAAAGAAAAGTACCCATAATCCCTGTCTCTTTCTCTCTCTCTCATGCTGTCTACTGTCTGCTTTAATCTCTCTTTCTGCCCCTTTTCTTTGCTCTCTATAAATATTTTTCTCTCTCTATCTTCCTCGTTCTTGGAGCATGTTTGTAGATTTTTTTTTTTCTTAGGTAAAAAGAGGAGCATTTTTGAGTCGATGTAGCAGTGTCATCTAATATCCAAGTTCTAATATCTAATTTCTGGTCCTGCTTTATTTACATCCCTGAAGATTTATGGCCCACGTCAAGTTTCATTTTCAAGCCCCAGAGTGTAGCTTGATTTATTCCCATTATAATAGTATCTCCACTTTCCAGTTCCTCTCTCAGATTCCTTATGGCATACTGTGTCGGCTACAAGCGCCATATAATCTCTCTGAGTGTTTGTATCAGTCATCAGCGTTTATGGGGTATCAACCTTTATTCAACCAGGGGAAGTCAACTGAGCGCACTTGCTTTTATCACGGCAACGCTCTGGTTCACATTCACAGCTAAGAACTGTGAGTGTGGCCACGTGCTCCTGTTGTCCACTGAGCTGCTCCACTGCAGCAGCTGAAGGCCGAACCCCTTGCTCAAGGGCACTTCAACCGTGGCTAGTGACGGAGGGGGAAAAAAACTCATATTTGACTTGACAATCTGATTTAATTGAGACTTCACTTGATGCATAAAGAGAACTGACTTTGGTTGTGGTGACTTGACAGAGACAGACCGCTGTGGATATGCTTCTGCATCGAAGAGAGCTCTGACACGGGGTTGAAACTCGATTGGACATGCTGAAAGAAAGCATTCCCTGTAAATGCATCTTGCTATCAATGTGACCTTTAGTTTATTAGCATAGCAATGCCCCATGGTGTGTTTCTTGCTTGTAAAAGAAAATTCACAACAGTAAGCATGTCACAGCTACTGCAACACCCCAGTGTTTGTCATGCTTTCCTACTCATCAAGTTTCAAGATAATCTAATTCGCTTTAAGCCCAGTTTAGAACAAAGTGTCGTGGCGAGACGAGTTGAAACTTGCAATGTGCTGGTCCGCAACTTTCTGAAACCTGCCAGTTTACACCAATGCGACTAGACGAGACGGTGTATCGTTTCCATAGCAACACCTCTCTGTACTTCCGTTCTATCTGCTGGCTTTTCAGGCTTTAGCTGTAGCTGGATAAAATTTGTAGCGTATTAAAATATGAATGAATTGATGAAACGGCAAAAACATAAAAAAAAATGAGCAGGTCGAGACGACCAGCTGACTTCACTACGAGCTTATTGGCTGTTGAAAAAGGTGACGTTCCTTACGTTCTAAAACCAGCCACTGGCGACTTGACAAGCTGAGTCACAGGCGACGCCATCAGCCGGCTTGAGTTGAGCTGAGACGGGCCAGTTCATACTGCTGCATCTTTTCCCTGCGACGTTCTAAAACGTTTTCGTCTCGTTGCGAATCTTTGATATTAAATTGGAACTGGACACTTGGACTGCAGTATTTATAGTTAAAGCTTGAAGTAAAACTTTAAGACACTAATGACATGGTCGCACTGGGATCAAGACTTTTGGCTCAAGATCTGAGTTAAGGATATGCGAGCGCTGCAGAGTGGAGAGTGGAGCGGCATGATTTTGCCTGGAGCTTAGAGTCTGAGGAATACAGTTGCATAACCAACATGAGCTTTTGTCTCGCTTTATTTGTGTAATTTGGACCCTTGGTTTGCATTTGCAGTCTGTGTCTCAAACACATCCACAGCCGTTAACAGTCCATGGATGTGTTCTCTAGCTGACAGTGCAGACATTTGCAGTAACAACATGTCCTCCTTCATGCGTATGGAGTGTGTCTGCGTATGTGTGACGGATCAGACTTACCAGGAACTCAAACTGATTCACTTATTTTCCTCCTGGTCTCCTTCTTTTTGCTCCTGTCTCAGTACATTAAGGTAGTGGAGGTATGCAACTTGGGATAACAGCAAATTTTTCACTCAAGTTGAAACATTTCCAACTTGAGCGCATGTGTCTTTGCTGCCTTAGGTGAATCTACATTTCCACTTGACTTTGTATATATTCAAGCCACCTCTAAATTTCACTTCACATGCAAAAAACACATTCCAACAGCCCCATAGTGCAACTGTAGGGCAGCATTTACACTTTGTTACTGTTACAGTGATAAGACAAACTGAACCTGTTTCAAGCCCTGCTACAGAGGGAACAGGTTTTTTTCTCTGTATGGGCAGATAAAATAACCCGGAGTGGGGAACAGCAGATAGAAATCCTGCAGCACCTGGGAGCAGAGTGATTACAGAATGCTTCGGGCAGGGAGCGGAAATTGCTGCCGCTCCTTCTCCACTCACTTACTCTCTCTGCTTTACACTGACTTGGAACTTGAGCAAGGTTGACTGGGTCGCACCTCTGGTGGGGCTCTACTCATTCACTTTCATCTACATCTTTTTATGCTGTCCTCAAGAACCAGTTTAAGCCCTCTTCTCTAACCTGTAGGGCTCTTTAGCAGAGTGGATGTCACAGCACTGGAATCAGCAATGTCCAGTTGGAAGGATATTCTCTCTCTCTCTCTATTTATCTATTGTGCCACAATACAGATAGATTATTATTTTCAAAAGCCACTTTTCCATAGAGTCCAGTGGCAGTTACAGAATGTGTGTAGAAAACTTTTACATTTTGGAAAATTGGTGATGGGGACTTGTGTCTTCCAGTTGCTATAAACTCATACCTCCTGTTGACTGCCAGTGGCAGTGTGGTGTAACAGCTTCACAGTGAGGTTTTACTGACAGTCCTGATGTACTTTCATAAGTATGCAGCACTTTGGGAAATCAAGCTCTCCTGTCTGGTCATTTCTTTTGATTTTCACCATCTGCTGCACTAGTCTCACCCATGGGACTGGTAATGTAGTAATTACTACTAAATGCATTGACAAGCAAATATTTTTGCACTTCTTGGTGCAAAATCTCACACTTACAACAGTTTTTAGAGCCTACAATCCCTGCAGAAAAATAATCTAAACACTCCTAGAAGAGTTGGTAGCTTCCAGAGCAACCCCAAAGCGTATCAAGAAAAATAACATCTCCAAATGTTGTGTTAAGTGAGATTGCAGTGCTTGTGCTGAATGAGT
The DNA here is from genome assembly GCA_008360985.2 of Macquaria ambigua. Taxonomy (NCBI): domain Eukaryota; kingdom Metazoa; phylum Chordata; class Actinopteri; order Centrarchiformes; family Percichthyidae; genus Macquaria; species Macquaria ambigua. The sequence continues at coordinate 36,476 of VMKM01000442.1, read as the reverse complement.
TTTTGCAGGGTGTTAATGTATAAACCCAGCTGAGCAGGGCTCACACTTTGCAGAGGACAGGCTTATGGAAAACATATTTTACCCAGCGTGGGATGGTGTAAAAAAACAGACTTTATCTTTCCCTCCCTCGCGCTCTCTCCCTCTCTCTCTCTCTCTCCATAGTTGAGTAATAATGTTAAATATTAATCTAATAGTAGATGCTGTATGACTAGTAACAGCACATCTTGCTGACCTGTGCTTTTATGCTCCCTGCAGTATGTGTGTGTGTGTGTGTGTGTGTGTGTGTGTGTGTGTGTGTGTGTATGCTCAGTAGTGTTAAGGGCATTAAAGTGTGAAAGCGTTTCTAAATTGCTCTTAAATTGCTCTAGGGAGGGGTTAGGTGGATATATGCCCTGCAGGGCTAATGGATGGAGCATCACTCTTCCATGTAGAAGAAGAACCTGCCGTCTTAGGTACACACAAAATACCTTCTGTATGTATAGATATGCACAAATGAAAAGGCAAACACACATGCACTGCGGTGCTTTCCCCATCGTCTCAGCCACACTGATCATCCTCCTCTGATCACCTTCCCCCTTTTTGCCCTCCTCCTCCTCTTGCCCACCTCTTTTTGATTCTCATAACTTAATTATTTTTCTCCTTCCCCTTATGAAAGAGGAGAACTTGATTTCTTCCACTCACTCACTCTCTCTCTCTCATTGCCCCATCCCCCCCCTTTTTTTATCTGTCTCCCACCCCAGTCAGGTTTAATCCTGTTAGTCACGGTAGATATATGGGGTCCTGCTCACTCTGTTTGACTCTCTTCCAGAGAGACATTCCCCAGAGAGACCCTATAGATCCAGTTGCACACACAAAGTGCACACAAGCACACGCTTCTGCTGCGAAACATGCGTTTACACAAATACACACATGCATACATTGGCTATACCCACTTTCACCATTGTGAATGTCAGGATCAAAAGAAGTTTAAAATGAGGATTTCATCAACTATTGAAGAAACTGGGGGCTCCGTTTAAAATACATTATACAATACATTATGCAGTGTATATGCTGCCTTTAAACAACATATCAATATACTTTGGCTAATGTCTTTGATGCATGAAATGAAACACTTACCCAGTAACCATCAATATGACTTGAAATCATTTTACGTATATCCATTTCCATGTCCATTTCTTTTCAATCGTTTCTTTTGAAATATTCTCTGGTCACTGATTCTTTTCCATCCTGCCACATAAAGTTCACCTAAAGTTTCTTTATTTTTACAATATTTGCCTACTAATGTCCACCACATGAAGGCATTAATGCTAATCTGTGTGATTCTCTTGTAGTGATATTGTACAGTATTGTAAAGTATTAATACACTTCTTTTTGTCTAAAACAGATCAAACCAAGAGGAAGAGAGAAGAAAAGAGAGATTTGACACTAAAACAGAGAAGAGACCCCGCTGTAGACTGCTGTTTTCATGTCAGCCCACTGAAATGTTAAGATTACTCCCTTATTCCCTGAGAATACTGCACCGTACCAGATCATTAAAACTAGATTTCTCTAGTGTGTTAGTGTTCTGCTATGAGATGATTCAAATGTGTGGATGTACAGTACATGCCTTTGCAGTTCCTGTCCTTTATATACAAGTGAAGGGATGGTGGAGGTGGATCGACTTTCAACCAGCCGACCTTTAAGGATGTCAGGTCATTAACACCCAAACTGTTAAAGCATGCCTATGCCAACAGATGATGCCAAACTCTGACCTCAATCCACTGATTGTAACGTTATTTAACATTATTGTTGACAAGAAAAATTCAGTCTTTATGGTGTTTTTGATTCATTCTATGCCTGAAGGACATACAAACTGCCTTGCTCTGTTTTCTCCATTTACATTTTTGTTTTAAATATTCTGTCTCTTTCATTCTGTCCTTCTTTATCTGTCTTTTTTGTGTATTTCTTTCTATATTTCGGTCTTTCCTTCCTTCCCACCTATCTGTCTCTCAAGTTTGCGGTAGGGGGCGGTTGTCTGCTTCATGGACCAACAACAGAGGTCTGTGTTTGTGTGTGTGTGTATGTGCTCATGGGCCCCATCCTGATTCAGGCCTTGTCTGTGGGCCCCCCTCTCATTTTAATTAAAGAGCAGATGCACTACCCCTGTCCCGTCTGCCATCCCCTTTTGTATGTGTGTGTGTGCGCGCGTGTGTGCATTTCTCTTGTTTGCACTCAGCGTGCCCTCGCCATGTGCCAGTTTTAAGCCATATTGTACCCAGGGCTGTTAGTGTCACCCATATGGAAGGGGGAGAAAGGGAGGACGTCTACACAGTCAGTTCGTCAAATAGGTTAAAAAATATACATTTTGTCATATGTGGTATGGTTAAATCATTTTTCAAAGCAGATAGAAAGACACACACACTCATATGTACACACACAAACAGCAGGTTATATACAATGTGTTTGTATCAAGATATAGATTAATAAATACCTGCATGATGCTGACCTAGAATACAGATGAAGTTGTTTATTATCATGATAACAGGTTCTTGCGGGAAATCTTCCAAGTTGTTCACTCAGAGCACAAAAATGAATTCCTGCGGGCTAAAACTAAATGTGTGTGTGTGTGTGTGTGTTTCAGAGAGAGAAAGAGAGAGAGAAGCCAGGCTATGTATAAATATAGACAGTGTGAGAGGTACAGTAATTCTTAGCAGTTGCTTCCTATTGCATCAGTTGACAGTGAACAGATGGAGTCAGCTAAAGACCAACTAATAACTTTGGTGATGAATGTGTTGGAGACCGGACACAAACACACAAAACAGACTTTCACAGGGAGCTAAATAAAAGTTTTAAGGGCATTCATATCCATCCATCCATATTACATGTCATACATTGTGTGTTACTGTCTCTTTCTCTCTGCAAGCCATTTGCTTTTGAGATACATTGTCAAGCACATATTGGTGAAAGGACATTTTTTATTGAAGATAGAAGATAGGTCAGTGGTCGACAAAAAAATATTCATCATCCTCTGGGGACCATAAATATCCTAACCATATTTCATGAGAATTTGCCCAGTACAGACATCTTGCTCTGGACCAAATTGGTAGATGAATGGGAAGACAGACCAACTGAAATTGCCTAATAGGCCCCACTGCTAGCATTTCTAGTCTATACTGTAGAGGATCACTAAAATACAGATACAACTGCAGATTTAAAGAAGTATTTTATGTTTCTTCTCCCATTGTACCTCTTAATTAAACAAATCAAATGCTCAGTCCAGGCACCATGTAACAACCTACTGCATGCCACACTGTCTAAATTCAGAATAGCTTTTTTGTCTATATATTTGGATTCACACTAACTGGTTCTATAGCCTTGGGTGAGGCTTTACCATAGAACTAGTGTTACACTGCATAACCTTTGTTTTCCTCCCTTCTTTGCAGCAACTTAAAGTTGCCTCTGGTTGTTGCTGTGTTTTGTCTCTTTCTGACATATGAACAAGACGAATTCCTGTGCTTTTATTATTCTTAATAAATAAGGGACATTTCTACAGTGACTGCGATGACAACAGCAATACAGTGCCTTACAAATGCTCTTAATGGAGCTGTCTGGCAGACAAAACAACGTTTTTAGGAAAGCTCACGGTGTAAGAGCTCCCTGCAAGTCAAGGTTCTCTCTACTTGCCTGCTTCTATTCATCCTGTCTTTCAATGTGTTATCTCTTGCCATGAACATAATGGTGAACATTTTCTTTTTGTGTGTTGTATCACAAACAGAGGATGAATGGCATAAGTTGCTGCTGCAGTGTGTGTGTGTGTGTGTGTGTGTGTGTGTGAGCGAACATGTTAATGCGCATTAGTTGAGGGAGAGATTGAAGCCTTACTGGTTGATGTAACAGAATGGTAATTGAAATATTGTTTTGGTACATGAAGCCCTTTTCCAAATATGCTGTATTATGCCTACAGTCTCTCTGAATATCTCCTTCTCTCTCTTTCTCTCTCTCTCTCTCTCACACACACACACACACACACACACACACACACACACACACACACACACACACAGACTTTTAGGCACAAGGCCCGTGTTGCTACCCAGAGATTTGGCAAGTCACTCACTTCAGGATCTATGTGTGTGTGTGTGCGTGCGTGTGTGTGTGTGTGTGTTGCCAGGGCATTACAACATCTCTAATTCCCTCAGCCAACCAAATCACAATTATGAATGTTGCTCTAGTTGTTTTTTCCAGTAGTTTATAACACACTGAGGATATAATGTACAGCAAAGAAAGTGTGATTTTTGTAAACAAAATATAACATTTTATAATCTTGGGAGATGGATGAAAATATTCTATTCCATTATTTTATGTGCTCCAATGTGAAGAATATCAATGCCCAACAAAAATATGACTTAATGAATATTAATTAAATTATATAATAAATAATAATTAATAAATATAATGAAAGCTGTGATTTCTCTCAATCACACACACACACACACACACACACTCAGATGTACATACACTTAGCCCTCTCTGCTCCTTTCAGCTCTTTTTCTTATGGATCTTTTGATGTCTCCCGTGCTTTGGATCAATAGACTGACTTTCTTCCCTGCTGGATTGTACACAGATCTGTTGTCGAAACAGGGCCAGTGGCAGGCCTGCTGGGAATGAACACACATACATACACACACACACACGCACCAGATGCTGACTAGAAACTACACTGTAATATATTGACAAGATAGGATTCTGCTGAATGAACACTGACCTCCTGAAAACCAATATGAATTTTGATTTATCGACATTCTTTCTTTGGGATCCCTTTGTGTGTATAATGTTATTAGAATAGTATATGTCAAGTGTGTGTGTATGCATGTTCAGAAAAATTCAGATAATTAACCCATTGCTTCTCAGATTAAAATGCATCTTTAGATTGTCAGCTTTGACGAAAATGAAGACAATTGTATTCGTGATTTTTCCCCTAAATAACACCAGTCCACTTTATGAGCCCTGGTGAGATGAACCTTGCCTATATTACATGAACTGTTTCCTTGACTTCTTAAGCCTTAGGGCAAAACACTCATATGACATGTAAAAAACAATATATGATGTATATAAGCTATACCACAAAGGCATGGATGCTGCAAAGTATGTGTGTGTCAAATAATATAAAACAAGCTTTAGCTGGCATTTATACTCCTGAAATTCGAATCCCTCTTCCACCTGTTCAATGACACTGGTCGTTTGTGTGTACACTTTCACCTGTTGTTGATAAAGTGACTGCACAGTGCTCCTCACCTGTCCACACACCAGTGCATACACAAACAAACACTGCTCCCTAATATTCCATTGGCTGATGAGGCAGCACTTGGGTAATGAAATGTCCTTATTAAAAGAACACAGTCCCTGTTTTTGTGATTTTTATATCATCATCCTGACAGGGGTATCCCTTGTTCTCAGCCTAAATGTAAGTCTAGACGTTCTTTTGATAAACTGTATAAAAGAAAGTAATGTGTTCCCACAAATGTCAGCTCTAAGTACATACTTGAAAATGTAGTATTTCGGTCATAGACCTCCACCAGGCATCAAACTCACAATATGAAACAATAACGTCTTAATACTAAAGCCTCAGTTTGCAAGAACCAATCAAAAAATTAATCCCAAACACCTAAAGCAATTATGTCATCAATAATTGCTAAAAAGAAAAAAAGAAATGATGCAAACAATTTTTCATTTTTTTCGTGTCAGTCAGTATATTTTTTCAAACTGTTGTTTTTGTCATGAGTACTTTCACTCAGAACGCGAATGTTACGCTGCGAAAAAGAAAAGAAAAAATTGTTCCCCGAACGAGGTTGATTTTTCTGAGTTTTCGCACACTGAATACTAAATGCATCAACCAATCACGTTGTGCGGACGTCACATCACAACTCCACAATGGCGGACCTGTTGATTGTTCTCATCTGACCTTGACCTGTATGACATGACAAGGACACAAAAATTACCACTATAAATATATTTTGATTGTTTGGGTTTAACGTAAGATACCATAGATGTTGGTGTAATGTCCTAAAAAGTGATACACACGTTGGTACATGTACAGTGATTTTGTCTGTTTGTGTTTGCGTGTGTTGCCAATGCATGTAACACCATTTCTAAATGTGAGCAATTACACTCTTACATAATCTTTTCAATCCTTCCTCTGGGACGATTCTTGTGAAATCCAGTTGGTATTATCTGTTTGCTGTATTTATTAGAGGGCAAGAGGCACGGCCTAACTCACAGCATGATACCTTTGATAAATAATTACAATCCTAACAGGATTTAGGAAAGTAGCTGGGAGAAATATTTATTTTAGATAACCTTCTATCCATCTGCACACACACACACACACACACACACACACACACATACAATCAGCAAGCCACTTAGATTCATATAATGTTATAAGGAGTGGGTGATGATGTTTATTGTTTAGGGTAAGTATTAATGCCTGTGTCTCATTAAGGGAAAATAGTGTGGGTTAATTTACCGTGCCCTGCATGTGAGTTAATTCTTCATATCGGTGAGTGCTGTTTAACCCACACTGTTCGCATCTAACATTATACATTTACTGATTCAGTGGCATTTGTAATGATTTTGAGAATTTAACCTCTTGTATGGTCTGCAGTTCACCTCTACAAATGACAAAAAAAAACACATTAAGAACACATTAAGGGTAAATTACGCATACAGTAGCATTTAAGGTATGTACATTAGATTTAAACAAATGATGTGTAACATGAATGAAATTTAAATAAAGCACATTTAAAAAAGCAGATACATTGATGTTTATCTCGCACAGCAGATATACAAGTTGTATAATCCTCAATAGTCCTGTACAAGGCATATGTAAAAATCTAAAAGTGACGTTTCTTTCTATGTTATTTTGACAGTAAAAAGGCAATTGTGCCTTGCATTTCTTTTCTGTATTTCAGAGGTTGCATAACAAATTGTTTCAACAGCTATGCAACCATTACAGAATCCTCTGCTTTGAGTGTCCTGCCTGCAGGCTGCCAGACTGCGCAGTCCAAGAAAATTGGATGTAAAATGTGCTTTTGGACCCTCTAACCACATTACTGAGTTGAATCATAGGCAAAGAGACTGCCTCTGATATCCAGAAGAAGTATATTTGACAATATTGTTACAAGGCTTATTATTCAGCCAAGCGAATAATAGAGCTGCTTTTGGGTACACTGTCATTTGAAAACTAAAGCAGTTTGGTCTTTGGCAGAGGAATGTATTCATTATTGCACCCCTGGCAGCCTGCAGTTACACCTTGGACATGAATGCTTTCTTTTGATTGCATGAAGCACACATTACATTATGTGTCAAAAGAGATGCAAATGAGACACAATATTGCCCGAACAAGCAACAAGGGCAGTCACAAGTGACCCAATCCTTGTAGATATTACAGAGTGCAAACCATCAACATATAATCAAATTCATTACAGTAAAATGCTATTTCAAATATCACTGCTCATCCTTCTTCATGCCCCGGTGTGTTTAACAGAAAAGTGTGAAACTCTGGACTCACTTTTGAGCCCTTTTAAAAAAGAATAATTGTTGTGATATTTCTGTTTTGTTTGATATTAAAGGCAAAGGCTGAAAGCTGATTTCATAAACCAAATCTGCTCTACCTAGTGCTCCTTTTAAGGAATCAGTTTGAGAGTGGAATAGTTGAAACCAAATGAACCTGCCAAACATTTTTTCATTGTTTATCTGGTATAATGTGCATCAGATGACTCTTAATCCAATGGCAAATGCTGGCCAGGCAGATGTTAGGTTCTGGAGATGGCATAAAGTTTATAGGAGTGTTTACTCACTACAATATGCATTCAGAAGTGCACTGGTGAGACTATTGGAATTAGAAAACATCAAGGGAATGGAAGTGAGAGCTAAGCCTCTCCATATTTGAAGATCCACTTGTTTATTTGACAGCTCCTGCATGGTGGATTGCACATGACACAAAGTTTGCGCAATTGACTACCAATTGGCAAACAACATGGCAGTCTTTGTCACGTAATTCTTTATAGCAGGAGTGATGGAGGGAATTTTGGTTAAAGGCACATTGGTGCTTGTGCTGCTTATATGCCAAATACTGTATGTATTAAGGTAAATATGGCTAAGATATAATCTTTTTTTTTTCTATTATTTTACGTCTTGGTGGCATTTTTCATGTGGTTTTACTGCTGTACAGATAATACTGCAGAATAGTCTGTCTCTTTGCTCCCTCCTCAGTGCATTCAAAGATCTTTATCAAGTTAACATATTTGAAGAAAACGTCAAATACCATCTATTGGGTGCTTCAAATGTGGCCCCTCTACCTTAACCATAACAACCTTTTCTGCCGATATATAAAATCTTGATGTGATCTTAAATGTCAAGAGTTGACATTATTCAGCTGGAAGCAATCAATAGATGATGTTAGTCTAAATGCATGACTTTGAATGACAAGAGGAAGTGCTCTCTGTGAGCTACACTTTATCCCCTTACTGTATAAAATCATCATGGTGGCAGTGGTGGTGTACAGAAAGTGACTTTTGTATCTACATTTTTTTTCTCTCGATCCACATATTTCTTTAAACAAAAATGTTTTCAATTTCTTTTAAAAAAGAGATAGAAGATAAAAATGAAAAATTGACACAATTTGCACTTCTTGATCTAATTCCATTTTATTTGCCAAAATCAATGTGTGCTGTAGCTGTATCCTCTTCAAACAGTGAGACTCAACATTTTTTCCCTTACTGAGAGTGAGACGTTTCCCTTTTTTCCCTTTTCTTTTATGCTGCAAATACAATTTGTAAAAAACAAAATTGCCTGAATACTGTGGACGTCATTGTCCCTTTTTGCTGGGAAAATCAGGACTATTATATGTGCTAAATTATATTCCAAAAAGCTCTTAAGACGTAGTTGCACTTGTTCAGAGCAATAATAACCCAAGAGACAGAGCTGAGCAATTAGAAAGGAGGACCAGAGGAACTGAGCTCCATTTTACCAGGAAGATACAAATAGGAGCATTTTGGGACCTTCCTCAATCTTGCTTAGTTGCAGAACTAATCTAAGCTCTCTGACCACTGACTGTCAAAACCTCGAAAGGCATTTTGCTTGATTAAAGCAAGTAAACGAGAAAAAAATACTTCAAAGTGTTTTGGATGTCAAATTTGTTGAAGACTTGAAAGCCCTGCATATGAAAGATATTGTGTCCTGCTAATGCCAAGAACACTCATACATTTACATAGGGGTAGGTGATCAAATTTGATCTCCTGCCTCAGAAACCTCAAAGCAGTTGTTTTACAAAATGATATTCATGAAAAGCACTGAAAAACAGAGTTGCACTTGATCAGAGTAATAACGACCCTGCAGGCAGAGCAGAGCAATTAAAGAAGAGTCCAGAGGAGATATGAGAACTATTAACAGCCACAGAGGACCTTCTCTCCCCCCGTTTCACTCTTTCTCTCTCTCAGCCAAGGCTAGCAAAGCTATACACTGATGAAAACATTGCTGGAACTGAAAAAGCACTAATTACAGAGAGAGGGGGGGTTATGGGGGAGGGAAGGAGGTGAAAGAGATGGAAGATCCCTCCCCTGTGCTTCAGAGACATTTCCTGTCCAATTTAATATGTTGCATCAGTTATTTTTGATCTGCTGTTTCTTGCATAAAATTGTACATTTTTACATCAAGTCACGATTCCACAGGGTTCGCTGATTGAACCCAGTCCAAGTCAAGTAAACTAGAGTGAAACAGGAAACTTGGCAAGGATATGACTGTGTAGGATGTTCTCAAAATGCTTTATTGTCACTGAGATAATGACCATGGGTGCTATGTCTTCTGTGAGCTAATGTCTAATTATTATTAATCATTGAATTTCTTGCTGCGGAGAAAATACTAATTGATAATCTTATGTGGCATGAACGTATCTTCTCTTGTTTGTCTGAGAAAAGAGAAAAGAAAGAGACTGAGTTGGGTACCACAAGACTCATTTTATAATGGGGAATATTTTTGGCGCGGTTAAAACAAACTGGTGTGATATCCCCTTTAGTCTGGTTTGTTTCAGCTGGTAAGACCACAAATAACTGCACTGCAACTGTCTGAAAGGTTGGATCACTGCTGCCAAGCAGCCTTTGCCATGGCATGTTTATGGTGCAAAGGCAAAGTGGACCAACAACGGTATATGGCACAGATATGTTATGCGTCATCTCAGACTTCTTTATTCTATCTTTTCTCCTACTCACCTGCATTTTGGGGTGTGACTCTGTACCCTGAAAATCAGATTTTGCAATTTGTTGTCTGGATGTCAAGGAATACCTTCCGAAAAACTAGGCTAAAAATCAAAAAGTTTGTGCTTGTGCAAACTGGGCCAATGGCTACCAGCACTATGTGTTCTCAGAAGAATGGTTATTTGTTGTTATTTGAAAATTACAACAAGAGTTTTAGTGGTCGGTCAAGTTAACTGAAACAAATTGGGCTTAATTTACCCCCCCAAACTGTTTATGATTTCTTAGACTGAGAAGTGGTTCCATTAACATTCTCAAATGGCCTAGCAGAAAAAAAACCCAAAACATTATTATTAATAGCTTCTCTCAAAACCTGGGCCCTGGCTCCTATTAAGGTCACGGGTCATGTCCTCCCTATTTGTTTCTGGAAATTTCAGGAGCAGAGGCACCGTTAATATTTTGTAAATGTAAATGCTCAAAACAATGATAAAACAATGTTTTTTGATTAGAATTATTGCTATTTTTTGATTTATAAGGAACAATGACTTTAGAAAGTAACGCTCTAAAAAGATTATTATTATTATTATCAAGGAAATATTGACACTTGTTTTTTTTTTGTGAAGAGTTTATCATAGCTCGTAAGCCAGTTTCAAACATGTGGCATTGCAGCAAGATACAGTTCTTCCCGTCCCAGTTGAGTTTGCACTAAAAGCTGTGACCAGGACTGCTTACAGGTGGAGAGTGACCATTCCCTCTAACATGCAAAGGGGCAACCTTGGTTCCACAGGTCAGTGCGGTTAGTTCAGAAAGCTACAGAGACTAATTCTAAATTGCCTGTGTTAGAAAGGTTACCTCAACAGGGTCAAGCATCAGCATTATTTAAAATGTCACTGATACGATGAGGACACATTCCTAGAGTGTGTGTGTTTGTGTCTGTGTCTGTGTGTGAGTGTGTGTTGGCTCATCATGAGCACCCATGGCAGTGGTAGAGATGAGCTATCATGGCCTGGCCTTAAAGTCACATTTAATTGGTGTATTCCCCCAAGTAAATAAAAAGGTGACATTTTCTCTTGGTGCCTGGACTGGAATGCTAAAAACTGACGGGCCGAGGTCCCTGAAATGTCAAGGAGGAATAATTTCCACCGCACACTCTGCCAGCTTTTGTACCTTGCCCCTGCTCTGCTCTGGGAGACTCAGAAAGGTCATCTGCACGTTTGACTCATTTTATGTCAACATCTGGCTGAGAATCAATGGCAGCTTTTCGTGATCAAAGATAAGTAGGCCACTGCTAAATTTTGTCCTGTGCTTGGCACAGTGTACTTCTGTACTTGGTACAGTGATACAATAAGGCTTAGATGTCAAATTTCTACCTCCATCTTGCATCATCCATGGTTAGGTGTTTCTCTCACAAACACACACATACACACAAATACACTGACAGAGACTGAAAGCCCCCCTGGCACAGTAAACAACTTTAAGCACCCTGGAAAACAAACAGATAAAAGCACGCCTTTGACATGAAAACATGACAATTTCCCTCTAAGAGCCTCTCAGAAAAATAAAATCCTGAGAGAGAGAAAAGGGCTTTACTGACAAGAACAGACATCATTGACTAAATCCATGTTATTTATCATCTGGCATAGCTCTGTGGCCGGCTTTAGGCCAATGCGCCATGAATTACCTGCTGCAACATCAAAACACTCTCATGTAGCCATTCAGACACTCTAGGCCTCAAAGCATCTTAACAGAAGCAGCATATTTGTCCACTGGCTCATAATGAAATGATTTCAAAAAGTATTCTCTTTCCCTCTCTCCATCTGTCTCTGTCTCTCTGTGTGTTTAATGGCATATTAGATAATGCAGATCAAATCCAGACTGATCAGGTTTGATGCATTCATTGACAAGGATTTGTCAGCACTGTTTTCTCTCTAAAAGGGACTTAAAAATGCATAATAGAGTAGACACACCTCTCCCCCTAAACCCTTCCTTGTTTTAGGATTTATGACTTACGGTTATGTGCGCTGATGCATAAAGTGGAGGCTTTCTCAACCTTTGATGTCAATGTTGTGGAGGTTGATAATCTGCATGGATTGCAGTACACTTTTGTAATAGTGTATAGTAACGCAGCACACTCAATCCCCTTACCAAATACAAGAGGTATTTTTTAACATCAAAGCTGAATAGCCACTGTATCCCATGATGTGATTGACTCATCAACACAATTTAGACCTCATGTTTAAAACCACTTCACAATAAAATACAGGGAGTCAGACTGAGTGTAAGCGTCGATGAAAACATGAGAGGAATAAACAAGAGATTAAGGACAAAAGAGCAAAAGAGAGCGATCATCAAATTCAATACTGAATTCACTGATCTCACTGTAAGCATCTTGCAGCAGCTTTAAATGTCCGTTTTTATCATGAATACAGCCAAGCACTGTGATGTCACAGAAAAACATTTGCAGAGGATTTTTAGGAGACAGACAAAACAACAACAACAAAAAAAACTGATTGGAAAACACAACCAACTCCTGACTGAGTCAAACTCCATCAGTGCTGCAAGGCAATGCAAACAAACCAATTAGAGAAGCCTTTGCGACAGAGCCTGAAATTTAAAAGCAATAAACAATCAGGCAGATAGACAGCCCCCAAAATTAGACACACACACTAGAGGTCTATTATCTCATCTCCCAGTTAACAAGCAAGTGCTTGATTAACAAACAAGGAGCTTAACAAGCTCTGATTGTTTAACGATGGGTTGCATTAGGGGGATGATTTTTAGACTGATGATTTATTCCACACTGAAGGGGACAATCTAGATGCCATCAACGGATCACCATTAAATTTGCGGTAATGACACTTCTAACAGGTGCATTTTTGATGATGTTATTCTGGTCATAACACTCACAGAAATACTGATTATACACCCAAGTGTGACCTTAAAGTCACCATGTGTGATGAAAATGTTAACAGATGGGTAGCCCCTCAATATTAGAATCCCAGGTCACTCCTGAATTGATGATTGATCCTTTAATTCAAGGACTAACACAACAGCAAAACCAAAGGTATTAGTTTTTAAAATGCTGTTATGATTTGTTCACATCTGTCATGTCTGTCTGGTCAAACTTTAAAAAATAGGCCCACAAAGCAAACATAAAGAATTCTCATTTTCCATGTAGTAAGGAAAACTTTTCATTTATATATGTGTTTATTGACTGGGATTTGAATCTCTTTAGAGATCTGATGTTCATGAAAGAAGTGATTGTAATGACTGATTCAGCTCAGTTGATTGAAATGCATGTAGCACAACTCAAATTTAAAATGTGAGATTTTTACTTTTAAGTTTACGGCTGTAAAAAAAAATAAAAATGTGGAGGATGACAATTAATTGCAATATGTTAAACTGTCAACATCACCTCTTTGAACTGTGTTTGTGCTGCAGATGCTTTGGTTTATGCCCTGTACACTCATTCTCACACACGCAACACAATCTCACTCCATTTTAGGGTGGGTTTTCCCTTCATACAATATTTAAGTACACATTGGAGCTTTGGATATACTGCATATGGGAGAAGTATATGAAATGGTGTGGTAGCACACACACATTTATAAGCATACACACTTATGCTCTCTGATCATCATAAAGTGCGCTCTCGCCACAAAACAAAGTGCTGCGACTGACATAAATTGAGTGTAAAGACGGCAGTCATTGGAGAAGCTTATACTCAAGTGTAGCTTCTGAAGCTCCTCTGTGTTCTTTTCTTCTTTTGTTCTGCTGTTTACCATCAAACAGACCAGTGGACATACAGGAGACCACTGGGATGAGAGAGAGACAGATAGCCAAGACAAATGCTGTATGTGATCATTCAAAGAGCTCTGAGAACCTGGAGATGACCCAGGCATTTGTTCAGCCATTTTCCCACCACATTATGACAATTAATTGTGAGATTTCAAATAGTGGAATACGTCTTGAATGGTGCCTTGAGTTTAGAGGTCTCAGTCAAAGCACCTCTTGTGCAGCAAAATGGATTGGACTGATTTTGAACATGGATCTTTGTTGGTGTCTACATTGAGACAACAGCCTTGTTTCCATGAACTTATTTTTATGCGCATTTTGAAGAATCGCATCAGAAAAGCTGTATGGAAACAACATTCACACAAAAAATTGTGCAAAAAAGTTTTTAGACTCTCTTGAGGTGGTTTTTGCCTTTGTCGAAAAGAGTTGAGACACTAAATGGGATATGGAAACGCCTTTGCCGAATAAGTTCTGACGTAGCGAACATTTAACACATGACTGATCAGCTGTTTCCGCTGAACCGTTCCACATTAATTGTCATCGTCTCCGGACAGCATTAAACATGGCCAGTACTAGCTGGCATAAAAGAACAATTAAAACTTGCCCAATAGAAACACATTCCTGAGGACCTCTCTCCATTTTTCTCCCGTAGATGGCAAATACGACTTGTTTTGTTTCTGGTCCGCAACCTCTACTTCTTCTACTCCGTTTACGGGCGGATTACAGCCATGCGTAAAGCGTAGCCCATACCGCCATCTTCTGACAAAACTACTCTTTGCCACGAGCCTAGTTTATTCACTCCGAACCAGTTGATGGAAACATGCCTGATTAGCATTTTTTGCGACATTTCAAAAGTTTGCTTAAAATTCGCTTGACAATTGAATGGAAACACAGTTAATGATTCTAAAGGAATTGACCATTTTCAGCTCATTTAATCTCAAAATGGTTTTGAGCAGACAAATAGCTGATTGAGTTGACAAGTGGTTGCTTGATTTATTGTGCCACTCAGCAGTTACTGTCATAAGAAGACAAGTGTCTTCAAAATGTCCTGTCCTTTTAAATCTGCTTATTTGCACATGTAGCTGTCACTACAACTGCACTGCTGCACCCCCTCCAAGAGAGGATGTTTGGAAAGAAATGTCTTCCCTTTCCAACTGCAAGAGATTTCATGTCATGTGACTGTATAATTTATATATTATTTATGTGACTGTATAATACCAGTTGGTGCTTTCACAACTCGATGTATTTGTCTGTCAACAAGTAAGTAAAAACAACCTTATCGAGATAAAAAATAAGTAGATTTTGTAATTTCAGTGATGATATC
The DNA here is from genome assembly GCA_008360985.2 of Macquaria ambigua. Classification (NCBI taxonomy): domain Eukaryota; kingdom Metazoa; phylum Chordata; class Actinopteri; order Centrarchiformes; family Percichthyidae; genus Macquaria; species Macquaria ambigua. Next base: position 21,128 of record VMKM01000442.1, on the reverse strand, counting down.
ATGTCACAGAAAACATCAGAAGAGAAAAAAAAAGTGACATATTGTTGGTTGTAAGAGTTATGCCTTACTGCTCTGGTGGTACAAATTCATCATGTTTGTGACAACTGGAGGATGATGTTTTTAATTGCTACAACCTTCAGTGGCACCGAAGCCTGGCCTTCAGGGACCAGGCAGAGTATGTCTGTATGTGTGTGTATGTGAGAATATGTACTGTAAGTGTATCTGAACGTAAGCATGCATGCATGCATGTGTTTGAACGCACAGTGGCTCTACCGCAGCAGCAGATGAAGTATAGTAGCAGACAGTCTGCGTACTGACAGTCGACAGTCATGTGTAGATTACCGGGAGTACTGATTGTAGTCTGTCAGTCTGACAGCAGCAGGCAGGAAGGACCTACGGTACCTCTCCTTCAGACACCGCGGGTGGAGCAGCCGGTCGCTGAAGGAGCTGCCCAGTGCTGATAGAGTGACCTGTAGGGGGTGGGAAGTGTTCTCCAGTAGTGATGATAGCTTAGCCACCATTCTCCTGCCTCCCACCACCTCCACTGGGTGACTGACTTGTGGAGGTTCAGAAAACATATTTAAGTTCAAATTCTGTCTAATATAAAAGGTCATTTTTAGTGAGAGGAACAGAAAGAAATGCAGTGAAAGAATATGTGTGTACATTATGTCTTTTTGACTCAATAAAGACTACCTGCCATATTATCCTTCTCTTCTTTACTGCACAGCTCTCCTCTCCACACACATTCGGGCCCCTCACTAATGAAACCCACCTCTTTTTCTCACACACACACACACACACACACACACTCATGTGCACACATACTTGCACACATGCACTGGCCCCCTTTACTAATGAACCCAACCTCAAACACATTTGCATCTTTCTAAATTAGCTTGATTATTTCAGGGTAATTAGCATAAGCGTATGGAAATTAAATTGGCTATAGTGGCGTGGTGGCTTCAAGGTGTTTTCCATGTGATGTGTGGGTAATGGGCTACATTTGATGATTTCTTACAAGATTTGTGTTCATCTCATCAAGGCTGAGATGTTTTAAGATACCACAAGTTTAAAAGGGCTTGCAAATCTGATAGAAATTTTATTGAATAACATTTGATATTAATTAAAATGCAAGCTATAGTCATAACAAATTGATTAATAGGATACGAAATTCTGGAGTTCACCTATTGAAGAACTGGGGATTCAGTTTTATCTTTGACTAGACATAAAAGACAATTTGGTGCTTGGGTTGAAGCAGAATAAAAGAACTTAAAGTATCACCATCAGCTTCAAATAACAGAGTTTTAAGATAGCAAACTCAGTGAATAGTTTTTGCCAAAAGTCCATGAGCTCATAAGAAAAGAAAATGAACACAGACTTGCAATACTCAATGAAACAAATGTAGTCATTTTGTTTTAATGTGTTTAGAGTTAAGAAGCAGTGTGTCATCTTCCTTCATCCCTACCCATGATGCCCTCTGGTTCTACTCATCTACAGTAATAGGGGCCTGAAATCCCTCATACGCTAATAACCCAGCCATGGATTATTAATTAATATGTTCAAAGTACTCTCTCTGATTCTAACCCCCCGACCACCACCACGGCTAATGTGAACCCTGTGAACGTCTATTCTCTAACGTTCACAAAAGGCAGCGGGTGATGAAAGGGAAATAATGATATTTGAAGTTTCTTTAAAATAAAAAAAAAATTAGAGTGCTCACCGGCCATGTTAAGGGGCCATGTAATTAGAGGTATGTTTCTGAGATGTGCATACATGTACATGTTTTAACAGGGTGATGGAAATTTAATTAAGTTAATGGTGCCATCCCCGAGATAGGGCATTCAGTGTCTTGCTCAAGGACACATCAACAAGAATCAGGGTTGGTGAGTTGACAATGATCATGAATGCAACATTTGTGCAGGACTGTATGATTTTCAACTATAAAGGATTACACAAAAAAGGACCCATGAAAACAAATAGCGTAGTAGTATCTTAGGTTCATGTCAATATCCTGTGAAAACATTTACTGGAGTGAGTGAAGCTGCAGTTTTTACAAAATGTTTTCAACCTAAATGTTAAAATCGGTCATTTATCATTTTTTTCCCTAAACACTGTTCCAAAAGCAACTAACATGAGTGTTTTCTGTGGTATTCCACTGTTAAGGCCCAGTTGACCAATAGGCAACTTAAACTACTTGGTATCAGGAAATGTTGCCCTAATGACAGCAAGTCCTCCAAACTAAACAATATAATAGATTGTTTCTCATTGCCTTCCAAATGGACACACATTAGCATTTTCTTATCTGATGCCCCTATCAGCAGGACAGGAACATTTGTCAGTGCCTTTTGCTATGATTAAGGTTTGATTAGGTTTAGGCATAAAAACTAAAGATTGCAGCCATGGTTCAAAGAAAACAAGGCTGATTTGTTGGTAGGATACAGGAAACTAACAGCAGTCTCCCATGTCCAAGTACTTTGGTGACCCATCCATCCACCCTGACCCCCTCCCTACAAGGTTTTTCTTCAACAGGCAACAATCACTATTCCCACAGCCTGCTTAGAGGTCCTTGTCTTGTAAATGTAAACATAGGTAGTATTATAGGCATTTGAACAAAGAACAGGTGCTGTCATTTTTCTTGTGACTACCATCTCCTTCATGGTTAAAAGAACAACACTGACTGATGGTAGGAGGTAAGATCCACACTGCGGTCTCCCAGGTCAAAGTCACACACTTTTTACACCCAACCATCCACCCCAACCTCCTTCCTTTTTTTGATGGCATAACGCTACTTCTACCTTTGCTACTGAAATAAGAAAATGTAACCATAGGTCATTTTAAAGTGGAAAATAGATATTTTTATCATAACAATGTATGAAATGACAACGTCAAAACAATGTGACAATGTAAAAGGGTCGCTCGAAGTCGCTCGAAGTGATGAACCTGCAGAGGATTATCACCAGAACTGCAGCTCCCATCAGCATTATGGAGCTTTGTAGCGAGTTTGAGCTAAGTGTTTAGCTGACTCCAAATGAATGATAATGTTGCTCCGTAACTGCTGGATGTTTAAATAAACATCGGTTTGCTAACAAGTTCACCATATCAGCTTAAAAGGTGATGATTTCAATGTTGAGTTCACAACTTGTTTCCGCTGACCCCAAGTGGCCCAAAAAATTGCAGGTTTAAGTATTTTAACAAATCACACCGATAAATTTGTTAAAGGTTGGGTAGGCAGTTTTCTTTTGGCGTCAAAAATGCCATATTAACTGTGCAGCATATTGTAATTCAAGTGGTCTGAGAGCAAACCTCTACTTCAGCCCCCCCCCCCTTGCCTCTGTTTTCAGGCTTCAGAAAATCTAGCCCGTGACGGTAGACTTTAGCCTATCACAGGTTATTTCAGAGAAACGGTGCGTTTGTATTGGCTAAGCTACAAGAGCAGACATGTGTGCATGTCCCTTCAGACGGTGAAAGCCTAATTTAATGGCGGAAAATCCTGCCGAAAATCCTGAAACTTGTGATAAATTTCCAACACTTCCTTTGCCTACAGCGGCGTATAGTACAAAACAACACGTCCCGGCTCCACACGGAGCTTCAGGCTCATTACGTTCAATGCCATGGCACTCGTAAGGACGAGTGGCAAAGAGGCATGATGACAAACAGTGGGGAATAACTTTTGATGGGGGACAGTGTGTGTGTGGTGTACTAGCCTCTCATCCCGCCACTGGACGGCGTTGCAGCTGCCCCTGAAGCCTGGGGTGCTCTGCTCTGCGGCCGCAAAGTGCTGGAGGGGCGTCTTTGAGAAAACAGGTCGCGGCGGGAGGGACCGCAGTCGCGGTGAGGCTCACGCCATGGAGAGCGAGCCCTACAAGGGATACGGTTTCGCAGGAGAACTGACTCCTTCTGCTGCCTGTCGAAGTTGTGGGTTTGGTGGGAGGGGCTTAGCGGAGTGATACAAGGCATCAGAGAGAGAGGTGGAAGGTTTTGCCTAGGTTGCACAGATTTTGCCTACCCCAGCTTTAAGAACGAATGTGATAGAGAACTAATTTGTGCCAACAAAACATTTTACACCAAAGTTTAAGATTGAACCAAACCTGTGAACCTACGTTTTTATGGTCCATATCTTAATCTGATTTAATGAATCAAAAGATGCTCAGGAGCAAACTGTCACATTGGCACAATGTTATAACAAATATGTGGTCAAGAGGGTGAGAAAGCCACTCTGAGTACGATTTTCCACTCACATTAACAAAGAAATCTACACATTCACCAGATTTACCCTTGGGAATGTATACATTTACAGTAAAATATACACGAGAATGACTTCATTCATGGCTCATTGACTCTCTCTCTGCCTCTCCTGCGTGCACAAACATGCGTGCCTGCACACAGATCACCGTCTAGGGCTATACATTGGGGGTAATGATAACAATTATGAGTGCTGTAGGTTATTGATGAGTCTCACTGTGTACCATTACTTATGAATGAAGAGAAGGCGAAAGAGAAGAGAGAGAGAGAGAGAGAGATGAGAAGAAGGTATGGATGTTATAGCCTCATCCCTTGAACTATATTTCATCAAAGCTCATGGCTGGAGACTGGTTGTCATAGACAGGGCTCACAGGGCTCCCTTAACCCAATGTATACTTCTTTTTTATAACTCCAGGGTTACTTTCATGAGCTTTCTGATGGATTTGGTAGTCTACAGTGGTGAGAGACCAGAAAGACAGGCAGAGTGGAAGGAACTGGCATGTGACAAAACTTTTGAACTGATCAACACTTATATGCTTACACATTTCCAGACTTTTTCATGGAATAGACTGGTAAACATGTAAAGCTGTAGCCATAAAAAATCTATTCACCTGTTGGGATTTCCAAGTGGTGGCAATCTTGCAGTTGTTAACAAGATGAGTGCATTTAAAATCTGAATAAAAAACATGTATTAGCAGAGAAATTGCTCAACAGTTCTGCTGTTTCATCTTGAGACTTCATAAATCACTGTTGGATAGATAAGTGGAATATATATCTACACTTAGAAGTCTTGTTCTATCTAGCTTTTGAACCAAGAGAAATGTAATTAACCACAGCAAAGTCATAGCTAATTGGAAAAAAAGGGGGGAATTATTTTTTATGTATTTCATGTCAGTGTGGCTGCATATTACATGTGAAGTTAATCAGAACGTCTGCTTGTTAATTCACTTTGATGAAAGGGGGAAGGGGAGAGATACAGTACAGTATATGGACAAGATAGCCCAAGAAAGGAGGGGAAAAAAGAACCAGAAACAGGAGGCAACAAAAGAGGAAAGAGGACAGCATATACTGCAGGTGAACAACAAGAAAAGAAAAGGATTTTACACACATTGTGCTGCTTTTTTAACCAATGACATCATGTCTAATTAATTATCACTAAAATTGGTTTTGTAGCATAAAAGATTACTTCATAATTCTTCAACCTACCAATCCCACACAATTTTGAAGAGGGGAAACCTTCTATGATGGCAGCACCCTCTCTGATTGGTGGAAACTCATTAAAGCTTGTGGATATTATTGTAATTCGCAAATGAGTCAGACACTATTGCATGATTTCTAAAAATGTATTTTAAAATCAAATTGATAGCTGCTACAGAAAGAGTAAAACATCATAATCACTGCAGAGTCTGATTGTACCTCAAATATGATAAATACAGCCTCATAATGTAAATATGTTTAAACATTATGGCTAAGACTCACCATTATTATTTAAAATATTGATGAGCCTCATACTGCAGCACATTGGTTTGAAGTGATTTTCAGCTAGATTTTATGTTACCCCACATCCAAAAGTTTTTGTTTCCTGCTGCAAGAAGTCACCGATCACAGCAGATTACAGTAAATGAGGTTGTCATGCAATGATGACAGCTAAGAGTATGCTTTTTGTTGATAGGAAGTGAAGAGAAAAATGGAAAGAAATTGCAAATGAGCTGTTAATTATGCATCAGCATATCTCTCTATCAGTACAAAAATAGAAAATAAACAGTCAAACTGAAGTGTTTGCACTGCCAATGGTATTACTAAAATGTAATTACTAAAATGTAATTTCTAGTCAGATTGTATGTGTTGTCGATTTTGATTGTGTGTGATCATAACCATTTAAGCTTTAAAAGAAAAATGAAAATGGTGAGCTCTAATTATGCCTAATTCTAACATTCCCAAATACATGAGTAGAAGAAAACAAAAATGAGAGGCAGCATTCATGTAAAGACATGTTAAATCTAACCTTCAGCCTTATGTTTGTGATAGGAATAACATAAAAAGCCTATGCTGAACAGGCAAGACACCTTGAATAAGTGAGAAAAACAATTTTACACATGAATATGTAAAGCACAAAGATGACAGAACCAAATCAGACAGGCATGAATCAACGTCTGTTTCTGAGAGCAGTTTCAATAAAGGTGACAAAAAAAATAAGTTATTGAAGCTTGTGTATCCACACATAAACCGAGTCTCCTATCAAATACACCAGATGTAATAACATCTACATATATAAAGTAGAGTAATTAAAAACAAACACAACTTGGTGGTACAAAAGTCGCAAATGTCAAATCTAAAATGCAGGCTTAACAAAATCCAAAGTGTGTGGACAGTATTAATGTATTCATTCAAAAAGCTATGTGTTGCATCTGTTTGCAGTGGCTTGATGTTGTTGTATGGTTGTGGTTATATTTTTGAATAGCAATAAGGAAATAACTTACTGTTGCTTTCATTTCATTACATTTTCCTCAAACACAATATTCTTATTCCTTCTGACACTCAGGCAATGTTAATTCCATCTGAGAGTATTTTTTATTTCTTCTTTAATTGTATACAGTCATTTAGTCTGACTGAAAGACTCTGCCAATATCACCCATGCTGCTGCACCTCATGAAGAAAGTCAATAAATGCTCTGCTTTGAATAGCCAGAGTATTTAATCACGTTTTTGATTTCGATGGACGCATCTTAAAGCATTTCTTCGAACCAGCGGCTTTTAGCTTCAGGAAACCTCTCAATGCATCTTACTGTACAATGTGATGGCAAAAATAGCATTCAGGTTTGTTCATTTTCATAAGAGATTCGAAGAAAAATGGCTTCCATTTAGTGGGGAAATCAAATGCACCTTGTTTTGTTTACTGTATGATAAGAGGAAAGGAGAAACATTAGCAAAATGAATCTCCTGCCAAACTAATACTCCTCTTTCCATTAACAACAATTAAAAACCCCTTTGATAAACTAAGACAATCACTTGTACATGAATTAAACCTTTAGGAAGAAGTCTAATTCAAAATATTACAAAGCTTTTTTTGGTCTATATATCTTTCTCGTCCCATTACCAAATCTTCCATTTGCAACAGAGAGCCACACTACCCATGTTCTATCTAGTTAAGGCCTCTAAACATGGACTTCAAACTATACTGTATACTGTATACTGTGAACGTTCAAGAATATGAAAGGAGAGAATAAAATAAGCCCTCTTAGCGTAATTGCTCTCAGTGGGAAGTAAATAGTTATTAACGTATGGCAAGCAGCAAGCAGGGATTTCAAACTGGAAGGGAGGTGGGAGGAGAAAGTTGGAGGAAGAGGGAAGGAACATGTCAGGAGAGAATGAGAGAGATGAAGGGTGAAAGAAAGGAGAAATGGGAAGGGGAGAAAAACAGAGAGAAATGGAGTGAGAGAGAAAGCGGGCATCACTCCTGAGCCGCTTGCATTTTAGGATTCTCAGCTCTAAAACAATTCTTTCATGTTCTCCCTCTTCCCCTTGCATTCTTATTTATCTGTCTCCCCTATCCAATGCACCTCCTCTCCACAGAGGAGTCGCTTGTATTTCCCCCCCATCTCAGTTTCTCTCTCTTTTTCTCTTTCCTTTAATTTTTTTTTCTTTGAATAATTTACTGCAGCAGGGGAGAGTGGAAGTGTGTTTATTTTGAGTGTGTTTGCGCTTTAAACAGAATGCTTAATGATTGCCGATGGGAGAGAGACTGCATTAATCCCATTTATGTTGAGACCTTTTAGATGTACTGACACCCGTGGCAGACAGGCAGGGCCCAGGCAGTGTATTTATGTGTGTGTGTGTGTGTGTGTGTGTGTGTGTGTGTGTGTGTATGGGGCATGGGGGCTCTTTCACCACATGCACACAAATGATCCCCCATCACATCTGTGGGAAGAACCCCCACATCATTCTTTCTGACTGTGTGTGTGTGTGTGTGTGTGTGTTTGAGAGACAGAGAGAGGACAAAATGCCAGCTCTGTGCATATACCTCCACCCTCGATCAAGGGGAGGCCTTTGGGGCATCCCCCTACTCACTACAGTTGATTTGAAAAACCTCCTGATTAAATTCACATTTTTGCAAAGTATATGTATTTCTTACTATTTCTGCATTTCCACAAATGTGGAAAATGCTTTGAAAACTCTCACATTTATATTTGTTTGAAGGAGGCACATATCATTGAATATAAGGACGTCTATTTAAAATGTTTTTCTCAGTGCAGTGTTTTGCTTAAGGCTCGGGCAAAAGAGAGGAGTCAAAGATGGCTCAAAAGCATTTTGAAAAAAGTGTTTTTTGTTTCATGACCATTTGATCGCTTGAAGTTCGTAAAAATATAATTGTGGTTTTCAGATTGTTTTATAGTAATACTACACATGCATTAGACAAATATGTTGTCCTTAATTTCAGATTATATGGTTTTAGATAAACAGTGGTATTTACATGCAAAGCAGCTCAGAGCAGCGACATCATCACATGCTAATGCAAATGAATTGTGCTCTATTAATGATACAGCAATAAAGTCAATGACTTTGAAGGACAAAATTTTTAGACTATGAGAAGTGTACATTAGTGCTTTAATCTTACATGTTGGCCTGTTTTTTAAGTGAAATATATGTTTGTTTTCCAATGAAAACAGACTTTGGATGCTCTCTCATCTTGGATTTCAAGTCATCAGTTGTTAACTTTTAGATCAACTTACTTGTACATTAAAGACATTTTGCTAACTTGATAACACCTGCTTGCACTAGAACTAACTAAACTAACTGAACAATATCCCAGCTTTAGTACCATATATCATAAAAAAAAAAAACTCCCATGAAGCCCAGGATATCTTGTATTGAGAAATGAGGTAGAAAATATTGGTTTTGTACCTAAACATCAGCTATTAGAGCCACTGACAGCATCACTTAGTTCATTTATATAACTCATTTATTGGAGCATCTAAAGGCCTTGCTCTTTTTTATTTTTTGATATATTCACCTCGACAGTTATGTACAAGGCCATATTCAAAGTTTAATTTCACCCATTAATCCTCTTCTATCTGCTGCAGCACTTTACAGAAACTATTTCACAGGTCTGCAGCCGTGTTCCCCAGCAGCGCACCAAGGTCTCTGGCAGTGCTCTTTAAATTTACTTAATATTTAGTCTCATTCAATGTTTGCCTCTGGTATTGCTTGATTAATTTCTGGGCATATGGCATATTCCTCTGCAGGTCAGCATATGGCAGCACAGAATTTAGATTTAGCTTAGATTCAAAAAAGGAAAGAAAAAGAGAGAAAGAAGAAAACACACTTGGTTCTCTTTTCCACCCTCCCTCCCTCTCCATCCATCTGTTGTTTCCCGTAGGTGCTGGCAAAGTGAAAACAGAGGGAGAGAAAAAAAAATTGAGTGAAACATCTGATGAAACTCACGATGGTGTGCTAGAGCCTGCAGTGTGGACACTGTGTGTGCGTGTGACCATGTGCATGTGTGCACACTTCTGTTGATGCGAGTCTGTGTGTTTTGTGTATACGCACACATGCATGAGGAAGGATATAATTAATGGACTTGTGATTTAGGTATAGGAGAAGCTGTAATGTCATTTCTTCCAGCTTTTAACAGAATGTGCATTGCATCATTCTTCACTGCAGACTTTTGTGTGGCACTATGTATGTTTTCACTAAGGTAAAATTCTGTAATGCATAACTGTTCTTCATTGGGAAATTAAACTCTTATGCAATACAGTGCACAGACTGACATTCCATAGTGTAGTGCTGGTACATATAGTGTTGATATCATGAAGAAGGCTGAGGGAATCCTTACTGACAGGCTGACATTTTAACAAACTGCATTGTGGTTGTATTGATTACTTGTATACTTTAACAAGGAATTCTTTATGTTGAATTCAGTGTGTATGTAAAAGAGTGAGAGAGAGAACTTTTATACTCAGGATTATATACTGTAATACACAGAATTTTACAATTTAAAATGTGTGCTTTGGGATATGAATTTAGGAAATTAACCAACATCGTTCTGATACAAGGACCAACAATCAACATTTGCTTGTAGTAAATCTCACACATTTTAAAGAAGGATTACATTTTTAGAAACAATGCATTAAGCAAGATTCATAAAGTTCGTGTTCTGTTTCCATATCAAATTCAAATATGCTTTACATGTATGTATATGTATAGTCTGTTGACTTCATGATCAAACAACACTTCTCAGTTGGAACACAGTGATGCTAAGGTTGGATATTTTATGATGGCCACTTAACAGTGTAATCCTGTTTAACTGTCATATGCTGTGTAAAAATTAAAGCTCTATGGGTTGTGCTTCTCTATCCTCAGATGATTTGTTGTGGAAAATAAGTTTTCAATTTTTCTGTCAGCTGAAATGTGGTTACCTGCTATTGATTTTGTGATTAACTTTTGCATATGTGAGCTTCAAATATAATTTATACATTCTTCAGGGAGTTTGTATGTTTTTATTCTAATTCAATATTACCACTTCTGGCTTCAGAACCTATTTCAGAAAAATTGCAAATTACTTTAAGATTGCTGTTATGCAGATTAAGTTAGGCTCATAATGTCATGATTGCAGACGTTGCTTTTACATACACATCATATATATTCTTTTCTTTTAACGCCTGACACCCTATGCTGATTACTCATACTCAGCCTGAAGAGTGATTATTTTAAATAGCCTGTGTTTGTTTGTGTGTGTGTGTGTGTGTGTCTGTGTGTGTGTCTGTGTGTGTGCGTGCACGCTTTGAAATCAACTTTATGCTAATCCTGTTCCACGCCTTGACAGTCTTAGTGAGCAGAGACATTAGCATAACTAGCTAGTGCCGTGAACAACAGGGGGTCTGTGTGGCTCACATACAGTATGTAGGTGTGTGCGTTGTTCTGTCTGAGGTGTGTATGTGAGAGAAAAAGCTCTAAAGAGACAGAATGTCAGTCTTCTCCCTCGTTTGCTCTTTCATGTAGTTAGAAGTAGGCCTCTGCCTGCTGCCTGAATCTCATTTACACCTACAGAGGTGTGGGATCTGGGAGACTGCCACACACACACTTACACACACAAGAGACCTTTTCTCAACCATAAAGCATATGGATGAGAGAAGGTGCTTGATTTGTGACTTGACCTGACATCAAGTCACAGCAAAATGTTCCTCATTTATTATCTCTCTCTTTTCATTTGTATTTTTTGCACCCATTCATGTTATAGAAAATAGAAACTGTGGAAAGTACTCGGGTACTCCCTGTACACACACGACTGTGTAACCTCTTTTGACTCCAACACCATCATCAAGTTTGCTGAGGACACAGCTGTGGTGGGCCTGATCACAGATAACAATGAAAAGGCCTACCTGAAGAAAGTAGAGGACCTGACCCGCTGGGGTCAGGACAACAACCTCCTCCTGAACGTCAGCAAGACTAAGGAGCTTATAGTGGACTTTGGGAAGAAGCAGGGAAGGAACTACGCCCCCCTTAATGTCAACGGGTTGTCGGTGGAGAGGATGGACAGCTTCAAGTTGGTGTCCAGAGCACAGAGGGCCTGACCAGAGCTCTGCATACTGAATCAGTGGTGAGTAAGGCAAGGCAGAGCCTGTTTCACCTCAGAAGCTTGAGGAAATTCTGGGTATCCCCTCAAATACTGAGGAATTTCTACTCCTGCACCATCGAGAGCATCCTGACTGGGAATAACACTGCCTGGTACGGAAACAGGACCGAACAGGACCGCAAAGAGTGGTTCGTTTGGCTGAACATACAATAGGCGGTGCTTTACCCTGCCTAAAGGATATTTACACCAGGCGCTGCAAGAATAAAGCTATAGGAGAATCCCGACCACCCGGATAATGGCCTTTTCTCCCTGCTGCGGTCGGGAAGAAGGTACCGGATACACCAGGCCAGCACTGAGAGGCTCAGAAAGAGTTTCTAACCTCAGGCCCCCAGGATCCTAAATGAGGTCACTGCCTAAGACTATGTGACAAATAAACTTGATTGATTGAAGAGAGATGGATCGATATATAGAAAGCAGAAGTATATATTTATTTCTCACTTTCTTTGTTTTTTCTGTCTCTATCCCTCTCTCTTTCGGTTTCTCTCATCTCGTATTTGCTCTCGCCTGTTTGTTTATAACACGGAGCCTAACTCCCAGCAGGACACTTGAGGCGGGCAGAGCCGACACACACACACACACACACACACACACACACAGACGCACACACATACACACACACAGCAGACCTCATAGCTGCTGCTGGCACCACGCCATCCTGTCTGTGCCTGTCTATGTGTAGGGGGCGAGCTGTCTGCCCTCATCAGTGCCAACATGTCGCCTATATGCACGCTGCTCCAGGGGGACCTGTGTGTGTGTGTGTGTGTGTGTGTGTTTGTGTCCGTCTGTTCAGCCCTTTACCAATAGGATACCCAGTGACCATGTGGGGACAACAACAAAGCTCATTACACTGGTGACCCCAATTCCATTTGATATGTGTATCCACATTTTATGGGCATGCATACACACACAAATACACACACACAGATAAATATATAGGCATGGAGACAATTTTACACACATGCAGGTGGATGCAAGTGTGGGGGGACACAGATACACCAACATCAGCAAACGTCTATATATTGAGCAAAATGCTGCTGTATTGTGCAGCAAGCCTTAAAGCTGTTGATGTGTTGTGACCTTTTTAAGCAGAAAAGCCTAACCGGGGTCAGGGGTCGCAAATTAGCCTTGGCTAGAAATCCTACATGCAACACATCTGTATCATGTAACCTGTTACAATTTTTTTTACATTGTCCCTCCAAAAGCTATGCATATGTTCTTTTATTCATGCTGAGAAGAAAACATCAATAAACAAAATATCACATACCATAACAAGCCTAAAAGCAGCTCATATGTTAAGTCATTTAACCTGAGCTTTTTCAAACAGAATGATATATATTCCTGTTACAAGCCTAGAAGCGATGCATATGTTCATGAATAAACTATACAAACAGCACTATTCAAAGGCAAACATCAAGTTTCAACTTTGTAAATAAGCTGCTTTTATCACCATTATAGATGTACTTCCTACATTTATGGGCACTTCACGAGATTTTCTGAACGATTCTTTTAGTTTTGGTGCACCACTTGTGTGTTCAAGAGGAAAGTTTTATATGTTTCATAATAGACATTCCTGAGACCACAAGCATGAACATCTTTCATAACTCAAAACAGTGACTTTCGACTGGATGTTTGGCTTTTTATATTGAGATCACACATAACTGAACACTCCCATTGGAAACAGATTTGCATTGAATGTCCCAGTGGTAAGATCAAATCAAAAGGTCCAGTTACAATTCCCCACTGGGGAAATTTGCTCTTAAATATTTGCAAATGAAAGCAAATCTCTTACAAAGTTGAAGCAGAAGCAGATTGGAGTCAGTGAAATTCCTTTTAAGCTTTTAAAGCTAAATATAGATATACATGTTTTACTTACATTTACAATCACAGAACCTGATTTCCCATTCTCCCTCAGTGCAGCAGCTGCACATTGTTGTTGTGCCAGTGATAAGTCAGATCAGTTTTGGCTTTTCTAGCTGCAACTTTAGGAAAATGATAATAATGTAGAAAATAAAAGTCAATAAAAACCTACATGTTTCTTTTAATGTGTTCAAGTCTATTTCAAAAGCCACGAGCTGTCTAACTCTAAAGCCCTGTAGTGGTAATTGCCCTTCTCCCTTATCATGACTGGCATTTGCACATAAAACTGGCACATTGGTCCTTGCTGGCATTTGCCGATGAGGCAGAAGGGCAGTGTCATACACACTCATGCACCCGAGCATAGACGGACACACACATACTTAAGCTTGAGTTTGCAAGTGTGCACACTTGCACACAGGTGCACACACAAAGGTAGACTGCAGCACACATATGCACACAAAAAGTGGCTTTTTTGTCTTTGTGGTTTCTATGTCTGTCTGTCTGTGTGTGTGTGTGTGTGTGTGTGTGTGTGTGTGTGTGTGTGTGCGAGCATGAGAGACAGGGTCTTCTTGTCCCCGAGGCAGCAGGGTTGGAAAGTGTTGGAGCCGACAGTGAGCGCGCTCAGTAGGCCCCCTGAGCCATGGAACACTGATCTTTATGTCAGCTCAGAGAAATGGAATCACCCTTTTCTCTGTCAGCCGTGTGTGTGTGTGTGTGTGTGTGCGCATGGCAAAAGCAATGAGACAAGAGGACTCGGCCTTGTTTGAACTCTGTCACTTTGTTATAAGTCACTGCTTTATGCTGTCTATATTCTCTCTCCGTTTGAGCTCTTGCCATCTCTGCTTCTCACTGCAGTTATGCCTTTATCTGTTTCTCTGGTTTCCTCACTCCAACAGTCTTCCATCTCTATCAATAAATTCCAGGGTTCTCCCAGTGCAGGAAGACTACTTGGTGGATAAAACAATACACCAAGAGGCTCATTTAATATTCTTAAATACAGCAATAGGCAGCAGGTGTTCGTACAGACATACATTTCTCCCTCAAGATCTACACATGTGGTCTTGTTACAACCTGAAGCTCTAATAGCCATTAAAAGGTGTTTGATCTCAAAACACATGGGAAGGATCCAAGCATTGTAGCGCCTTCCACTTCTCAGGCATCAGCTCCTTGTGATCCGGACTCTGTGTGGGGTTGAAGCAAACGTACTGCCTTCGTTGCTGTCAATCAGTTGATTGCAACATCAAAAGAATGTGGAAAAAGACTGCATCCACATTTTTCTGTTGTAAGCTGTATGACTTTCATGCACATACCTATCCATCTATCCATCCATCCATCCATCCATTTGATCTACTTACTCACCAAATAATGGGACTGTTTCCCTTGCTACAGCCCATTACCCTTTGGACATTTAGTGGGAACTGTTTAGTTCTCCTCCAGTGAATACAGTGACAGTTCGCTTTCATTATTCAGCAAAGCACGGTCTCATGTCATTAAGGTGTGAACTCTGACTCCATGGACCTGACCTTAAACCCACCAACGGCAACATGTCGCTGATGTAAGGGACGTCAATGTTCAGCCTTCACTAAGGCGGTCAATAATCAACATTCAGCCATTAAAAGAACAATTTAAAGCCAAATTGGACAAAATGGGAAGGGCTGGTGTATAGTTTTATTCAGATCGATGCTTTCATTTTTAGCATATTGTTGTGTGGAGGTGAAAGACAACATAACACACATAAGTGACATCTGTTAGCCACAACTGTTACTCTGCAAGTTACCACACACTTCCCCATATTTTTTTTGCTATATATTTAACATGGTCACTATGTTAGTAGTATATTCTATTTTGCTTTGTTTTATTATTTACTTCTTTCTATCACTGTTTCACAGTTTATATTTTATAGTTTTTGTTCTTATATCTATTTCCCCCCTCTCGTGTTCATTCTCAAGTTCTGCAGCAATGACCTGATTTGCTCGCACTGATCAATAATGTTTGAATCTCATCTCATGTTGCATTTTAAAGTGTTAAAAGATATGTCAATAGGAACACATGTCGGTTCAGTATAAGGTATGGTCCTGTGAGGCTCTGAAAGCTGAATGTCAGAGTTGTCTGTACATTTACAAAATGTCAAAAATGAAATGCCCTTTTAAAACTGTGTATAAAAGGAGATTTTCATTTAGCCGTATAATAATATTTATAATCTGATGATCCAGTGATAAGAGATATGACTACACAAGTTGCGGTAGATTCCATTTAAGATTAAGAGAAAATTCTGATTACACATTTTTTTCATCTGATTTCACTCTGTAAAAAAAACTCTTATAAAGCCAACATCATTGTTAACCCTCTATAAAAAAAAAAAACAACTCTCTGTCCTTTCCAACACATCCAGAAATGTCAATTAACAGCACCGTCCTTCATTTGAATATTTCTGATTATTATGCAGCTCCTGCTCTTACATATTCAAAACGGGGTTCTCAATCCAATTAAATGGGCAATGTGCTGTAAAGGCGTGGGCAAACATGATTGAAGGCAGAGCTTAGGATGACAAACAAGAGCAATCTGAGGGAGATGGAAAACCGCTTGCTGCGAAGTTAATGGAAGACTGTGTGATGATCACTGATGGAGCAATGGGTGGAGATGTGTGTGTGTGTGTGTGTGTGTGTGTATGTGAGAGAGAGAGAGACAGAGAGAGATAAAGAGACTAAAAGGGAAGAGTGTGTATAGGGGAATAAGAGAGCAATAAGGAATTCTGGGTATAAGTTAAGAAAAGAAAATACGTCTTAGATCATGTTTGTGCAGATGCATATGCTTGCAAAGGCACGTCCATGTGCTCCTGTGTGTGTGTGTGTGTGTGTGTGTCAATCTTCCCTTTGCTTGTACAACATTTGATGCTGAGGAAAGAGACTCATAAGGACCATATTTAATTTGAAATTAAGATAGGCAAGCTACACAGAGAGGCAGGCAGCAATTAAAATAACATTTTATTTAGAACACACTAAACAATTTAAAATCACGTACAAAAAAGCAATTAAGGTAAGGTTATGTTATCCAGAGAGACTGTTATTTGGAGAGTATGTTTAATTGGCTTGTTTAAAAGAGCCAGGAGTCAGAGGTGCCCTTTACTCCTGCACTCAATGCATTGTGTATGTAAGAACGGGTAAGCCAACTATATGTCTGTGGAAATATATTTCAAATAAGAGGATATGCAGAGATCCTTTTGTGTCTACAATCGTGTGTGTGTGCGCGCCTTCATCTGCCCTTGGTTCACAACCCAATCAGTGTCTTTAAAATCCATGCTCAGGAGCAGCCTGATGCTGTTCTGTCAGACTATCCTTCTGATGAATGCCTCGGCGTCCCACCGGCTCGCTAAATATGCGCAGTGAAATGAGCTGAAACACGGGCCTTAATTAAAAAGTGGAGACCCACGAAGATGTGATTAAAGCAACGCTCAGCGGATTATAGTGACTAAAGCGTCTCCGAAGGCATACAGAAAGAGAAGGAGAGAGGGGGAATAAGAGAGAGGAATGAATGAGTGATTAAGGCGCCACTTTTCTATCTTTTTCCTTTCATATTTTCTCTTCCTTTTTACACCGTAATGCCTCATACAGAGCAAATGCTTGTTTTTCACTGACATTCCCAGTTACGCCTTCAGGCCTCATGTTAAGCAACTTTCTGCATTACTGTAAATAAGATGCTGAACCTCTATTTTTATCTCACCTAACTGTATCTTAATCTCAAGTAACTATTGATGTTAGTGCCAGATACACTGTGCTTTGGATAAGGTTTATAATTTCTCAGTGTCCACTGTTATGACAGCAATAAAATATGAAATTTGTTACAGGGTGGACATACGGTTACACACAAGCTGCCTGAGGCAGTAAGAGCATTTCTGTGATGGTGGGAGCTATACTGTAAGGTGATTAACAATGTCTGCTTCATGGGAGTCAGCACTCAGACAGTAATGACTCAGACCCTTTTATGGACGCTGCATTGTTAAGAAACCATAATGGTGCTCTTATTAATAATGTCAGGTTCATTATGGAAAAATTCTCTCTTCTCTTCTATTCTCTTTGTTCGCTATGTCATTTTCTGTTCTGACAGAAGTGCAGTGTGATATTTTACTTGAGAAGAACATACGCTTTAATCGGTTGCATCTGATTTACTATCAGTATGTAGTATCTTTCATACACGTTTATAAGATTTGAGGACTGTTTCCCTCATGTAATCATGGAAAAACCTCTACAAAACAAAAGTGAATGGAGCTGCATTAGTAGTAAGAGTGCTGTATGAAACCATTATCCAGCTAAGATGAGTCACAAATTCTCCTTTTTTCAAGGAAAAAGACAAAGAGGAAAAAAAAAAGACTTGAGATTTCTGAGGTAAAAGCAGGTTGGAGGACACAACATACCCAACTTTTACCATCTCAAAATAGGACTTAAGGCTTATTTTTCTAATCAAATGCTGCTTCTGTCTGTAATTCCCCTTCTCCTTTCCTTTTCCTCTTTTCTCTTCTTCCTCTGCCCCAATTCTCCAGGATGACCAACAGCATGTATCGAAATACCCCCTTGTTTGTTCCAACATCAGGTTTCTTAGTGTATGGATGTCAGTTCATATGTTAATCAAATCATTTTGCGCGGCATCAGCATGCTAAGTGGGATAGTGTTAGATAACACAGATACGTAGATAGACACTGCTTTCTGTAGATACAGTAATGTCTTTAACATCAGTATGATTAAAGGCTGTATCTCATATCCATAAGATCCGTGATCCAGAAGCTCTTTTATCGAATCTCTCCTGAATGAAATGGGTGTAGGATGAAAAGTAGGTGTAAAGGATGATAGAATAGACTAAGAGGGAGGAAAGGAATAAATGAATAAATTCTGGTTTATTAATAACTACTGCATTTTTTTTCACTTTTTCCCTCTCTTTTGACAGTGAGGATGTAGGATTAGATGAGGGAAAGAGGAGAAAGATGAAGGAAGTAGCGAAGGGAACATGGGGTCAGAGGGAGCTAGGGTGGAGAGTAAGAGGGAAGGAAGGAGGAAAGAGACAGAAGGGAAATTAAAGAAAAAAGGGAATAACAGAGAGTGTGAGAAAGAAGGTATAGAGGAAAAGAAACAGGAAGAAAACGATGGACAAACTGATGCTGGTAGCCTGGCGAGCAATGACGAAAAATTGGATGAATTGAGAAAAACAAAGTAGAAAAAGAGGAGGGGAGGAAGAGGAGGTTCAGGGAGTAAGTAAACAAGGAAAACATTGAGGAGGAGGAGGAGAAAAATAAGGAACCACAAACTGCACTCAGATTGGATTAATTAAAGGCTATTTACCCATCCTATAATTCTTTTTTAGTGTGAGGTAAGTATTTAAGTCAGTTTTAGTCCGTCAGAGGCTAAAGAAGGCAAGTCAGGAGAAAGTGGTGTTACATGCTACACCATGATGATGCAGTGCAGCCTGATAACACACCCACATTACACAAAGAGACACAGCACACGTATGTGCTGTCTTTTTGCATCTGCCTTTCTCACTCCTCTACACCCACATCACCAACGCTATCCATCACATGCTCACATTACCTGCTTCCCAACCCCCATATCTCCCACTGACACTAACTGATTAACAACCTCTGCAGGCATTCCTCACCCCTTCTTACCACCTCCTCCACCCTGTCATACTACACTGTCCATCTCTTTTTCATATTTACACATTTGTTCTGTTGCTCATCTGTAGATATATCCCACTTAAAAAGACAGCATATACTTGATGGTGACCAGAGAGAAGACACAAGATGACATGAGACAAACTCGTGGCTTGTGTAGATGTATTGTTTGCATGGGAGACACCTTAATGCTGGGGATAAACTGCGTGACTGTCAGTTCGACCATGAAGTTTAACTCAGCTGTAGTTTTAAATCTCTTGGCTCACAAACTAGATTGAGACAAGTCTTGAGGTTATGGATCAAATGGCCATTGACACAAAGCTAACATAAGAAAGTGAGACAAGAAAAGAGTTTCACCCTCAGGTATGTTTTGGCTAAGAGATAAATGACCTATTTTAAAGAAACTACATTACAGACATAAATACAATTTGATGAAACATTAGGCCATAAGTCAAATAAGTATGGACTGCTTTGTGGTATACATAGTGCCACCATCTAGCCAGTAATGAAGCAGTTTAAGACTTGCTTATAACTTCTAATTAAAAAGGCTCAGAGGCTACTATTTTGTGGATTACTTAATTTTTTCATAATTTCATAAAGCCACATAAATTCATTTTCATAAATTCTACAGGAGGATATTTCTTCCCTGCTAGAGAAAAACACATTTTCATCAATACTCAGTACAATTGCAACCAAATTTAGATTACATGCTCATATCAATTTAAGTCAATCCTGCAAAATATGATGCTATTTAGCCTTTAATTGGTGCTACAGCCAATGCAGCCTTAGTGGAAGTACAGTATGTGCTCTCTGAGTGCAGAGAATGTAACTGTCCCTGTACTCTAGTCATGTATTCATTCATGTTTTTCCATACATCTATTTCTATGTATTGAGTCTCTTTTTACAAAGCTTTCACACTACACTACCACACTAACAATGCAGCAGTATTCAACTATTCATTACTGCCTAGTTAACTGTGTTCATCAACAAAGTTAATTAGAAATAGCATTACTTTTTCTCAGCATGTGCTCATTGTCTGTCTTTCCACTTGCTGTGAGCGATTCAGTACTGTAGCTCACCTTAATAAAGCTTTCATCAATTCCTTCATTAGACCTATACAGTGTGCTGCTTGCCTGACTCTTCACCTGACTTGTGCTGTCACCTGCACGCTGTGAGAACATCCAGTGCTGAAAAGGTCAAGGTGCCATCACTACTGTGGAAGTGAGAGTTTGCAGCTGTAATGCACAGACATAACTGTCACTGTCTGTCCTGGAAGCTGTCAGTGTGACACACTCTCTACTCATTCTCTCACTGTGACTCTGCAACTGCAAGCGCCGTCTTCACTGCAGATCTGACAGAGGCAGTGGTTCATCACAGTAGTTGATAATGTTTAGGACATGTGCCTTAATATGAATCCATGTCTGCTTTATGCTCCACCTGACAAACATGGCAAATGTAAATCAGGGATCTTTCGGTGCCCCATTACTGTCTACGTCTGTATAAACTGCCGCATCTTCTTGTTGACTGTTGATGAAGGATATTTATGCTAAGATGTTGTCATTTCAAATGCTTTTCAAAAGCATTTCTGGGAATAAAGAGTGTGTGGTTCCTGTACATTTTGCTCTTCACCAATCTAGTTTAAAAATGTTTTAAATTGGTTTATGATAAGAGATATCATTTTTAAAGCTGCTCAGTTACTCTGCAAAAATAGGGAACACATTAAGTATATCTTAGGAAA